>CAJGYO010000013.1:57593698-57921756 GCA_904845875.1 Miscanthus lutarioriparius
TCCATCAGTCGGTCCAGAAAGAGCCGGATCCCATGACAAGAGAGCAACGGGCCTTCCCACTCCCATAAGTAAGTATGTGCTCAGGATAATAAGTTTGTGACCTGACTACCATCCACAGCAACGGACGGTCCCTAACCGATACGTACTGGGAAAATAGTGTAACCAAGCTTTGCCCCATTGGCCGTGGGACACAACCTATTACACCCACCAATACACGTACCATATCTCTGCCCGGTCTCCATTTCCTTTCACCGTTTTATCATGAGAGTAATAATAATAATCACCTATTGTGAGTAACGGTAGGTTACTGACGCTACCGATAGCCTAAGCATAGCAGCTTCTCGACCTATGTTAGTCGGAATCATAGATAGGTTTATCTATGCATATAGTTTCAATATAAATCCTGTAACGTAAATGCACATCACATATATATCTAGTGATTATTCAAAATAAGGGTTATGCACCGGAGCTTGCCTTGGGCAGGCAGATTGACAGCTATGTTAGTCGTCGGTGGTTGTGGGTCTTCCTCCTATACGAGAACCTCCTCCTTGTACTCCTCGATCACCTCCTCGTACTCCTGCTCTCCGGCGGTCACGAACTCCACCAACTCGTTCTCTACACGCATGCAATGATGATGCAACACTTAATATTTTAGCAACAACAACTCTTAAAATAAGAATACACATGCTAAGCTACTAAGCTAGCTCTAATGACTAAGATACTAAGCTAATCATTATCTCTACCAAATAGATTTCAAGATCACCCAACAAGTGCTTAACTTTTATAAACCAATATCATGCCATTATTCCTTTAGCCTTAATGGGTATTTAGCTAACATATTAAGTAGTCTATTCTAGGGCTACAAAACTTACAGTGATCACCTAATAATACAATGAAGCTACTATAAATATTTCAGGGTTAAAGCTATCATGAATTTGCCACAACAATTCCTACAAATATTATCATAATTATTTTACATGCTTTCAATTGATTTAATATATCTCAGCATCATCACAGATAGGCATAAACTAATCACACCAACAGATAGATCACATTTTTAGGAACCTAACAAAATTGGTTTCGTAATTTTTGGACATTCGTACAAATTTATATTAAATATACAAATCTAACTCATAATTGAAATAGAAAAGCTTTACTAATTCGGCTAGAAAAAGAAAAAGACCAAAACAGCCGAACGTGGCCCAACTCGGTCTTAGCCTTCACGCGAAGACGACCCACGCGGGGAGTCCGTAGGCGCGCTGATGTTTTTGCAGAAAAGCCCTTGGCTTTTAGACAAACAACCCGCAGTCCACGTTACTATTCCTAAAGATAGCATTTATGCACAAAGGCCCTTTCACTCTCTCCTCTTTACAACAGCATGGTCCCTGGCCTCCCCTGCGCGCTCCAGTACGGCGAGCGGTGGCACTGGTGACAACGCCAGCCACCCAGGACCCATGCTAACCTAGATAAGAGGCTGATTCTCACCAAGGGGTCGACGCGAGGTGATGGGCGGCGGTTGCACGAGCTAGGACGCCGTAGAAGGACCTCTCCACAACGGCGGGCACCCTGTGGTAATGGTGATGGCGTTTTGGTGAGCCGCAGCAACAACAAGGCGGTAGGGATAGCGGGTGAGGAACGACAACTCACCAGTGACCAAACCGAGGTGCTGGCTCGGCCGGAGATGACCCGAGTGAGGCTGGCCACGTGCGCACTGTGAGGTGAATGGCGGACCACAAAGGCATGGCCGTGTCAGCGGCGAGGAGGTGGCACTAGAGCTACGACTAGCGTGCGCACGGCGCAGAGGGGCTCAAGGCTGAGCTATTAGTGTAGCCAATTCAACTCGGGACTAAGTGGGGAGGACTGGCCATGGCGTGGGTGGTGACGGGTCTTAACGGCGCGGTGGCAGGGCGAAGCTCCAAAATTGGAGCTCGGTCGACGCCAATCAAGGCAGGGTGAGGACAGTCGGCTAGGCGGCTTGATCTCTCCCTGCCGCACTTAAAGTCATGGCTCAGTCGGCCAAGGTGGGAGAGAGAAGATAGGGGAGGGGAATACTAGAACTCGACGCGATGTCAGCTTGGTGGGATGCGACCGACGCGACCAGGGTGACACACGCTCTGGCGCCAAGGCCAAAACGTGCGCATGCAGACAGTGGGGTAGTGCGGTGTGAGTGCGGCCGCAACTCCATTAATGACAGAGCCTCACGTATGGTAACAGGGAAGGAGAGACAAGCCCACATGCGCAACGTGACGGGGGAGGGTCACAGCAGCACAGCAGTGCAAAGTAGAGGCAGCATAGCAATGGCAGCGTAGAGCTAGGCAGGGGAGCAACGTGTAGTGCGGCAGTGGCAGCGGGGCACCGTGATCCATGGCTGACCGGCAGCAGGCGCTGCGGCCAGAGCGGACAAGGCAGAACCGAGCCATGGCCAGGCCGAGATGGCCTCGGTCGGCCAACGTGCAGCATTGCACGTGCACGTGGTGCACCCAAGCATGGCGATGCCGAGTTGCCGCACGAGACGACCACAAACACAGGGACAGCCAGCCTGAGACATGCGATATGCATGAATTTTAAAGCGCTGATCACAACCAAACCGTTGCTCCTAAATCTAAACCGGCTTCACTACACTCAAGATGGATATGGTACTCCTAAATCGAATCATAGCACTACACCACTCCTCAACCCAATCTCTCCACATAAATTGCTAAACATGGCAGCGTCTAGCTGTCCACAAGCTTAGAAATTTTCTAAGTGTTTGAGCTAATCTTAATTTCAGATTGCATTTCTAAGCTACTGAAAATATTACTTAGTAATATTCTCTTTCAATACCAAGTATTTCATTGTCATCTACAAAGTTTGTAGTTCAACCTTTATTTAAATATCACACACATGTTCTATAGTATTTTTGCGTAATAAAAATTGGTTTTAAACCCTACTTGTTAACTGTACGAATCGTGGAGCAACTTTCGTTTCGCGTTTTTATTGATCGTTTTGAGTTACAGAAATTGATCTACATACTTTATCACATGCTTTAACACATAAACATGATGCTCATGCCATGTTTGTTTTTTTAAATGATTTAGGGTGTAACATCGAGGGTGTTACAACTCTCCCCCCCCCATAAACAAAATCTCGTCCCGAGATTTTGTGTGAGTACCTAGTGTAGGAAAAAGGGTAAGAGTGGCTTTTAACATAACTATTACCTCGCCACACCAGGGAGAAGATGGGGATAATGCTCCAGAATATAACTCTCTAGCTCCCACGTTGTTTCGTCCTTCGAATGGTTTTGCCACTGAACTTTATAAAACTTTACCATATTGTTTCTAGTCACTCTTTCTTTTTCATCAAAGATTTGGATAGGATGCTCAATATAAGAAAGATCAGGTTGGAGAGGGAGTCCTTCCATTTCCACCACTTCCTCGGGAACTCATAAACACTTCTTTAATTGAGAAACATGAAAGACATTATGTACTGCTCACAAAATATACGGAAGTTGGAGACGATAAGCAACTACACCACATCGCTCCAAAATCTTATAAGGTCCAACATAACGGGGAGCTAGCATTCCCCGGACACCCAAGCGATGCACCCCTCTCATGGGAGACACTTTGAGATACACATGATCGCCAACTTCAAATTGCAAGGGCCTTCTTCGCTTGTCCGCATAAGTTTTTTGACAATTTTGAGCTGCCTTCAAATGCCTCTGAATAACACTAACTTGCTCTCGAGCTTCTTTGATAAAATTAGGTCCGAAATAACCACGGTCTCCCACCTCAACCCAATTAAGTGGTGTTCTACATTTCTTGCCATATAAAGCCTCAAATGGTGCCATTCGAATGCTTTCTTGATAACTATTGTTATAAGAAAACTCAAGTAGGGTCAAGCATTCGTCCCACTTTCCTAGAAAAGAGATGACACGAGCTCTCAACATATCTTCAAGTACCTGGTTGACCCATTCTGTTTGCCCATCAGTCTACGGATGATAAGCTAAACTTCGAAGAAGACGGGTACCAAGGCATTTCTGGAGTTGCTCCCAAAAACGAGAGACAAAGACTGACCCTCTATCAAAGACGATAGTAAGAGAAACTCCATGCAGGGTCACAATCCGATCAAAATAAAACTTGGCATATTTCTTGGTTGAATATCTGGTATCCACCGGAAAAAAATGAGCAGACTTGGTAAGACAATCCACAATGACCCAAATAGAGTCATAGCCCTTGGACGTGCGGGGTAAACCCACAATAAAATCCATGGAAATATCTTCCCATTTCCAAATAGGGATGGGCAAGGGCTGTAGAAATCCAAGCGTATGCATATAGTCCGCCTTAACTCTTCCACAAGTGTCACACTCTGAGACGTATTTGGTAATATCCTATTTCACATTTGGCCACCAATATAAGTGACGCAAATCATGATACATCTTGTTACTTCCTAGATGAATGGATAACTTGGAGTTATGAGCTTCATCCAAAATCTTTCTCATAACCTCCTCACTTGAGGGAACCACCAATCTGTTCTTAAACTTCACTACACCTTAATCATCAATACTAAAATGTAGACCATGCTCTTCGGCGATTAACTTCTTGACATGCGGAATTTCTGAAACATCTTACCATTGCTCCATAATAATCTTCTCAAGTAAATTCGAGACTAGAGCAATATGGGCTAACACCTCAGAATGGTTGAGAGACAAAGATTCTTCTTCAACTTGATACGACTTCTGACTTAAGGCATCAGCTACCACATTAGCTTTTTCAGGATGGTAATGAACCTCCAAATTATAATCCTTGATTAGCTCCAGCCATCTCCATTGCCTCATGTTCAGCTCAGACTGAGTGAAAATATATTTGAGGCTCTTGTGATCCGTATAAATATGCACTTTATTTCCCAACAAATAATGCCTCCAAATATTTAGAGCGTGCACCACAGCAGCCAGCTCTAAATCATGGGTGGATAATTCACCTCGTGCTTTTTTTCAAATTGGTCAAGCATAAGCTATCACACGTCCATCCTGCATAAGCACGCATCCCAAACCAATCCTTGAGGCATCACAATACACATCAAATGGCCTGTCAATATCTGGTTGGGCGAGAACAGGAGCAGTGGTAAGAAAATGCTTCAGAGCCTAGAAAGCTTCTTCACAAGCCGGACTCCATACAAACTTGACATCTTTCTGGAGCAACTTGGTCATTGGTTGGTCTATTTTGGAGAAGTCAGGAATGAAGCACCGATAATAACCAGCAAGACCAAGGAACTGACGGATCTGATGCACTGACTTTGGAGACTTCCAATTTAACACATCTTGCACCTTGCTTGGATCCATAGAGATACCCTCAGGTGTCAGAACATGTCCCAAAAACTACACTCGATCTAACCAAAACTCACACTTGTTGAATTTGGCACACAGCTTGTGTTCCCTTAATCAAGTCTGTACTATCCAAAGATGTTGTGCATGCTCTTCTTTGTTCTTGGAGTATATCAAAATGTCATCAATGAACACCACTACAAACTTATCCAACTCTAGCATAAAGACTGAATTCATGAGATACATGAAGAATGCAGTAGCATTAGTGAGACCAAAGGACATGACTAGGTATTCATATAGCCCATACCTAGTAGAGAAAGTTGTTTTTGGTATATCTTGTAGATGGATTTTAATTTGATGATACCTAGAACGAAGATCAATCTTTGAAAATACATTTGTACCAGCCAACTGATCAAACAAAGTATCAATACGAGGTAAAGGAAGCTTGTTCTTAATGGTTACCGCATTGAGAGGGTGATAATCCACACACATCCGCATAGTATCGTCCTTCTTTACAAAAGTAGCTGGGCAACCCCATGGTGAAGAGCTAGGACGGATAAAGCCCTTCTCCAATAATTCATCTAACTGCTTTTTCATTTCTGCTAGTTCCTTAGGAGCCATGCAGTAGGGACGCTGTGAAATAGGAGCAGTGCTAGGTTCTAACTCAATAGTAAACTCCACGTCCCTATCCGGTGGCAACCCAGGTAGATCTTCAGGAAAGACATCCAGAAACTCATAAACCACAGGAATAGAAGCAAGATCAAGAGAAGCTTCAACATGAGCAATAACTGGTAAGGCTAGATCTAAGGGCATAAGGAGAGACATCCTATCCTCAGAAGAAGGAAGTCATAACTCAACAACTCTCTGCTTAAGGTTCAAGACTACCCCATAAACTCGCAACCAATTCATGCCTAGAATTGCATCTATGCCTTGCCCAGGCAGCACCATGAACTGAAGGGGACAAGTGTGAGTGGCTAGCACTAATCTGACTGTATATGTTCGAGTATTAACGCACAACTACGCACTCGGAGTACTAATTCTATAGGCAATAGGAATAGCCATAAGAGATATATTATGCCTCTGTGCAAACCCCATGCTCATGAATGAATGTGATGCACCAGAATCAAACAACACATATGCTGGGTGGGAATCAATGGTAAACATACCAGCCATCACAGGTTAATTCTGCAAAATCTCCTCAGCCTCAGTGAAGTTGGCTTGTCTAGAGCGGCTTACGGGCACCATCTTCTTGATAATCGTCCTCTTGACCAGACATGAGTTGGTTGAAGGCTGGGAAGACTGTGCAGGCTTGTTCTCTAGACACTCCCAAGCATAGTGGCCCTCCTTGCCACACTGAAACAAGCACCAGACTTGTTCCCCTGTCCCTGACGAGGCAAAACCTGCTGTCCCTAAGGCTGCTGTTGCACCTGCTGAGTAGGTGCATGATACTGGGTGGTAGGTGCCTGGTAAGCCTGCTGAGACTGACGGGACGGTTGTCCACCCAGAGAGTGATAGGACATTGTCCTGACAACCTACACCTTCTGAGTCTGTGGGTGACTAGAAGATCCAGTGAATACCCGCTTGCGCTTCCACTCTACCTGGGAATCACGCTGAAGTCCCTCCATAGCAATGGTTGCATTCATCAAAGCACCAAAAGTCTGATATCCCCCAGTGTACAGCTCCTTTTGCAAGATGCAAGAGAGGCCACGGTAGAAACGGTCCCTCTTCTTCTCATCAGTGCCTACATGGGTCCCAGCATACTGTGCAAGATGGTTAAACTTATTCACATACTCCATCATAATCATATTTCCTTGCTTTAGCTCTAGAAACTCGGACAGCTTCTAGTTTAGCAAACCAACAGGAATATAGTACTAACGGAAAGTAGTGGTAAACTCCTACCAAGTCACACCGTGGTCCACAAGCTGCATGGCGCTGAAAGTGTCCCACCAAGAACTGGCAGATCCCAAAAACGACTGTGTGGCAAAGCTCACCTTCTGCTTTTCAGTCACAGTGAGCAGCTAAACTTCTGCTCTAGAATATGAAACCAATGCTCCGCATCTAGAGGCTCAGTAGTTGGCGTGAACGTGAGCAGGTGTGTCTTCAGGAAGTCCTAGTAGGAACAGGGCCCCTCGAGACCACGGGCACCAACCCCATTCCCGCCATTGCCATCGGGGCCTCCATGGGTGAAGCCACCAATAGTCTGGGCAAGCATCTCCAAGGCATAGGCTGACTCACGCCGAGCAGCCAGCATCTCCGCCATCATCTCCGCATGGGTCATCGGAGGTGGTGGTGGCGGAGGAGAAGCCAGAAGTGGGGCCTCGTGGCTGTCCCCATTGGTGTTGCCATTGTCCTCACCGCGACCGTTATCACCCTGGTCTACCCCAGCGCTGGTACTCCCTAACTAGACCTCAGGTTCATCTATAAACAGATAAGAACCAACCATTAGGGACAACCCTCCCGATTAGGAACAAGAGACTTAGAGAAATGATAAGGCTTTTATTAAAGCATTCTTTTAGGTTATCCTATCAATTCACTAATTCAAATTATACGTGTGGGGGGAAGTTTAGTATAAGAAAGATTCTCTTTTCATGATGCATGCATCGGCCAACCCATTCACTCAAGCCGGAATATAGTGGCATTCGCAAAAAAATTTGGCACATCGTACACTCACTTCCCGCTTGCTAAACGATTCTTACACAGCGTAAGTTAGTGTACCTGTAGAAAATTGATTAGATAAAACCAGTGCCGCTATCCTAGATAGACCATATTGCTAGGGCTTATACTTATTTACATAATTTTATCGCATCCTACTTTTCGCAAAGCCTTTGTTGGTCAAATTTTAGGTTTTAAAAAGAGTTATGAAACTCATAACTCATTATTGTCTCTGATAGCACCTGTGGCAGAACCGCCCGAAATAGCACGTTTCTAGAGGCGCTCGTCTTCCACTAGACACTAAGCACCCTAAAAGTAAGCTACATCGGATAGTTCCGCTGAGCACACCCTAAGGGAGAACTCGAACAATCCACATTTTTCATCTAGGATCCAATAATGAGAATGAATTTACAATACTTAGTCCATTTCATACAACAAGAGTTCTCAAAAATACATTATTACAATACCAAGTTCAGAGTGCAGAATTTAACAATGGAATTGAAATAAACATCTAACGATAAGATACAAGGATCCGTCTGTGCCCACCAAAAGAATCCTCCACACAACAGCCATCCCTTAAGCTGCACCTGCAACAGTGGTGAATAAACCCTGAGTACATAATGTACTCGCAAGACTGACCCGACTAGTGGGAATAATTTCCCGACTCCAAAGGATATGATAAGCTTTATGGTTTGTTGGGTTTCCTTTTTGCGAAAAGCATTACTAGTAGTGAATCATTATGTATGTGTTTTAGTAGCAGTCATGATTAGTTCATTAGCTATCCATTCTATGTAAGCACCTGTTTCTACTTTCAAGCAAGAGTTGAGCAATCAGATCCATTTCACCATCTTTCATCTTCCAGTTATTACTACAGTGAGCACCTAATAATATAATAAAGCTACTATAAATATTTCAGGGTTAAAGCTATCACGGATTTGCCACAACAATTCCTACAAATATTATCATAATTATTTTAAATGCTTTCAATTGATTTAATATATCTCAGCATCATCCCAGATAGGCATAAACTAATCACACCAACATATAGATCACATGCGCAACGCGACGGGGAGGGTCACAGCAGCACAGCAGTGCGAGGCAGAGGCAGCGGGGCACCATGGCCCGCGGCTAACCGATAGCAGGCGCTGTGGCCAGAGCGGCCAAGGCACCACCGAGCCACGGCTAGGCCGAGATGGCCTCGGCCGGCCAACGCGCGGCAGTGCGCGTGCACGTGGTGCACCCAAGCACGGCGACGCCGAGTTCCCGCAACGAGATGATCGCGCACACAGGGACAGCCAGCCCAAGACATGCGACGTGCATGAATTTTAAAGCACTGATCATGACCAAACCGTTGCTCCTAAACCTAAACCGGCTTCACTACACTCAAGATGGCATATGGAACTAAAATCGAATCATAGCACTACACCACTCCTCAACCCAATCTCTCCAAATAAATTACTAAACATAGCAGCGTCTAGCTGTCCACAAGCTTAGAAATTTTCTAAGTGTTTGAGCTAATCTTAATTTCAGATTGCATTTCTAAGCTACTGAAAATATTACTTAGCAATATTCTCTTTCAATACCAAGTATTTCAATGTCATCTACAAAGTTTGTACTTCAAACTTTATTTAAATATCACACACATGTTCTATAGTATTTTTGCTTAATAAAAATTGGTTTTAAACCCTACTTGTTAACTGTACGAATCGTGGAGCAACTTTCATTTCGTGTTTTTATTGATCGTTTTGAGTTACAAAAATTGATCTACACACTTTATCACATGCATTAACACATAAACATGGTGCTCATGACATATTTTTTTAATGATTTAGGGTGTAACACCGAGGGTGTTACGTGAATATTCTCTGCAAACTGTCCTTTGGAGGCCGGTTTGGTGCATTAATGAGGGGAATATGCCATGAGATCATTCCCCCTCTCCACCTATAAAAGGAGGCCACCCCCTCTTCATTCCAACAACAACACCCAAGAGAAGAAGAGCACTAAAGCAAGAGCAGGAGCAACACCACTCCATGGGCTTAGGCCGTAGCTAGCTCTAGAAAAGTAGTAGGGAGAGATGTGAGAGAGAGTTTGGGGAAGAGCCGGGCTTGTCAGTGTCTCCCCACCTTGTACCTCGATGAATACATGTGCCTCAATGGGTTTTCTTGCTAAGTGAGTATTCATGATTCTTTTGGTGTAAAAGTCTTTTGATAAGTTAAACTATACTCTTTTATTTGCTTGTGGATTCGTTGTTCGTCCTCGTGGCGGATACTCTAGTAGAGGGCCCTAATAAAGATGAATAGCCCTGTTCAACACTAGAGTAGTAGCCGATAGCGTAGACATGGTGTCTGGGCTAGAGGCTACCTTCGTTTGTCTTGTACTCCACAGTTGAGGGGTAGGCGGCAGGCGGTGACAGCCTTGTCCATCCCTCATAATCCCCCACGTCCGGGTATGGCGTGAGAGCTATAGGTCGGGCTCACTTGGCGAATCAAGGTGCTACCCGGTGCCCAAGAAAGCAAGTAAAAGTAGAGTTTACGTGTCCTTAGATCATTGTCACACCCAATTTTAAGGATAAAATTGAATGCATAAAGCTCATGTGTACCTGGATCACCACACACACATAAGTTGACAAATTACATAAAGTATCATCATGGTGTCTCTTACATCACGATTAATAACATAACTTAGTCTTACACAACACAAATGGAAAATAAAAGATAGCTCTCACGTGGAAGCTCCAACACAGGGATGGTCAACTGGTTGACCACAAGCCCAATAGTCCTCAGGAAACTCCTCATATTCATTGACATCTGTACCCATCCGGGATTTTTATCCAAATATTGAAAGTAAACAAGCGTAAGTACTTCTCCTACTTAACAAGATAACATGGGGTTCATGAGGCTCAAAAAGGATGACACTAGTTTACTGCAGTTAGCACTTTTAATAAGTCAAGATTTTATCATCAGTTATTATCAAGTTATGCTTAAGCCCCAATTGACCCACATGATCATATATCGTAATCATTTGCATCATATTATCATCGTATACCATCATAAATGAACAACAATAAGTAACCAATTATTACGTGAGTTTTACGGGCGCTTCGTGACCGTGAGCACGGCTGTTATAATAGATTTGTTACCCTCTGTAGAGGTGGTGCACATTCACCATGAGTCGTGATTCCCATATGCCCGGGTTAATTACTCCCATATCACTTTGCCAAGGTGAGCGGGCAGGTACACTATGAAGCCATTTCATAGGTTTCTCTAACAAGTTAGGGCCGCTAGGTTTCCTTGGCAAGCGATGTAGGAACCCCCCCTTTCCTATGGCACATATCCATCGTGGCTATACACATAGGAACAGAGGCGATCCTATACCCAACGTGGCAAGCCCCGTTTGTGCCATAAAGGTAACCTCTAACAAACTAGAAAAGGTCCTATTCTCGAGCTAAAGTCGAGCCATATGACCCTCACGGTTGCACTGTCAGGGTCCCAACTTTTGCCGACAGATAAGTCCTTATGGAGCGCCGAGAGCATCATGATCGAAAGTCATTTGCTCCATCGCCCTATAATCCAGTTGTTTAAAAGCAACTTTTACCTTTTCTTTCCATAGAATCGTTGTTCAGTATGTAGCTCATGTATAGTTATGTTGAGCACTAGCAAACTACCCATATGCATATAACCCATAGGAGACAAGGAACAGGATAATCAATCACTAGGATGTCCTTACGGGTATCAAAATTAGACACATGCAAATGAGTAATTAATAAAGGTGAATAGGCATCAAGGTAGATCCCATGCTATACTTGCCTTGGTTCACAAACTCTTGCTGGTCCTGCTGGTCGTCGAAGAACTCTTGATCTCCAACGTTCTCCTCACCGTCTGAACGCGACAAACACGGCAACATACAACATTCCACAGGCATTCATGCAAAGCAAACAATCCTACAGTTAGAACAGTACACCAATAGTATAGAAAACAAGATAAAATGTTTATCAAAATAATCTACGTCTCGCTACGATCACGTCAACGCGAAGTTCACGAAAGTCGGAGCTAACACGCGAAAGTTATGAATTAAACGGGGTTTTCTATAGCACTTTATTTAATTAAAACTAATCATGAAATTCAAAAGTTGCAAACTTGATTAACAGTGGTACTAACACGTAGATTATGAAATTACGAAGCTAACGCAATTTGAACGGATCAATTCGGAGCTAAAACGAAGTTTTTATGAGCAAAACAAATCTAGTGGCATTTCTGTAAATACTGAAAACGTATTTTGAACTAAAACAGTGCACTTTATATTTTCAAAACGAGAAAGCGTACTCTGGGAACTACGCTAGGGACTGCGGGTTCAATTCATCCGAAACCGAGGGACTCTTTAGCATATTTACACGCGAAGGGGTAACTTCTAATCCTGGCCGCAGATCTTAAAATGGACGGCTTGGGGAAGGAAGAGAAGGGAGGCCCGGCCGGCACAGTGACACCGGCGGCAAGCTCCATGGCCGGCGACGTGGAGGTCACTGGCGCGCATGGATAGGGGCCTACGGGCCATGGTTCGAAGAACCGAAGGCACCGGGAGATGGAGGGGGTTCTCGCGAACCCGCCCAGGCCAAGAACGGGGCCGGTGGACGCGGTTGGCGCGGTGGTCGTCATGGCCGGCGAGCAAGAGCTCACGGGCGTCCGCGAATAGGGCTCTAGAAGCCACGAAACTCAAAATAAACGGAATGGGAGGAGAGAGGTGTGTACGGAGAGGCTCACCATGGCGAAATTTGGAGCGGAGGCGGCTCGGGAACAGTGGTTCGCGCGGAGGGCGGACGGCGGAACCGGCGACCTCGGCGCGGCGGTTGCTGGGGCTTCCTCGGTGCCTGGCGAACGCGAAGAAGAGAGCGGGGAGCAGCAGGGGTGCGCACGGGGGTTCGGCTCCCTTTAAAACGAGGCCGAGGAGCAGGGCGACGCGCCCATGTCGCGAGGAGCGGGCGTGCACGGCGGTTGCGGCTGACGCTCGCGGGGTGCGAGAGGTTGGGGGCAGCTCTGACAGGCGGGGCCGGGTTGTCAGCGGCTGAGAGGGAAGGGGGAGGCGCGGCAACGGTTGCTGGCGAGCTGGGCCAAGGGAGCGCAGGTGGTTGCTGGGCCAGCGCCTTGCGGGCGGGCGGTGCTGGGCCGGCTGGGCTGGGCTGGCGCGGAGGGAAAAAAAAGAAGGGGCCAGCGGGGAAAATGCCTTGCGGGCCGAATGAGGAAGGGAGGGGAGAGAAATGAAGAAGCCTTTTTCTTTTTATTTTCCAAAGTTTTAGCAAACCATTTTCTAATTGATTTTGTATCCAAATTCAAATTTGATCAAAACCAATCATTACAAAGATGAAAGTGCAGCAGCATGTATGCATAAAAAGGTTACTAACCTTATATTTGATTTTAATTTCCCAAAAATTATTAATTTCCTATATTTGAATGCACACATAATTGCTGAAATATATCAATTTTACTATTTTAAAAGAATGAAAAATTTTGGGTGTTACAATCATAAAGCCATAGGAATCCATCTCTACCCTTATCATTTGTCCTTGTGTTGTCCTTGGATGAATTAGCTAGAAGAAATACCTCCATTCCCTGTGGAAAATACGACACCCTGAATAAATTCAGATTTGCATTTTAGAAGTTTAGAGATATGGATGTCATATTGGCATCCCATGCCAAGTTTAAAAAACTGGCGATACAGTATGATACATTTATCTTGACAATGTAAGGAAAATTTATCTTGTTCACGCAATCGAAGAATCAATTCAACCATATATCACTGAACCAGCGCAATGTGTGTATATGCATTTAAATAAATGCTATTACTCCCTCCGTCTGAGAAAGAATACAATACAGCACAATATCATGTTTAGTATCTTAAGTTTGACCAATCATGGCGGCAGCTGCAGGCTCCATGGCACAAGCTGTGGCCAAGGTTGTGGTGCCTATCCAAAAGTTATGGCATCGGTGATGCCTGCCAGTACCATGATGTACATGGAGGGGGCCACGAGCACGCTCACGGTAGCCTGAAACCTCATGGTCTAGAACTGCACCATCGACGTTAATCGGAGGCAACCTCCAAAAATGTCTGTTCAATTCGATTTGATCCGATTCCATCCAAATTTTTTGTTTCTACTTTTTAGCATCTATTTTTCATTAAGTACTTAAGGGCCTGTTTGGAGTTAAGGGCTAATTGCTAGCTAGTTAAAATTAGTCCAAATTAGCTCTAGTGCATCCAAACAAAAGAACTAATTGGTGAGCTAATTTTTTAGACAAGTCTTCAACTAACTGTTAGCTAGCTAGCTAGCCAACGATAGCTAATTTGGGCTAATTTTAGCCCATCTAGTAACTAACCATGTGTATCCAAACATGTCCATAGAATTCTGACCAAAGCCATGGGGAAAAGGAGTGCTTAAGTAGATAAGTGAAGTATCATGTTTGATACATTTTTTCCTAATCAATATATTATCGAAGAAGTGTTAGTACTAGTTTACTTACCAAATTAAGCGCTGAATTATTGAGAATACCCATGTGGTACTATAGAATTAAAACTCTAGGTACATTATGCATAATATAATTTTAGTTTTTTTATCTTCCGATGAATCGTCTTTCCTTTTGCGAACACAAGGTTGATATATGCCCTTGTGTGTCGAGTTATGATGAGTGATTGTCAGGAGATGATCGGCTTTGATTGAATTTGGAGACTAACCATTGCGTGAGTGCGTGTGCGACATATGTCTTGGTTGTATTGGTATGCAGGTGTGGAGCACAGATGGTTGACGGACATGGAGAAGGTCAAGTAGAGATATGATGTGCCTATGGACCGGGAGCGGTGAAGGACAGACGTGAGGCTTGGACCGAGGAACCAAGATGGATGGAAAACTGACCGTGGGTGGTTGACACTTGGGGACATCAGCAAGCAAGAGTACATACGGAGGAGTAGACCATGTGGATCAAGTCAAGACGACGGTTGACCAAGTCGAGCAGAGACGCTTGAGGACTTAGTGATCGTGCAGTCGAGGATGACGGTGACATGTGTAAAGATCATGGAGGAGGCGTAGCTGATACACTTCTCCAGGGCGAAGCAAAGTCGTGAAGAGCCCATGGCTATCAGATGCTTGGATCCCAAGTTAGACCATTTTGCCCCTAGGTTAAGTGGTTTGGCTAAAATATCTAAGGCATTGTTGGGAGTGTGTAATAGCTCTATAAATAAGAGGATAGCTACTCCTAATCCCCATCTCTCTGGTTGCCATTTCCTTAGGTTTCCAAGTCTCTAGGTTTCATTTCCTAGCACTGGTAGGAGATCCGCAAAGTTATTTCCTTAGGTCAGTTGCACTAATTCAGCCAAATTAAAGTCACATTCTAAATCCTTTTACACTTCACGGTTCACATACTGAATATGGCATGGAATGATGGACCGTACAAACTAGCAGGATTCGAACAAATGTTTTAGGTACACAGTTGATATGAACATCATTTGTCGCATTTGAAATCGTGAATTTGAATACGATTCATTTATATGATTTACAAATATTTAAGTTTGAATTATAGTAGTGTGATATAAAGGATATTATTGAGAGAAAATGAAGTACGAGTATAGTAGTGTGATATGAAGGATATACATAAACATTATATCAAAATATGAGAGAAAATGAAATAATATATTAGATGTAGAGGCTCTTGTTAGAGTTAGGTGGCAAAAATAGATTGCGGGGCTGCAGCGCGTAGTAGACGTAGTTGTCGTACGCCGCGCCCCCGCCGCCTGGGAGCTGGCCAACAAACACCTCGCCATATCTGGCGCCGTCGGGGAGCAGGTCGACAAGCGCCACAAGCCATGTCCGGCACCCGGACGGGTCTGCAGCGCGTAGTCCCCGCTGTACGCCGGGGAGCAGGTCGGCAAGCACCACGCAAGTCTGGCGCCCGGGTGAGGCTGCAGCGTAGAGTAGCCGTAGTAGTTGTCTTGCACCGGCATGACTCCGCCGGGGAATTGCATGCCGACGAGCACCACATCGACTAGGCCCAGCTGCCCTCAGAACACGCAGATGTTGGCGTACACCATTTCGGGTCCGGGTTCACGGTGGAACATGGCGACAGGCACCAAGTGGACCTGTCGCACGAACACGGTGGAGCTGTGGTATGCCGCCATGCTAGGTTGGAAGCCGTCCACGCCGGAGCGGCGGCAGCGCCGAGCTGGCCGTGGAACGTGCTGGTGCTCATGTTTGCCTCGCCTCCCTGGACCGTGCCGGCCAAGCCATGGTTGGTGGACTCCATCGTTGTCGGCCTCGCCGCCTCACCTCCGTGGTCCATGTTCCCCTGCTCCGTCTCCGGCAATGCATGAACGACTAAACGCCCGAGCGAGTGGTGGGCTACCGATCGGGCTTTGGTTGCTTGGAGCTCTACAGGTTCTTGAGTGGATTGACCTGTGCTTGGGGCGCTCGTTATTATATAGCTAAGCCAAGTGATGCCAATGTGGAGGGAAGGAAGGCGACCGACCCGACGCCGAGTCGGCGAGCCCGGCCCAGCCCGACTTTGGATCTTCTATAGGAGTGTGTTGCGCCGTGCGCCGCCGAGCCTTGGCGTTGGCGATTGGCGTGATGGTGATGGATGGACCCACCCCGGTTACGATGAGCATGATCCCGATCCGTCACACCGCAAACCCGGCCAGGACGACGACTGAATTTCCTCGCTTTCGCCCTCCCTGTCGGTGTCACTCTGATAGTCTGATGAACTCACAGGCAGCCGCTGCGCTTGGACTAGTGGACCACCCTGTTGCTTGCGTCGTGTCAGTCAGGCATTCCCTTCCTCTCTCCCTCCCTTTCAAGTTTCAAGAATCAAGCACTAGAGCGCTCCAAATAATAATCTAGAAACTGGAAGCTGCCCTTGTGTTAATAATAATTAGTACTACTAGGCAAAGGCAAATTGAGATATTTATGAAGTTTGTTACATAGGTGTTCTAAGATACTTTCATCATGCTGTAGAGATTGTCAGATAATAAGGGATTTTACTAAGTGATGGCCAAATCATGTCAGTGCTGAGGTGGGAAATGCCACTTTTTATAACCCCACGTATCATAATCATTCCTGAACTTGACCATCCTCTTGAGGATCTTTTCAGTATCAGACCATGAGGCCTCATCAGGTAGTAGCTGTAGGGCGTGGCTTCAAGTCTGGCAAATTATTGGCTGCAGCTGGGATAGTGACTGATGTGCTGACTGAGAAGTATATGACCACTATGTGCAAAATCACTTATTGAGACAAAAACCCACCTGCAGTACAGACACCTCTAATTGTCACTTGTGAAGGTAGCTCAAGCACGCAGAGTCAAAAAAAAAAAAAAAACTCAGAGGCCAACCAGAAAACGTGTTAATGTAGTGATATATGCTAAGATAATGCAGGTGATTCCAGCCATCAGTATAGTAGGCAAGGCCGACTTGGCTAATTTGTTTAGTAGATAGGCAGTACTGTTGATTCAGTCCCTTGATCAAGTGTAGACTTAAACAAAAGACTAATCTCACTTGGTTGTAGTTAAGGGGGGCTGAAGGGGTTCTGCATAAATTAAATCGTGTCCTCGTGACAACCTGTATGGTGTTTCTAACTAATTGGATTCAGCTACATGTGCCCCGGCCGACATGGTGCCATCAGGATACACTTTGATCATCTCCCACTAGCTGGTTTTGATTGGCGATTTAGCATATTATACTAATTAACATCGTACTTAAGAGCTACATGGTCCCTTGCATAGTATCTTACCCTGCAATTGGTACTATATGCAGGTCTTTTGATTGTAATTAAGTTCACTACATAGCTTGGTAGAATCAGGATAAAATAACTGTCCCAATTTGCCATCAATTCCAGCAAGCTCATCAAAACAACTGCGAGAGTGGTAATAAATAAACCCACGGCACTGGCACACGTGATGTCCCACATCTTCGGCTGCTTGGTTTCACAGGCCACCATCGCATACGGCAACTCGGAACCTTAATTTGTTCTCCTGTGGTTGCTGTCGCTCCGTCCTCAGCAGCGGCACGCCGGCGCCTAGCAGACGAGACGAGATCGATGGGGGTGGCAGGTGGACTCCGACAACGCGGCCCGGGCCTGGATGGTCCCCATGATTGCATCGGCATTCGGCAGCGCCCCCGCCCGGCCGGCTGTAGTCAACCAGAGGAATATGCTTAGCCGTGTGGCCACCTACTTTGCGAGCCCGCCTCAGCAACACACACTCGTTGTAGGAGATTGTCTGGAATCCAAGCCTATCGAACCTTGGTGACATGAAAATACTTGAAACCAAATAATCCAAGACACTATGTATCTAGGATTGTACGATAGTTTGCCTGTGTTTGATTGTCAGCAGAGACCCTTATGCAAGCTTGCACAATGCTCAAAGTAGGTCAATGCCCTTTAAAAAGAAAGGTCAACGCAGCACTAGCTAGTATGCCAGATGTTTCTGTATTAGACAATTCAGATTTACATAAGCCGATGGACACACAAAAATAAATGTTTTACATTTCTATCTTCACTAGAAACATTAAGCCGCTAACACAACATATAAGGTGGCTATATGTAATAAAATGTAAACAATAAACATAATTTTATCAGACATGGCTCATCTACGTAGGACAACCAAATACAAAGACATTGCATACGTTTATGCTGGCTTAGGTTGTGCCATATAAGGTCTAATGCAGGCTAAGACTAGTACAGGCAACCAATCAGACCCTATGTAGAATAAAATGCATTGTCGGTTCTCATACTTAACTTAGAGTGTCATGTAAGTTCCTAAACTTCCAAAATGCACTTCCACACTCCTGAAATTAAGAATAAAAATGTTATGTGAGATGTAAATCACCACAAATTGAGTTAATCCACCCACATGCTGCATGTTGATTAACGTGATAAAAAGGCATTGATATATGGGACCCACCATGTCGGTAGGAAAGAGTGGAGATGGGACCAACATACATGACGCACATGTTAGCCACACCATTGTAACAGTTAGTGTGCCACATAGACGGATTAATAGAAGTTGGGGTAATTTGGACCTCGGTCGGCATGAATTTGTAACTTTAGATATGTGGAGTTGCATTTTAGAAGTTTAGAGATATGGATATCATATTGGCATCCCAAGCCAAGTTTAAAAACTGGCAATACAGTATGATACATTTATCTTGACATTGTAAGGGCAATTTATCTTGTTCATGCAATCGAAGAATCAATTCAACCATATATCATAGAACGAGCGCAATGTGTGTATATGCATTTAAATAAATGTCATTACTTCATGTCTTAGAAAAAAGGGAAAACGGTGTTTTGCCCCGTCCGAGACACTACAGGAACTGTTGGCTTCCCAGTGCCGCTTGCACTCGGGAAGGCCCATTAGACTACGGGAAGCCTTCCTCGAGTGCAACACTGGGAAGAGCCTCCGCTAATCCTCTCACGGAAAATCGTCTTCCCGAGTGTCAAAAATCGTGCACTCGGGAAGGCTTTGCGAGTGCCGTGTTGGCACTCGGGGAAGACTTGACGCCGCCGTTGGCCGACGGCCGACGCCGCGTCGTTTTTTTGATTTTCTTCCCGAATGCAACACTCGGGAAAGATTTTTGAATTTTTTAATACTCTTCCCGAGTGCCACAAACTCGGGCACTCGGGAAGAAATTTGTTTTTTTTTGTAATCCCTCTTTCCCGAAAGTGCCACAAAGACAGGCACTCGGGAAGCCACCTCTAAATTTTTTTTTGTTTTTGCTTTTCCATGTAAACAACAAAGCATATATATATCACAAACCACAAATCAACACCAATATGTCACAAACCACATTTATATATCACAAACGACCAAATTTGTCCGAAATCCACAATATATTACAAACCACACGTTCAAAAGTACACACTATTCCAAGTTCACAAGTTCAATACAAAAAACGACTCAAGGCGGCTCACGGCGATCGTGAGGGGTGGGGCGCCCCAGCGTCACGATCCCGCGACGGGTCCAGTGGGGATGGCCCGACGTGCGATGCCGGCGACCCTTCGACATGGTTCGACGCCGCCCCCGATTGATGCTGCAAAAAAGAGAGGAGATTGCACGTGAGTGATTAAGATAAAAATGTAAGGAGTTTAAAGAAAAGTTGAAAATTTCGGCAGCACCTCCCCTGCACGGGGAGGTTTCCAAAACTACAAGAAAAACGTCGGCACGAAGGCCGACAACCACATTTTCGGCACGAATGCCGACACATCAACAAATCCGGCACGAAGGCCATCACTAGGTTTGACACTAAGCATGAGCAAAGAAAGTAAAACATCCGTACTCATACTCACCGGAGTAAACTCTCGACGATATGGTGGTGGTGGTGCAAGCAGCTCTGCTGGGATCTCCCAACCTTGTTGCTGCCCAAGCATGTTTATTGATGCAATGATACAACAAAATCAAGTTGGCTTAAGAAGAATTTGAATAAGAGGGATATTGTTTCTTTTTTTCAAATTATACACTGTCAAAATGTGATCCCCAATGAAAGAAATGGAACACAGGAGAACTGTGAGGGCCATGTATAGGTTAGTGGCAATTGGTGATAACTCGACAGCATTACCAGCTTCAGCAAGTGAAAATACAATCCTCATTTGGAATAATGAACCTGCACTAACTAGCACATTCCAGCACAAGGGTAGAATAAAAGGGTAATTTGACAAATATCAACAACAACAACAACATAGCCTTTCAGTCCCAAGTAGATATAATACCAACCAAGTGTATATAGGTAATTTGACAAATATATAGAATTATAATATCAGGTGATCACCTCAATCGTAGTACCCAGGAAATCCAACACAGCTGGAATTTTGGCTACAGCTGAATCAGTATAGATCTGTGATTAGGAAAAATAGAATCATACTTCCAGACAAGCACAAATACAGACTAATCACAGTAAGCTAAATGACAGAAAAATGAATAACATGAATCAATATTCAAACCAAGTGCAAATAACAAAAGTTGAATATGATGTTAATATGTTAATATAGAAAGGAATATGCTCCTGATTTCAATGTTGAGCTTCACCACAATACCACATAGAAGAGCGGAAAAGAAAGACGACAAAATTGACATGGATATTCCAATGAACAAATAACCTCTCCAAAGATTTTAGAACTACAATTTGGAATTACTAAATTGGCTAATTCAGTTACATGCCACAAGCCAACAGAACCTTGAACTGGAAAGATGCAGAATTTATAACTTTTATAACTAAAAGTCACTACACATGCCAAGATAAGGGTACCTCAAAAATGGTAAGAATACACTTCAGCTTTAGCAGAGTTACATGTCTTGGTTTATAGTAAGTTAGTAACTAAGAAAGTAAAATACTTAGAAAATAATACCAACCAAGTGTATATAGGATCATAAAGGGGTGCACTTTCAGATTACCTTATTGACAATATTCTGGTAAGCAAATCTGAGAGAGTCGATCATCTCTTTGGAGTCAGAGGAGTCAATTTTGATCTTCAAAGTCTCCAACTAACAAAATGCACACCATTTCAGAATTATTTAAAGTAAAATTGTAACTTCAATGGTTGTGCTGATGCATTCATGCAGATGTACAGCAAGAAAACTAAGTGCAATACATACTTTCCCTCTGTTTGAGTTTATATAAAAAAAAAATGAAGATTAGACTTTTCAAAAGCACCATAGCAACTTGCAAAGGAAAAAATTCCAACAATAACTTTACTTTCTAGAACAATGTGAGAACAAATAACTAGTTAGCTTTCACAATTTGTACCTTTTGATTAGTTAAATTACAGTCATATAACTCACTGCTGATTAAACCAGTACGCCATGTGAAAGTTCTTCACTGGTGCAAACAATTACATACGATACCATATAATGTGGTTATATGAAATGCAGATAGGTTTAGCTACCTAAAACTGGTTGTGTTCTCATATTCTACAATATATGATTTGCAGGCAAAGAATAAAATGGATAATTCCTCAATAAACAGAGCGCGGACATTTTTCACATCTTTCTCACTTAAATCTAGAAAGACCTGAAAGGTTGACGAAAATTAAATGATTAAGCATAGATCTGTGTGTAGTCAAGAAAAATATCAGTATAACAGGAACTAAGCTCACATAAAAGCTACATCCTAAAGGTTATCTTACTGACTCACTGTGCAAGATCGTCAAAAAGAATCAACAGATCTTCTCAATGTTACAGTTTAAGCATTGCAAAGAAACAAGCATATAGCCAACATAGAAAGGTTCAGAAAACAATTACGAATGAGGCACTGATTCAAAAGGTCTATGCTAGTGATCAAAGGACCTTTAACTGTTGATTTAAACAAAATTCAAATTTACTACAGACAGATTCTCAGATTTGAACTGATCGAATGTTTCTAATTTACAGAATAAAATTAATGTATATTTCTTATGTTGATTATAAAAAAAACCCACAAGGCTACCTGTTGTCTACGTTTAACAGGCAACTGTGAAAGGACATCTTTCTTCAACCTACGGATCATGACAGTTGCTTTCATCAAATTATGCAGCTCCTCGTGATTGCTAGCACCTTGATACAACCCGAAAAAACCCTGCAAAGTCAAGTCGTAATTAGTCACAATTGGCAACAGAAAATGAAGAAAGCAATTTGATAAATCTAGTACTTGCCTCGGGGCCGGGGCTGGGAGCGCCAGGCGGCTTGCCTCGGGGCCGGCCGCAGGGGCCGGGAGGCGCGCGCGCCGGACGGGCCCCGCCCAGCAGGGGGACAGGGGCGCGCCGCTGCGTCTCGGCTGCTTGGCGCGCGCGCGCTGGGCTGGGCGGGCGCGGGCGCTAGAGGGCTCTGGGCGCGCGCGCTGGGGGCTAGCTGCGCGGCGGCGGGCTGCGACTCTGGCGCTTGGGCGAGCTGGCTGGCGGCGTGTGGGGCTCTGGCCTGTGCGCGCGGGGGCTTCTGAGCTATGGGGGTGTGGGTGGCCGGGTGGGTGCCAGTTAGGTTTACATAAGGCCTGCTGGGCCTTTTTTTTTAAGTCTTCCCCGAGTGCCCTGTCCTGACACTTGGGAAAGGGCCTCTTCCCCGAGTGTCAGAGAAGGCACTCGGGGAAGAAATTTTGTTTTTTTTGTTTTTTCTGCCTAATTTTTTTGTGAGGCCTTCCCACATTATTTAAAACTCCCTGTACAAATTTGGGACAATTTTGACTTTTTTTGTTATATTTCGTTAGTTTTTTCGTTTTTTTTTGAATTTTTTTTGCATACTTGAATTTAAATATGCGGGTGCATGAAATAATGGAATTTAGTGATTCAAAAATTATATTAATGATATTTGGTGTATGTAGAGGCCTTATCCGAGGAACTGATAAAATTAAATGTCGAGCATCTTGTTGATGTAACATAAGCGAACAACTTGCGGGTTTTAGTGTATTTAAATTATATAAAATCGAGCGAAACGAAAATCGATTTTTACCATAGCGCCGTGTTACACATATAACACGACGCCTGATATAAGTTTCGATTTTCGACTTCGCTCGGATTTTATAAAAATTTAAATGCACTTTTCCCGCAAGTTGTTCGATATGTTACGTCAACAAGATGCTCGACATTTCATGCGAGTTCCTCGATAAGGCATCAACATACACCAAATATCATTAATATAATTTTTTGAATCACCAAATTCTATTATTTCATGCACCGCAGCTCAAATTCAAGTATGCAAAAAATCAACGAAACGAAAAAACTAACGAAATATAACAAAAAAAAGTCAAATTGTCCCAAATTTGAAAAGACAATTTCAAATAATGTGGGAAGGCCTCACAAAAAAAATGAGGTAAAAAAAACAAAAAAAACAAAAATTCTTCCCCGAGTGCCTTCCCCGCACTCGAAAGAGGTTTTCCCGAGTGCCGTGACAGGCACTGAGGAAGGCGACCTCTTCCCGAGTGTCCTGCTCGACACTCGGGAAGGGGTTCTTCCCGAGTGCCTTCCACGGCACTCGGGAAGAATTTTTGTTTTTTAAGTTTTAACGACGTGGGCGGGTGAACCGTCAAGTAACATGTTTCTTTTGCCGAGTGCCGATCTTCCCGAGTGTTGCACTCGGGGAAGAGGGCCTTTGCCGAAAATCTTGATCTTTACCGAAAGCCAGATCTCTGCGGCACTCGGGAAAGCCTCTCTTCCCGAGTGCAATTCTTCCCGAGTGCAACACTGGGAAGATTCTCTTTCCGAGTGCCCGATTTTTGGCACTTTCGGGAAATAACGACACTCGGAATTTTGTCTCTCCCGTAGTGAGAAGTTCAATTATAATTTTATCCTTATTTTTTCAACTTTGTGATTTTACCCCTGTTATTTTGAAACGAACGAGCGGTTTGCCCTGGTTTGGATGTCCGATATTTAGAGGCTGATTAAACGATTTAAAAAATAAAACACATAAAATCGGATCTTGAAATGACCGAAATGTCCTCATCATCACGTTATCCCATCTCGCACCGTGTCCACCAAAGGTCTATTAGGCGGGCGCGCGACATCGACGGGAGGCACGGCCGGGCGGGCTCATGCGCGGCGGCACGCAACAAAAGCGGCGCTGCGGTGGATCGGCGGCGAGACATGGGCACGGCTGGCGGTAGCCGCCACTGCCGTGTGAGCTCGTGGCGGCGGGTGCTGCATTGGGCGGCGTCATGGCATGGTCGGTGGAGTGCTTGGCCTTGTGCGCTGGCGCGCAAAAAAAGCGGTAACTGCGGTGGGTCGGCGGCCGCATCGGGCGTGGTGGGCAAAGCGCCGCGCCGTGTGAGTCTCATGGGCGTGGTGGGTGCCACTGGGCGGGCGTCGCGGCATGTCCGGCGGGCTTGAGGGAGAGGGAGGACCTCCTCGCCCAGATCCACGCCGCCGGAGAAGGAGACAGAGGAGCTCCTCGGTCCCCATGCCGCGCGGTCGCTGGAGGGAGGAGATAGAGGGCTCCCCGTGCCGCCACTGGATCCGACGTCCCCGCGCCGAGCTGCCACCGGATCCGTCGTCCACACGCCGCACCATCGCCGGAGGGAGGAGAGAGGGGGCTCGATCCCCCGCACCGCCACTAGATCTGGCCGGGGGAGCAGAGGAGTGTCACCGGATCTCGCCTCCCGCCGCATCACCCGCCTCGAGCCACGAGGGACGCGGCTGTGGCCCTCACCACCGCGCCACCACGAGCTCCAGCCACCGCGCCGTCGCGAGCTCCAGCCACCACGCCGCCGGGGGGAGGAACGCCGCTGGGAAGGGAGTGGTGAGGTGCCGCCGGGCTAGAGAGGGAGAGGGAGGGGGAGGGGGCGCGTACGTGAGGAGAGAGTGTGGCCGCCGCCGCCGCCCCATGTGTCGGGCTGGGAGACGCAGAGCAAGAGGGAGGGTAAAATCACAAGGGCATATTTGTCCTTTGTACAAAAGTTAACACCATTAGGGGAGGATGACGGAATAGGGGCAAAGTGGTGCTTCGTTTTGAATAAGCAGGGGCAAATTCACAAAGTTAAAAAAATAGGGGTAAAATCACAATATCGATATAAAATAGGGGTATGGATGCAAAAGCCCCTAGAAAAAAATGCAATATAGCGCAGTATCATATTTTAATATCTTAAGTTTGACCAATTCCAGCAGGCGATCCTGGCGGCAGCTGCAGGCTCCATGGCACAAGCTGTGGCCTAGGGTGTGGCGGCTATCCAAAAGTTATGGCATCGGTGATGGCTGCCAGTACCAGGATGTACATGGTGGGGGCCACAAGCACGCTCACGGTAGCCTGCAAACCTCATGGTCTCGAACTGCACCATCGACCTTAATCAGAGGCAGCCTCCAAAAATGTCTCTTCAATTCGATTTGATCTGATTCCATCCAAATTTTTTGTTTCTACTTTTTAGCATTTATCTTTCATTAAGTACTTAAGGGCCTGTTTGGAGTTAAGGGCTAATTGCTAGCTAGTTAAAATTAGATCAAATTAGCTCTAGTGCACTCAAAAGGAAGAACTAATTGGTGAGCTAATTTTTTTAACAAGTCTTCAACTAACTGTTAGCCAACTAGCTTGGACTAATTTTAGCCCATCTAGTAACTAGACATGTGTATCCAAACATGCCCTTAGAATTCTCACCAAAGCCATGGAGAAAAGGAGTGCTTAAGTAGATAGATGAAGTATCATGTTTGATACATTTTTTCCTAAACAATATATTATCGAAGAAGTGTTAGTACTAATTTACTTACCAAATTAAGCACTGAATTATTGAGAATACCCATGTGGCACTATAGAATCAAAACTCTAGGACCAATATGCATAAACAACTTGACCTATCATTTTAGTTTTTTTTTATCTTACGATGAATCGCCTTTCCTTTTGCGAACACAAGGTTGATATGTGCCCATGTGTGTCGAGTTATGATGAGTGATTGTGAGGAGATGATCCGCTTTCGTTGAGTTTGGAGATAACCATTGCGTGAGTGCATGTGCGACATATGTCTTTGGCTATGTTGGTATGCAGGTGTGGAGCATAGATGGTCGACGCACATGGAGAAGGTCAAGTAGAGACATGACCTGCCAATGGACTGGGAGTGGTGAAAGACAGACTTGAGGCTTGGACCTAAGAACCAAGATGGCTGGAAGACTGACAGTGGGTTGCTGACACTTGGGGCATCAGCAAGCAAGAGTACATACGGAGGAGTATACCATGTTGACCAAGTCAAGACGACGGTTGACCAAGTTGAGCAAAGATGTTGGAGGACTTGGTGATCGAGCAGTCGAGTGTCAAGATTGTGGAGGAGGCGTAGCGAATATACTTCTCCAGAGGGTTTGGTGGTTTGGGCCTCAAAACCATCGATGGACGGTTTCTCGAGTTTGGGCCTCAAAACCCATTTGGAGTTCCGGTGGGAACGGGAGGATGCACGTGGCATCATCGTGAAGTTTGCGTCGAGACGAAGCATAGTCATGAAGAACCCGTGGCTATCAGATGCTTGGATCTCAAGTTAGACCATTTTGCCCCTAGGTTAAGTGGTTTGGTTAAAATATCTAAGGCATTGTTGGGAGTGTGTAATAGTTCTATAAATAAGAGGATAGCTACTCCTAGCCATCCCATCTCTCTGGTTGTCATTTCCTTAAGTTTCAAGTCTCTAGGTTTCATTTCCTAGCACTGGTGTAGGAGATCCACAGAGTCATTTCCTTAGGTCAGTTGCACGAATTCAGCTGAATTAAAGTCACATTCTAAATCCTTTTGCACTTCACGATTCACATACTGAATATGGCATGTAATGATGAACCGTAGAAACTAGCAGGGTTCGAACAAATGTTTTAGGTACACAGTTGATATGAACATCATTTGTCACATTTGAAATTGTGAATTTGAATACGATTCATTTATATGGTTTACAAACATTTAAGTTTGAATTATAGTAGTGTGATATAAAGAATAGTATTGAGAGAAAATGAAATACGAGTATAGTAGTTGGATATGAAGGATATACATAGACATTGTATCAAAATATGAGAGAAAATGAAATAAGAGATTAGATGTAGAGGGTCTTGTTAAAGTTAGGTGGCAAAAACAGATTACAGATCCTAGTAAAGGGAAGGAGCCCTTATTCATAAAATAGTGGTTGTATTTTAAGTGCCATCATGGCGGTCTTCGGCGAGGAAGAGCCGGTGCTCTGCTTCGGCATGTTCACTCTGCTCCTGCTCGGGCTCACCCTCGTCATCATCAGAGCTCGTGGTGAATAATCGGTTTTCAGTTCTTGGATGCATTGATTCTCCATTGGTTCCTGAATTGACGACATTAACCTAAAACCCCTGAATTGACAATGTTTCTTTACTGCAGGTATGGATGAGTTCTAGAATAAAAAAAGGTGAGTTCTTGTGAAACAAATATATCGAATTCTTTGATGATTGATACTTTCATATGAACAAATACCTGCTAAGCAACTAACTCTTCCCCATAAATCATAGGTTTGGTTGGCTTATGGTAAGTGCGCGTGTTATTCACACCTTCAGTGTATTGATTTGAGTTTTGGAAAAAAAAATGGATTTCATTGCTTCATCCAAATTGTGGACATTCTTGAGCTTTATACATAATACTACATTGGCACAACCATGATTTTGATTCCAAGAATTGGTACTACATGTTGATCGATTTGTGAAATTTGAGTGATGCGTACGAAATGCCTTTGAGAAATGAACTTACATGTTGAGTTGAAAACTATGTACAATCATGTCTAACGGTTCAGGACAAAGTTGTATTCAATTTTTTTCCTTTTTTTGGGTCCAAAGAACCTATATTGGTTGATTCAATGCCTATTTGTTCTATCTCCACATCCATCATGCTTGCTTCTGGCTTACAGTACGTAACCCCAACCTTAAAATTTCATAAGATGCTCCCTTTTGGTGCTAAAATCATTGACACAACTGTTTTCCAAAAATGATGCATGATGTAGCCCTAACATGTTTGTACTTTGGCAGGTACAAGGTGGTCACTCAAGTGTTTGTTGTACTTTTACTGACACATAGGTAAGTTCCGTGCACATTTTCCATCATGGTATGCTTAGGGTTTTACCATTTCATTAGGCGCACCCTGTCGCTGTTAAAGTCATTGACACAATTGTTTTTCAGAAATGATGTATGATGCAGCCCCAACATCTTCGCTTTGGCTGCTAGAAGGTGGTCTCTCAGGTGCTTAGGATGGGTCAAACAACCAGTGCCTTGGATAAGGTGTTCGCACTGTGAAAGGTATGTCTGCTGCAGTGTTTCCTTGCTTAGCAATAGCACAACCTTTTAAAAAACTTATGTGACCAATTTGGAGATTTTGTGATTCACTGTTCTATTTCAGTTTTCCTGTTCTTACCATGAATTACATGTGGTTTCTAATTTGGGTGCATAAAAATGTGTCCCACTTTCACTGGGTTGTGGGCTGGGTGAAGCATGCAACAAAAGGTAGTCCAATGACAGCTGCTATGAAGTAATTTTGTCATTTCCTAATTTGCACCTGTTTACACCAAAATTCGGAAGAAGAATCACAAGGACTCGAAAAGCTCCCAAGATCATGTCATCAAGGAATCAATTGCGTGCAGATCGGAAATAGCTGATTCGGATGCAAAAATTGGAATCGGCTTTCTTCAGATAGCACAAGCGGATAATGACAGAGGCTACGTTCGGCGCCAGGACGAGACATGTTGGACTCTACAAAAAGGAAAAGATTAGAGTCCAAGTTATCTTAAATTAGGATTGTTTTCTTTAGGATCAAAGATTGTGATGAGTCGTGCTTAGACAAGAGTCATACGCAGGTCCCGGGTATAAATATCAAGCCCTGGCTATTGTAATAAAACACACAATCAATCAAATACAAGTCAATTACTTTTTTTGGCTCCGGCCACCCCTTATGAGTAGGAGTAGAGTAGATCTCAGCGAGTACGGCTGCATCGATCTGGTCGACCTCCACTGCTTGTCTGTAAGTACCGTCATGGTTTATACCTCTGTTCGTATGGCTGCATCGATCCGGTCGACCCCACTGTGACTTTGGTATAGGCTAGTTATCGACTCTTGTCTAATTCAAGTATGGCCTGTGTGATTCTGTCTCACACCCCACTGCTTGAATTAGATCAAAGTCAAGTTATCGGCTCTACCTCAGAATAGCAGTCTTTGGTAGATTCATTAAGTTACTGATATTGCTTATTGCTTTCATTGTTTATCTAATTACAGCAATATCATTCTGCCCGATTGAGATTGATTTGGATCGGCCTTATATCCTGTTTAACCCATCGTTTGCTAATCTTAAACTGATCTAATCTACATCTTAAACGATGAGTTATGTTTTTATCGGCTGTTTTGCGTCAATCTTAATCGTGCATAGCGTGCGGTTAAGGCATGTTCGATCTTGAGTAGATCTATTGGTTAGCGAAAACCGTTCCATGGCCCGTTATCACGGCCTGTGTGATTCTGCCTCTCACCCCACTGTTACCACCATGGAGTGAGGATCGTTAGTTAGTAGATCCATTCCTGAGAAGGCATGACCTTAACTGTGCGCTATGCCTGAATCGGCTAGTTTAGCCGATATTGAGCGCTTTCATGAATAGTTCACATTACGAGATCATTGAAGTAGAGATAAGTTGAAAGATGTGTTAGCCCCATGATCTTATTATTGTATTACGGCCTGCATGATTCTACCTCATGCCCCACTGATATTAGTAATGAATTAGGGTTGTCGAGTCTATTGTTGTTTCTACGGCCTGCATGATTCTGCCTCATGCCCCACTGGTCATGGCGATAGATGAGATCTAATATGTTCATTAGATTTATCTTTATTAAATGGTTAAGTGGTGTTGAATTGATTCTTTATATAAAAAAGGGGTTCGATTACTTGTAGTCATTGGCTCAATATAAACCAATCATCGTCAACATCTTATTGCCATTGATTAATATTTGTTCGAATAATGATGATTTCTGAATGAAAACTGATTCTTCTTACACAACCCCATGAGCTTTAACCGATTTATTCTTATGAATATGCTAGAATCGACTATTTAGTCGATCTCCTCTCATATCGGCTCTCAGAGCCACACATTTGGGACTGGCTGGCAACACCGGCATGTTCCGCCCTTAATTACTGATAAACTTTCTCTCCTTGTCAATTGCGGGGACAAATTGACTGGCACGTCTCGGGAGGATTGCTGAGGATCGACCACCCCTGCGCTGAAGCTAGGCGGATCTGCTCCATCGAGCGGACCCTTTTGGCTTGTTGCGTGTGTCCTCAGCACGGAGACGAAAAATTCTATGTCAACACACGTTTACGCACACCGGTGGGACCCCACAATCGTCATGGTGGCTCATAACAACGACGACATCCTTATGGTGCGCTATGAAGACCTACCTGATGGAGATAAAGATGTCATCGGCGAAGCTACAGAAGAATTTTAGAAGAAGTGTTTGTTGTCCTACACCAAGACACGTGACGACACAATTATTCAGAAATTTTCACTACCAAGAGTTACGCTACACACGACGGACGCATGTATGCGATTGAAGTCGAAGATGACGTTTCTTCTGAAGCTATAGATGAGATCTATTCGTGATGCCATATCAAGCCGTAATGAAGCTTTAGTGGGCGCATTCCACAATGCCATGAAAGAGGCGATTCAGGGATTTCAGTTGGTCGATTGGATCGACTTGTTACAACATTCCGATCCATCAACCCAAGGGCTAATCAAGTCGGTACCACCCATCAAGAAGCGGCACCACCGGTTATGGTGACGTCTAGGCGCTTCAAGGTTCATCTGAATAAGCTCAAGGTACTCACCGCAAATCGAATCTGAGACAATCCTAGACCGCCGATACATCATGTGCAACAACCGGTGAGGCAAGGTCGAAACGGTGTGATCAATTTTGGCACATCAGGCCATATACCGTCGTCGGCTCAAAAAATAGCACCATCAATTCAAAGGATCCATAGAGATATATATCCTTATGTCTATAATCAGAGACTTCAAGCAGCAAGCCAGCAGAGGACTCAACAGATCGAGATTCCACAAGGGTATCACTATGGCACAGATTATAATACCCTCCATATGATGCCAAATCCGGGATATCAAGGCACACGAGATTTCAATCCATGAGATGGGTTGACAAAGTCACGAGAGAAATTCAAATCCACAAACTGACGAATTGTTGCTAAAGGTGACCGAGATGATGAAGAATCAATTCGGTCTAAAGCCAAAAGGGCTGACCTTTTCGTACAAACGCCCATATCTAGAATGGTATGATTTGGTCGCTCTTTCCACAAATTACATGCTCCCAGAGTTAGCTAAGTTCACCGGTCAAGACAATACGAAACGCGATAGAGCATGTCGGTTGGTATCTTACACAATTGGGCGAAAGCGTTAGTTGAGGACGCCCATCGAGTTCATTTCTTCTCCTTATCCCCATCAGGGCCAGCCTTCACTTGGTTTTCGTCATTGCTAGTCAACTCCATTGCCAACTGGGCTGACCTAGAGAGGAAGTTCCATACATATTTTTACAATGGGACTGGAGAAAAGAAGATTACCGATCTGACAACTATAAGACAGAAGACTAATGAGTCGGGCATTGAATTTCTTCAGAGATTTCGAGAGACCAGGAACTTGTGCTTCTCATTGAACTTGGCAGATGATCAATTAGCTGCTTTAGCCGTCCAAGGAATGCTGCCAATGTGGAAAGAGAAACTGCTGGGATAAGAATTTGACAACTTGGGTCAATTGGCTCAATGAGTGGCAGCGCTCAATAGCCAATTCTAGAGTATGCGCAGAGATACCCGATTCCAGAAGAGTACCACAGTAGCCGAAGCTTATGATCCATACTCAGTCGATGATGGCTACGAAGATGAAGAAGAAGAGGTTGTTGCAGCTGAATGGAATTTGGGGTAAGAAGTCGGTAATGGTGCCAAATCCTTGGGGAAAAGGAATCGAGAAGAGCTATGACTTCGACGTCACCAAATCAGACAAGCTCTTTGATTTCTTACTTGAGAAGGGCCAGATTAGATTGCCGGATAATCATGTTATGTTGCCCCCTGAACAGTTGAAGAATAAGAAGTTCTGCAAGTTCCATAATGCTACTTCTCATTCCACTAATGAATGCAGAATTTTTCGGCAGCACATATAGAGGGCTATTCAGCAAGGGAGGCTCAAGTTCGATACGCCTCGGAAAATGAAAAATTGATGATAATCCTTTCCCAATAGATCAAAACATGGTTGATGTTGGGCTACTCAAAGGAAAAACTAAGGTCCTAACATCGGTCAAATCAAGAAAAGCTAGAACTATCCATCCCAAGATGCAAATATCGGCTTACGAGTACAGAGAGATTAAAAGACGTCGTGCCGAGCAAAAGAGCCGATACGAGTAGGGGGAGATGTCAAAAGCAGAGACAACAAAGCCGCGGATCACATCTAGGATCTTGTTGAATAAGTGGCAACGGCAGAAGGAAAAGGATTATCAGCGATGGCTAGAGGGTCAAGAATACCAGCGTCAACTAGAAGAAGAGAGGTATGAAAGGAAGCAAGCCGAATCGCATTGAAATTGTCCTTTCTTCAGATATTGCTGGAACGAAGGTTTAAAGTTGCCTACCAGACATGACTGTCCAGGATGCAGCAATCAGTATTGGGGATTTAGGCAATCTTAAACCAACCGCCGGTCTATCCATACCCAAGATACATATCATCATAATAACATGGATCGGCGCTTAAAAAATAAAAGTGTTCACGATCGGCTGGGAAAAAGAGTTGTGAATCAAGATTGGGCTAATTATGAAAAAGAGGGCGACCAGAGAGAACATGTCTGGCAGGAGGGCCAATGGTGCCCCGGAGGATTGACAACAAGCCAGAAGAGAAGGGTGCAACGCCTAAGGAATAAAAAGATGGGACAGGCTCAGGCATCCGGCAAGCCTCCAGTATGGCGTGCTAAGCAAACAGCCGATAGAGGGCAACCATCGGCTAATATTCAAATGGCTTTTCTATTGCCATCAGAGTTCAGAGCTCCGGCAGATCAAGAAGTTTATTCAGATTTCGATGAATCGGAGTATGAGGAAATAGTTGCCAAGTTATTTGTTATACAACAAGCGGTATTTGATAAGCCAGTCAAGCATCGGCACTTAAAGGCTTTATATATGAAAGGTTTTGTTGATGGGAAGCCAATGAACAAGATGTTGGTGGACGGAGGTGCTTCTGTCAATCTTATGCCTTACACCACTTTTCGTAAGCTTGGTAAGGGACCAGGAGATTTACTTGAGACCGACATGATGCTTAGAGACTTCGGAGGAAATACATCCAAGACCCGGGGGGCAATAAACGCCGAACTGACAATCGGGAGTAAAACTCTGCTCACCACGTTCTTTGTCATCGATGGGAAACGATCATATAGTTTACTCCTCGGTCGTGATTGGATTCACGCAAACTGTTGCGTGCCATCAACCATGCATCAATGTTTGATTCAATGGCATGGAGATGATGTCAAGGTGGTTCGCGCTGATGAGTCTGTGAGCATCGCAATAGCCGATCTAGTGTTTTGGGAGCTAGGAGACTTCAAATGCCTTTCTGGCAAAACATGGGAAGGAGGCTTCATTAGGATTAATAATGAAGGCCAACAGCCGGTTCAAGCAATCGGCTCTAAGAGTTTGTTTTGATCAATAATCATGGCTTCGCGTCGACCATTAAGTTAAGGGAAATAAGTATTGATCCTAAAGATGGGTTTGGGCCGACATATGTGAGTCCTAAGTCGAATCATAAGCGCAATTCGGATTTAATAGATCTGTTGGAGAAAAGTTCAGTTTAGCTTAGCAGGATGCTTGACCCAGGTTGATCGATTGCTTGGCCTTTGGAATAAAAAGCTCTGCAGCAAGAAATATCTGAAGAGATGTTATCTTAACGTTCGATCAACACTTGATAGCTGATTCGTTTAGTCATCGGCTCTAATAGCCAGATGCAGAGAGTATCGCCTCGCCGAAAATAAAAATCTTCAAAGACAAAAAAAGTCGATACGATATGTATCGCCTATAGAGCAAAAAACAAAAAAGATAAAAATAGTCATACACAAGAGCATTGTACTAAGGTACATTCATAAAAGAACAGGGAGTATTTGTTCATCAGGCTACCACAGTACAAACTAATCGAAGACCTTGTTCACCACATCCCGAAGCGGATGTGATGTCTACTACTGACCTCCGCCACCATGGTGAATTCTACAAGCGTGTCCCTCATGCTCCTCGGGGCCATCACCCATTGGGAAACTTGTCTCCATGGCATGGAGCTCATACCCGATTTGGACTTGTGCATGGTCCATGCCACCGCCGCACCATGACGAACGCCATGGAGGGCGATCTCCCAAATGCGGACCGGGACGTCTTGGAGACGAACATCGATAGGGGAACCCCGGGCATTGACAACGTCTACGGCTGCATTCGCCACCAGTTGGAGAGATTCCAACTGAGCTGTCAGGGCCGACAATCACAAAAACAAGAAGACGGTCAAGATGAAGATAATGGAAATCAGAGTAAAAAGCCTTCATGGAGTTCATCTTACCTGCCACCATGGCGTCGGGCTCGGCCAGCCGCGCTCGGATGGCGCTGGCCTCCCCCTCGCCGTGAAGGCAGCACCGGAAACCTCGAGGCGAATCTCTAGTTGGTCGTTCTCCCAAGTCGCCTCGGAATAACGATTCTTAGCCATCCTCCACTCATGAAGGTAGCACCGGGCGTCGTCGCCATTGTAGGAGTCGGAAGAATCCGACGACGAGGCCGCACCTGAGGAGGATGCGGCATCGGCCCGCTGCCGCCCCAGGAAGAGGATGGAGGCCGTCATTCACAACAAACACAGGGTGAATCAGAACTGCTCATCATCATAAAGAGAGATGCCAATCTCACCTCATGCGTGGGAGACGCCGGTTCATCGGCATATTCTCTTCCGGGATTTCCTCCGCCGCGCGCTTGCCTCGGTTATCTTCTCCAGCCATGAAGAATGATTGGATCTACGAAAGGGAGAAGGAAAAACCGCTATAGGATTTCAACAGGCGGAGAAGAGCAAAGGAACAGTTGCAAGTGGAGATGTGTTCGAGGCCGAAACCACCGGTTGGTATTTGAAGACCTGAAGTGAAGAGGCAGACGCCTCGAGATGTGTAAAAGGCAACCGTAATTAATAGAAGGCGGCGCCACTTCACCGATGCCAATGGAAGTGCGGCATTGAGCAACTAAAGGCGAGAAATCGAAGGTTCTCTCTCAATAAAAGCTGTGTTTTTAGACTTAATTGGATTAGAAGTCTGGGATCGGCTGTATCAAATCGGCTCTTTAGCCAAAAAAGGAAGCATAATTAAATAACGGAGAGTATGATCAATTCTACACAAGGTACGCGTTGACATGCAGATTTCAGGTCTAGAGCATCATGGATCACTCTCAATATTGCCATTGACCGCCATAAGTACGTCTTCGAAATCATCCTCAGATCAACCAAAGAGGTCGAAAACTAGAGATGGATTACCCTTGACAACCGAAAGTGAGATGGCCGGTGTGGTCACCTAATCGGGAGAAACCTTATCGGATCAAGCGTTGTGCGCCTGGTGATATTTACACTTTGAAAACACTAAAAGAAAAAGAGGATTCGGCAGAGCAATCGAATGGGGAATATTTGAAGGAATATTACCCTAATGTTTGGATTAATACTTGACAACCAATTTGCTCGGTTGACAGCTCTAATAGCCGATACCAGAAGGGTATCGCTTTCGGTGCGAAAATAAGCCCAGAAGGGTAAAAGCCGGTACAGTGTGTATATCCCGCAGGAGCCAAGCAAATGTGGACAGAGTGATGCATATAGTATGAAGTACGAGACAAAAGGAAAAATCACTCAAGATAGAGGAATTGTTTGCTAATATCACCTAGTACAAACTACGGGCCGGAAAACACCTTGGCTATTATATCATCGGCCTAGGAGATGAAAATTACAGAGTTGGCGGCGTCGAAGAAATCCTCGACCAGGCGCTCATAATCTCTAGGGTATCCGGTGGTTGGAGCTCCATGGGGAAGAAATCAAAGATCGTGGCTGGAGTGGGCTTGCGCAGTAGCCAACGCCATGGTAGCACCATGACGAACGCCATGCAGAGCGACCTCCCTGACATGGTTTGGGATGTCGTGTAGGCGAACCACCGGGATGGCACCTCTAGCGTTGATTTAATCCCGCCAAGATACTCATGGCCAATCGGAGGCTCTCCAGTTGGGCAGACAAATCTAAAGATTCAAAGGAGAGACGATCAGAGTCTTAAGGATGAAATTGAAAGGAAGCGAAGGTTATGACAGATATCTCACCCATGTTTTTGGCCTTGGCTTTGGCCAACCTATCCTCCATCGAATCGGCCTTGGGAGGTGATCGACATCGAACCATGGCCAGAGCCGATTCTGCAAGCGAGAGACATTCGACGAGACACTGGCCATGCCGATCAATGGAGGCAAGCAGATCATCATTGTCAATCCGCCTCCTTTGATAACGAGGGAGATGGCGATGAGACGTTAACAAAGAGGACCCTAAAGGCCGAACGGAGTCGGCCCTGTTCCCCGAGGCAGTGGGGGCATCACAAGTTATACCCTCCTGATGATGAAGGCACTGACGTGACGATGCAGATCCATTGATGGCCTCCTCAGCAAACCCCTTGCTGTTCTACATAATCTCAAACCTACAGAGAAGCAGGAACTAATACTTAGGATGTGGAAGGTTTGAGACGAAGCGAGTTATTCTCGATACCCAGCTGTGGCCCGTATATATAGCCCGGGAAGGTGAGGAGATAGAGTTCGCCGGAGATGTGAAATTAAAGTCAGATGCGGAAACGGATCGGCACTCCGAAAACTCAGGGGATAGATAACGAGGAGATAACAAATTTGGACTTATTGCTTCCCCAAGTTGCAGGATATCGTGGGATGGATACAAAAAGATTTACGTTGACCAGTGATCAACCCACCAGGGCCTCTTTGGATTGAGGGAAGTTTGAATCCCCACAAGGCCGAAAGTCATCATAAACCAAGTCGCATCGGCCCGTTAATAAAATTGCGACAGGCAAGGAAAAGGCCGCTTGTCTAACAAATGCCCAACTGATTTCTCGAGGCCGCTGGAAAGAAGCTCGGATTTCACGGTAGGCATTTGATTAAGCAAACAAGGGGAAAGTGTCCACGCATTTTAGCCTTTGCAAACACTAGAACAGCTCTGTGAGCATGGAGAGAAAACCTAGGCGATATCACAAGGATTCTTCTAACCGCAGTAGCTGACTCTCTTGCTCAACAAGGTGCTAAAATGGAAGGCACAATCACCCTATACACAAGAATTCTTCTAGCCGCTCGAGATCTTCATAACAAAAGAATAGACCATGGAGGGTCCAGCGGAGTTGGAAGCGCTCGAGGGAGCAGATGAAAGAAAAACATGGCTGAATTGATTGAGTTGCTCTCGCTAGGATCAGATAGGCATTTTATAGCTGGTCCGGGAAGATAAATCCAAGTGCCCGTGAAGCTGTGACGCTCTTATAAAAAGGGTTTTGAGGCATGGGCTCATGAGTGGACGCAAGCAGCGACAAACAATGGGCCCCAGCTCAAGGTTCTCTGCCCGTGACTGTGGACCAATTAGGGATACATACATGATATTTTTGGAATAAAATTACTTTTATCCCAAAATTGGGGGGCATGTGTTTACACCAAAATTTGGAAGAAGAATCACAAGCACTCGAAAAGCTCCCAAGATCATGTCAAAAAGGAATCAATTGCGTGCAGATCGGAAATAGCTAATTCGGATGCAAAAACTGGAATCGGCTTTCTTCAGATAGCGCCAGCGGATAACGACAGAGGCTACGTTCGGTGCCAGGACGAGACATGTTGGACTCTACAAAAAGGGAAAGATTAGAGTCCAAGTTATCTTAAATTAGGAATGTTTTCTTTAGGATCAAAGATTGTGATGAGTCGTGCTTAGACAGGAGTCATACGCACGTCCCGGGTATAAATATCAAGCCTCGGCTATTGTAACAGAACACACAATCAATCAAATACAAGTCAATTATTTTTTTCGGCTCCAACCACCCCTTAGGAGTAGGAGTAGAGTAGATCTCGGCGAGTTCTTCAGCGAGTACGGCTGCATCGATCCGGTCGACCTCCACTGCTTGTCTGTAAGTACCGTCATGGTTTATACCTCTGTTCGTATGGCTACATCGATCCGGTCGACCACCACTACGACTCTGGTATAGGCTAGTTATCGAATCTTGTCTAATTCAAATATGGCATGTGTGATTCTGTCTCACACCCCACTGCTTGAATTAGATCAAGGTCAAGTTATCGGCTCTACCTCAGAATGGCAGTCTTTAGTAAATTCATTAAGTTACCGATATTGTTTATTGTTTTCATTGTTTATCTAATTACAGCAATATCACTCTGCCCGATTGAGATTGATTTGGATCGGCCTTATATCTTGTTTAACCCATCGTTTGATCATCTTAAACTGATCTAATCTACATTTTAAACGATGAGTTATGTTTTTATCGTCTGCTTTTAAATCAATCTTAATCGTGCATAAGCGTGCGGTTAAGGCATATTCGATCTTGAGTAGATCAACACGGCTTGTGTGATTCTGCCTCTCACCCCACTGTTAGCACCATGGAGTGGGGATCGTTAGTTGGTAGATCCGTTACTAAGAAGGCATGACCTTAACTGTGCGCTATGCCTGAAAGTAGAGATAAGTTGAAATATGTGTTAGCCCCATAATCTTATTATTGTATTACGGCATGCATGATTTTGCCTCATGCCCCACTGATATTAGTAATTAGGTAGGGTAGTCGAGTCTATTATTGTTTTTACGGCCTGCATGATTCTGCTTCATGCCCTACTGGTCATAGCGATAGATAATATCTAATATGTTCATTAGATTTATCTTTATTAAATGGTTAAGTAGTGTTGAATTGTTTCTTTATATAAAAAAGAGGTTCGGTTACTCGTAGTCATTGGCTCAGTATAAACCAATCATTGTCGACATCTTATTATCATTGATTAATATTTGTTCGAATAATGATGATTCCTGAATGATAACCGATTCTTCTTACATAACTCCATGAGCTTTAACCGATTTATTCTTATAAATATGCTGGAATCGACTATTTAGTCGATCTACTTTCATATCAGCTCTCAGAGCCGAACATTCGTGACATAAACAGTGCTTTATTTCGTTCCAGCCGAACACTCTCGTGGTCCGTGGGGTGCGAACACAAAGACACGCAGTCTTGGTGCCAGCAGTATACTCGTACGTGGCCTTTTGCCCTTGGCTTTGAGCCCGTCCGTGGCAGCAGGACCTAAACGCGACAGCAAAAGAAAAGTACGGAGATAGGTACCAAATTAAAGGAAAACGTTTCCGGTTTTGTGAGCTTTTTAGAATATATCTTGTTTTTCTAGTGTTCTATGTGTAAAGCCTCCATTAATGTCTTCAATTAGTAACATTGAGATTTCGTTCACCTAAAATCCTATGATTTACATGTCTATGTTCACATGATTTACATTGGAGACCTCAATCTTGGCGAGACCTCGATCTTGGCGGATATATATACATAAGAAGAATACGTGTATAAACTTTATGTTATCACCTATTAGCAACTCTAAACCTTAGTTCAACAATATTAGCCCTCGAGGCATAGCACGTGGTTGTGGATCTAATTTAGAGCCTATTAAGTTCAAAAAAAATAGAGCCTATTTGGATGTATTAGCACTGAAAACGAGCTAGCTAATAGTTGCCGTTTTTTAGCTAGCTAATTTTTAGTAGGGTCTATTTGGAATTTTGATCCACCTGCTAATAGGTGGTTAATAGTGATTAAAGGTACATATAAACTATTAGCAACTCCACATCTTTGTTAAATAGTAAGTTGAAGGTACATATAAAACTATTAGCACCTATTAGCAACTCTTACCAAATTATAAGTCTCTTTGACTTTTTTTTGGTACATTCATTTTTTCTATGTATCTAGGTATAATATATGTCAAGATATATAGCAAAATCAATATATAAAAAAGTCAAAATGACTTGTAATTTGAAACGAATGGAGTACTAATTTTAGCCACTAAGTGCTACTAAATCCAAACATGCCCTCAAATCACACCTGGTGCAAGCCAACTGCACGTCTGCACCGATGGATCGTGTGACGACCAGACATCCTCGCACGGCGGGAAATCTGCTCTGGCACTCTGTCGTCTGCCTCTTGGATCCTGCGATCCGCCGCAGGAGCATAATTTTGTAACTACAAAAAATTGGTAAAGCAAAATGGCATCTTGTTGCCTACCATTTTTATTTAAATTTCTTTACTTAACCTATCATTTATTAAATATTACCCATCATAGTTTACTTCACTTTGATATTGGAGATTATTACAAACGCACTTTGATTTTATTTCACTTTGATTATCGATGAACTTAGTAATAAAATTCTATTCGTTTATGTGAAATTTAACAATATGCATTTTGAGTTGAATTGAGTAAATATCCGAGTAGAAATCTGAATCCGAGACATTCGCTTTATATTCGTATTCGACAAGATTCGTATCCGTATTTGAATTCGAATTAAAATGTGGTAAAAAGTGACATCCGGATCCGATTTCACGCGGATTTGATCCGTTTCCATCCCTAAGCCTCGCTTCACAGATTGAACCAAATGGAGTGGCATGAAGATGTCATTGAAAACAACGACATGCCAGAGAGAGCAAAATTCCTTTTTTTTTGGTCGCGTTCTTTAACATGACATGCCTGATAGGCTGACAGTGGCACGGAGCAACAGCCAGAGATGCATGGCCAGGCCATTGCTGAGGCTGCTCTGCGATTGCAGTAGGTGTAGCTCTGCGATTGCAGTAGGTGTAGGTCTGCGGTGCCAAGTGATGGTCGCCGGCGCCCGGCAGAGCACTCACAAACACGCGAGGGTTAAGAAAGTGATGAGGTTTACCTTGCATGGGCAGAGAGAGAGTTTATCTCCTGATCAAAGCATTTGTACTCCAGTTAGTGGGGCTGGGTTGAAGGGGTTGTTGGGCAGAAAAGCTGTGACTCAGTGTATTCAGCATCACACCACTGACAATTTTCTCTACCCACTTCAGGTGTTTCAGTCTGTCAGTACTATCACTATGCCTTTCTGCACAAGCTGTGTTACCTGACATACAGAAGATGTTAGATGTGTATGCAGATCTTTTTCAGGAACCCAAGTCTTTGCCACCCCCAAGGCAATTTGACCGTCACATTCAATTGGTACCTGGGGCTCAACCAATCAATGTCAGGCCATATAGGTATTCCCCTTCTCAGAAATCTGAAATTGAGCATCAGTTACCTGATATGTTGGTGCATGGCCATCTTGTTAGCTGTGGAGAAATGGAGGCCATATCTTCAGAATCAAGAATTTTTTATTAGAACATATCACAAAAGTTTGCTGCATTTATCTGAGCAAAGGATTTTGACTAAACTGCAACAGAAAGCATTACTCAAGCTAATGGATTTGCAGTTCAGAATCACTTACAAGCAAGGAATGCATAATCAGGCAGGTGATGCTTTGTCTAGATATCCTGTTGATGGCTCTGTCATGGCTTTAACTTCTTGCAGTCCTGTATGGTTGGAGAGAGTTAAGGACAGTTATGCTGATAATGTTGAAGCTCAAGAAATTATTCAGAAACTGCAGTCTTCTGATAACAATGATTCATCATTTTCTCTGCATAATGGCCTTATCAGGTATAAAGGCAAAGTATGGTTGGGCAATAATGAAGTGGCTCAACAGCATGTGTTACAAGCTGTTCAACAGTCTGGTGTTGGAGGGCATTCTGGTGTGTTGGCCACTTACCACAGGATTAAGCAATTATTTCATTGGCCTGGACTAAAGCAAGCTGTGAAAGATTTTGTGGCTGCCTGTGCTATTTGCCAACAAAGCAACCTGGTCTTTTGCAATCATTGCCTGTTGCTAATCAAGCCTGGGGAACTGTTTGCATGGACTTCTACCAAAATCTCATAAATTTGACACTATTTTGGTGGTAGTGGATAAGTTCACCAAGTATGGGCATTTTATTCCTTTAGCTGATCCTTTCACAGCTATGCAAGTGGCTCAGGTGTTTATGACTCAGGTTTATAGGTTGCATGGGTTACCTGAGCACATTGTTTCTGACAGAGACAAGGTTTTTACAAGTGCCTTCTGGAGAGAGCTTTTCAAACTCACTGATACACAACTGCTGATGTCTTCATCATACCATCCACAATCTGATGGTCAGACTGAACGGTTGAATCAGTGCCTGGAGAATTTCCTGCGCTGTGCTGTGCACTCTTGCCCAAAACAATGGCATCAGTGACTTCCTGTGGCCGAATATTGGTATAACACAAGTTATCATTCTGCTCTGGGCTACACCCCATTTGAGATATTGTATGGACATCATCCACAGCATTTTGGCATATCCAATGAGGTGACTGTTCATGCTCCAGATTTGGATCAGTGGCTCACTGAGCGAGGATTGCTGGAAGACGTGGTGAAACATCATTTGCACATAGCACAACAAAGGATGAAGCTGTATGCTGATCAACACCGCAGCGAGCGTGTCTTTGCAGTTGGTGATATGGTTTATCTTAAGTTACAACCATACATCCAGTCCTATGTAGCTTCCAGGACAAATGCAAAGCTCAGCTTCAGGTTTTATGTACCATTCAAGGTATTGGAACGAATTGGGAAGGTTGCATATCGGCTTGAGCTCCCACCGCAGTGTCGTATACATCCAGTGGTTCATGTATCTCAGCTTAAGTTACCTGTTCCACCAACTGGATTGCTGGAGTCTGATATCACAGAAGTTTCAGTGGACTTTGATGATTCTGTCAGTCCTATTCGGTTTCAGGATAATCGTGTGATTCAGAAAGGGCTACTTCTTTAGCTCAGATTCAGGTGTGGTGGTCTGGGTGCTCGCCAGCTTTGCTTACTTGGGAAGAAGTTTAGGATCTTCGTCGACGGTTTCCAAATAGTCCAGCTTGGGGACAAGCTGGATTTCAAAATGGGGGCGTGTCAGGATACCGAAGGAAGGTGCACAAGCTACTGTTGGGCGTCCGGCAACAGGCTGAAGGCGATGGAGTGGGCCCGTGTTGGCCTGAGAAGGCGGGTCCATCTGTACTGGTTATGAGTTTAGTCGGTTAGTGTTGTGGGCCTGGGTGATTAGCTGTCATCACCAACCTGTAACCGCTGGCGGATATATAAGGCAGGCGGCGCATTAGGAAGAGGCATGAAATGAACCCTGAACTCTGAACTTCTGAATCCTCCCTCTGTACTCCCAAACTACTTGCTGTTCATGCTATCCAACCCGAATTCCATGCTATTCTCCTTTGATTCCTTCCAATTCTTCGATTATTGTTACACTCACGTATATATCAGTATAAATATCACAATGTATAAATATCATTCAAGAATCCAGGAGATACGTACTGTATACGTCGATCCATGCAAGAAAACACGGCGGCCACGAAGTGCGACGGCGATCAGCATGATCCCCAGCAGGAGCAGAGCAAGCACTGCGAGGCAGATCACCGGGCCAGCAGCAGCGCCGCCGGCGATCGCCATAACCGCGGAGGAAGAGGAAGCCATGAGCATGAGCAGCCCCACGAAAGCGAGGTTGTGGCCACGTGGTGGTAACGCCGCCGCTATGCAAGGGGACGTGGTGGCGGCCGAGTCCGTCGTTGTGTTGTCGGCCATCATGACGACAAGGGCGACGGCGTTGACACACGCGACAAGCCCCATGAAGCTGAGTGAGCCGAACTCGCCGTCGCTGCCGTGGGCGTAGGCGATGCCGTTACCGGCAGCGAGCAACATGATAGCCAGGCCCGTAGCCATCACATTACTTCCCTGACTGCTCATTGATGGCGGCGACGGCGACGAAGGGTAGAAGGAGAGGAACGACAAAGATGAAATGAAAGCTAGGCACCGGAAATGTCAGTCAGCTCTTAGCTGGGCTGCGTGGCGCGGAGGCGGAGAGGCAACGCGGACGGCCCGCTTCTCCTGTGTGTCTGCAAAAGCGTCGGGTTCCGTTTTATTGGCTTCTTCCTCGGACCTTGGCCCGGTTTTGAGGTCGGGAATGGGGACGCGTTCTCATCGCGGTTGCGTCGATGAAGCTTCCAGGAAGCTTCTTCCGTCTGACGTGTCACGCTGCCCATGGGCGGCCCTCCCAAGTGGACCCGCCAGCCCGCGATTGCTAGGCATGGGAGCTCGTCCCCGATTTCTTCTCATCACGTCTGACGTTCTACTGCTACACGATCGATCGTGTATATCCACTTGGACCTTGGACCTCTGTTTTCCATCTTTTGAGCAATCTTTTTTCTCACCAACTTTTTGCCAACAAAAAACTACGCAACTTCTAAAGCTAAAACTGGCTTCTTTTGGCCCAGAGTTGGACCTCCTAGGTAAGTTTTATTTCCGGATGTCTGAATTCAATGGAACTAATTTAATTAGTAGCTAATTATCGGTTTTCTGAAATCAAACAGCCTTGAAATATCGTTTCTTCGACTCGCAGTCTCAGTTTGATGTACTAGCAGTCAACAAATTATTCAGATAACTGAAATTCAGGTTAAGATTGTGCGCCTCATCATGATGCGAAAGGGACAAAGTTAGTATCAGCTTGTTCGCGTCCTGGTTGCTACTCCAGTCAACAGAAAGCTGTACTAGGCGTTTACTCGGTCGGTTTGAATTTGAAAAACGGAGAACACATAACTGGACGTCTGGACCCAATAGAATACGAGTAGCGTTCTGAAGGGTAAGAACTCTGGGTTTGGTTCGGATACAGCGATCGAACGAGGTAATGATTACTTTTATGATCATCTAGAGTAGTTAATCTCCTTCCAGCTACTGATAGTCAAATTAACAAAAAGTACTCAATTTTTGCATCAGGATTGCATTTGATCAAAATGATCGATATTATCTTACATGGCCAGAAGGGGAAAAACAAACATCAATACACTATACTATTAGTAGCACGACTTGACTACGTATTTATTAGCAGCGCAAGGGACATTTGAGCTCGCATGCCATGATAAAGATTACTGTATCCAGCAAGCACACTTATATTAGGACTGGTGATGAAGGCGGATTAATTTCCTATCGGACTGACAACTCTGGCATTCAGGGGCCAGGGCAATGCTGTCGAATCAGGATTCAGGAATCAAATCAAATGAGAATGAATGTCGCACCACTGCACCAGCTACAGTTCCTGTTCCCCGAGAAGAACTCCGATGTTGAGGAGTGAGATGCCGAGCAGCATCAGAGCAAACGCGCAGAAGCAGAGCACCGGTGCCGCCTCCCTGTCTGCCGCCGCCGCCGCACTAACAGCAGAGGACGCCATGAGGAGGCCCACGAGGGCGAGGTTGCGGCGCAGGCAGTGTAGGAGCGCGCGTACACCAGCAGAGAGCAACCCGGGGCGGCCTATGGGCGCCGTCGGGTCGTCGGCGACCCGGACGCCGACGAAGATGAAGCTGGCGCCGGCGAGCACCCCGGCGAAATTGAGAAGCAAGACCAAAGTGCCGGCAGAGCCGACGCCCGCGCCAAAGGCAATCAGCGTGAGGGCGAGGCCGGTGGCCGTCAACCCGCTGCCCCGAGTGGCCATCGGCGGCGTGGCGGAGTGTTCACCTCACCTGTCGACGGGCGCGGCGAGATCACGCGCGCAAAATTATTAGAGCCAAATGAAAAAGAAAAAGAAAAAAACTCGTTTGCAATTGCAGTCGGGGAGGCAGCGCTAGTTACCCAAGTTGGTGGTGGCCGTGAAGTCGCGTAGCACGAAGCTGACGCTGCCGGTCACCGGCTCCTGGTTCAAGTTCGCCCTCTGCAGCGGGAGCACGCAGGCAAGCAGGTTAGAAGCAAAGAGCGATCTAGGAGGAGCAAGGGGTTCTTGACTTTCGGTGGATCAGGGTGGGTGTGCCTTGTGAGGGCAGGACGCCAGGGGGGTGGGGCTCTATTTATACCGCATCAGCCCGTGGCTACACCGCTGGCGCTACGCGCACCAAGCGAATCCCACCCACGACGGGGTAGGCCGCTGTCGCGCGCGCATAGGCGTGGGGCGATTGGGTGTCCGGGGGTTCTTATAAGAATTCTCTTATAACAAGAGGGCATGAGGCCAGTGGGTAGTGCGCACTGCGCATGCGGGCATGCGGCAATAAAACAATGACCAACGACTCACAGTCAAAGTATTCGCCCACACTGATTAGTGAAAGATACTCGGTCCCTGCATCTCGGTGCCGTCGCAGTCGCACCTGGGGTGTCCGCATCTCGGTCCCTTGTGTTCTTCTCTGGCCACGTCTAGTTTCAAAAAGTTTTCAAAAAAATACTATAGTAGCTATCACATCAAATCTTGCAGTACGTGTATAGAGTATTAAATGTAGATGAAAAAAACTAATTACACAGTTTGGTAGGAAATCGTAAAACGAACGTTTTTAGTCTAATTAGTCCATGATTGAATATTAATTGCCGAATAAAAACGAAAGTGCTACCGTAGCTAAATTTCCAAATTTCACCCAACTAAACAAGACCTCTGTCTACGCGTCAGGTGTGCTTTTCCATTAATTCGTCCTCATGTCCATGCTACCGGTGCTGCGCTCAAAAGTCAGCGAGAGACATCCACTTGCCTAACGAGATCAGGTCTTATTTGGGGCCTATTTGACACGGTTTATACCGGCTTCGGTTTTATCTATTTTGCGCAAATTGAGGCACTGTAGCGTGAAGCCGTTTTGTAAGCCGGGGTTAAAATAAACTAGAAGCCAGAAAAAAGCCAGTTTTTCTGGCTTCACTGGCTTTGGCTTCACCGGTGAAGCCGTTTTGGATGAGCCATGCCAAGGGGGCTTTAGGACCTGTTTGGCAGGGCTCCTCCTGAGGGGCTCCTCCAGAGGAGTCAGAGCCGTTTTGGAGGAGCTACAAATTGTGGCTCCTCCAAAATAGCTCCGGCTCCTCTGCTTTTTACTAAAAAACGGCTCCTTCAGAAAAACGTTTGGCAGGGCTCCTCTGGAGGAGCCAGAGCCGGAGCCGGAGAGGAGCCCTGCCAAACAGGCCCTTAGTTTCTCCCTAAAAATTTACATCATATCCCATCGAATGTTCAGACATATACGTAGAGTATTAAATATAGACTAAAAAAAATTAATTGCACAGTCTATGACTAATTTACGAGACGAATCTTTTAATCCTAATTAGTCCATGATTTGACAACGTGGTGCTACAGTACACACGTGCGCTAATGATGGATTAATTAGGCTTAATAAATTCGTCTCGTGGTTTATTGACATATTCTGTAATTTATTTTTTTATTAGTATCCGAACACCCCATACGACACCTCCATATGATACCCGATGTGATATCCTAAAACTTTACACCATGATATAAACAAGACCTTAGTTAAAATATATAAATTTAGATAAAGTAATAACCTATATAAATTATGTCATGTTTACTAATATGGTTTTGAGATAATCTAGGGCTCTGCCTCGGGATCGTGGTGTGGAACAGCTGCTTTGTTCGTGCAGCCGACGCACACACACAGTGGACTGGGCTGTGTGGTGTTTAAGGATAAAAACGGTCGGAAATTGTCGAAAAATTCCTAAATTATTTTCTATTTTTACATTTGAAATACGAAAACAAAAGTGAAAACGGTAAAGTCGGACACGAAAACGAACGTGAACTTACGAAATATCGAGAATTCTGAAAACGAATCAATTCGAGCGGATTTATGTCGAACACGGTCGATATACGAAAACTCAATACGGAATACTGACCCGTAGAACCAAGTGCATGACTAAGTACATACATGATCAAGTTCAAGTGCATATAATAATTAACAAGTGCATGATCCTTGGTCTTAGGTATTTAACACAATAGCCGACACATAAATACAAGTCTAGAAGAAGCAATTAGTAGCTAGCAGGACAGTAGGAATTAAAATTAGATGTAGCAACTAGCATACCATTTTAGAATTTGAACTAAAATTAGATGTTATAGAAACATGAACTCGAACTAAGTCAGGATAATTTTATTAATTTTTTGGAATAGATGTAGTATTTTATTTTAAAGATTTATTCAGATTTTTCTTTTGATTAACAAAGATTTATTCGGCTGAGCCAAAAACTATCAAATGATTGAGTTCGCAGGTGGGGGTTAAACCTACGAGCTTGATGGGCTATAGCCCAAGTGGGCATTCGTATAGATGAGGCTGGGCGCCGTCTATAAGAGAGGGCAACTGGCCACCAATAGAAAGAACGCAACTGCGTGGTGAACAGCCTGTAATTGGACTATATGACCTAAACCGAATTTTGAATTCGGAATATTTCAAATTAAAAGTAGAAAAGTAGAAAACGGTCGAAAAATGTCTAAACCGTTTTCTACTTTTACATTTGAAATACGAAACATCTGAAATATGAAAGCGAAAACGGTAAAGTTAGACAAGAAAATATGGATTCGATCAGATTAAATATAGAAAACGATGCGGTTCGGTTCGGAATATTTCCGTTCCGTTTTTTCGAGTTTGGAGCCCGGACCGACCAGCCAGCACCGGTGCTGGCCGCTGCGCCACCCGGTCTCTGCGGCTGCCCTGCGCACAAGAGAGGTGTGGTCTCAACTCAACGCGGACTTGGTACGCAGGTGCGTATGTACGCACGTCAACCGATGATGGGGATGAGGGGGCCATGCATCGAGATTCAGGAACTCGATATGTAACGTTTGCCAGGCTGGCGTCTTTTGAAGGACATGAATGATCCGACGTGGCAACGATGAGTGAGCGCTAAACAGAGAGAGTGTGCATGGTTCAAAATTTCGAAATGGGCGCTTCCTTCCAGAGCACGGAAACATGGCAGAGAGAGGGGATTTAATGGCATGAAGAGAGGGCAGAGTCTGAGAGTTCTTCGCGCCTGAGGCGGGTGAGGAGCAGGCTGCATCTATTCTTCAAGGGGGGAGAGGGGCGTGGAGGTGCCCGGCGAGGGAGGAGCAGATGGAGCTACAACGTAGGTGTCCGAGCAAGGAGGATCGGCGATCAGTCTGGATCTGGGAAGGCCGACCTACACGACCTCATACGGCAAATACAGAAGGTATGCAGAACGAAGTTCAGTTCATCATTCCTTCTATGTTTCGTAGAGACTTGTAAAGACTGTTCTTTTATTTAATAAAATCCAGTAAGAGTTGCACCCCTCCTGTTCCGTCAAAAAAAAAATCAGTTCATCAATAGGCAATAGCGTAGCAGGCTCGTTCTGGTCTTCTTATCAAGGTTTCAGCTTTAGTTGTCGATATACAAAGGGAGATAGCTGCTGTTCAACGTGTACGCTAGGATACAGGATTTTTGGCGGGAGCTGATCTTTGGTGCTAATAGCGATCATGAACGCATCAAATCGGCCGAATGGATGCTTAACTAGCATCGCTAAGTGATTACTGACTCATTGGGCCGAAATCAGCCCGCGCGAGGACCCAAAATGGGCGCATATGGGAAGGGTCTATCCAGGAACATAACCCTATCGACTTATCAGTTCCCCACTCCTCACGAGCTCTCGCGGCTGCCGCGATTGGCGGCGGCGGCTGCTGCTGTGACCAATGGCCTGTGACTTGTCGAGCCTGAATTCCAGTGCGGGTCGCATGCCAGGCTTCCAGGGGATCTGCCTCTAGCGAGCTCACTTAGATAGTTAGATGGCAGTCTACTCGGTGCTCATGACCATGCTGTGTAACGAGACGAGTACGTCCCGCCTGCTGCCGTGGTGCAAGTTTTATTCTCCTTTACTGATATTCTCTCGGTTCTTCCTTTGTTGTAGTGTAGCAGATTTATTGCAATGCAGTTAAGCTTGTATAGCAGCTACCTTAGCTGAAAATTTGGAATGACTTATAATTTGGGATGGAGGGAGTATACAATAATGTATGTTTATTTGTCTTTCGGATTTTGTTAAATTTTACACTGTAATGTTGCCAAATAGAGCAGTATGCAATGTTGGAATTAATGAATATGATTTTTATCAGGGGGCCAAAGTTTATTGAAAATGTCACTCACACAGGAAAATACCTATGCTAATTTCGAATGCTTAAAACTTGCTCACAATTCACATCAGTATTCAGAAATACTGCAATCTAGTCTTTGGTGATTGAACATGTCTAAATTTAAGTTGCTCCAGACTATTTGAGCCCAAAATAAAGCCTCAACTTAACCGTAAATTTTAGCTGAAAATTTTCTCCTTTTTAGAGCTTCACAAAATCTGAAGAATGATGAATCGGTAATGTTTCCTGATTTTTGTCTAGTTTATTTGGCATATTTCTCTTATTTGTATAATGTTTCCTGATTTTTGTCGAGTGCTAATCACATGATTAAACGATTCATTCAGAGATCTGCGCCAATGCACATGTTTGTGAGAAAATTTAGTGAGTTCCAAACTGATAGGCAGGACCAAGAAGACAAGGAGATCCATGTAACAAAACAGGTACTTATTAGCATCATCAAATCAGTGAAACATGTCCACCTTATCCATTAACTTTAAACTGTTGGTGCTGAATCTGTTTTGTTGCATCTATGTCGTGTGTCAGATGCGAAGGAGAACATGCGTGGGCGTGCCTATTGAGAGGGATGCTGAGAAAATATATACAAGGCGGTTGTACGAAAAGTTCTACCATGAACTATTTGAATCGGGAGGGTTCATCATAAAACACAGGGGTGAGGATGGTTTGTACGAGGTTGTGCACACACTGGAAGATGGCAAAATGGAAGCACGGAGATATAGGCTCCGTTCAGCTGTCATTATAAACTGGCTTATCAGCCATAGTACATTATTTTTCTCTCCCAACAAATCAGCACAAGTGTGCTACCATAGAGGTGATGAAATCTCATGTGAATGCGGGCTGTATGAGCACATGGGTATGCTTTGTAGGCACTCACTGAAGGTATGACAAGCCCATCTCTCCTAAACTGCTAAGTCTTACTGTATTAAATGTCTAGTAACCACCAAACCATATGATGTAGGTACTTGTGAACCTTGACATTAAGAGTATACCGCGTGCCAACATCATGGCACGTTGGAGTAAATGTGGAAGTGGGGGGCATGGTGAAACATCAGCATGGAGGGATCACATATCTACGAAAGAGATGACAAATTTTGTGAAGAAGAGGATGTTGTTGAAGAAAATGGAGGAGGTAGCAAATGAGACAAGTAATATTAGCGACGACGCTTTCATTGAGCCTGTTCGCTGGTTGGTTTCTAGGCTGATAAGCCCGGCTGGTGCTGGTTTGTTGTGAGAGAAAAACACTACCATAGCTGATAAGCCCTGGCTGAAACCAACAAGCGAACAGGCTTATCAGCAACAAAAACTGCTGTTGCACAGACATGTCATAAGGCAAATCAGGATATGGAGGATGGTTATGGGGCTATTTCATGTCCAGCGCGACTGACAAAGAAAGGGAGACCACATAACACAAGCCTTCGCTCGTTTGAACAGGAGCTGAAAAGGAATAAGGCAGCTGTCACAGATACTGAGAAAACCGAAGAGGAGGCAAGACGAGGGCTATAGCTGAGTTCATGGAAGTGTAGCATAATATGTGTTGTGCGCAGGCTACGGGCTGAAAGTAACCTACAGAGTTACATTTAGTGTTTCTGTCGTATGTAAAAGTGTCTTATGTATTCGTTATATGGGGTGTGTGTGTGAAACCGAACATGCACATCAACTGGCGCTGAGGGTGCCTTCAGTACCCTTTGCATATATGTAGGTGCCAGGCTTCCAGGACTATGTGTCAGTATTGTGTCGTGCTCTTGTATCACTTATTAGGCCTTGTATCACTTATTAGGCATTGATTAAATCCAGGGTGTAAAGTTTTGGGATATTACATCGGGTGTCATATAGGGTATCGTATGGGCTGTTCGGATACTAATAAAAAAATAAATTATAGAATCCGTTAGTAATCCGCGAGACGAATTTATTAAGTTTAATTAATCCGTCATTAGCACATGTGTTACTATAACACCACATTGCCAAATCATGGATTAATTATGCTTAAAAGATTCGTCTCGTAAATTAGTCGCAAATTGTGCAATTAATTATTTTTTAGTCTATATTTAATACTCCATGTATGTGTTCAAACATTCGATGTAATAGGGAGTAAACTTTAGGAGAAGTAACTAAACAAGGCCTTAGTATATGTGGCCTGGTGTTGTCAGTTATATTTGTGGTCTTTAGCGATGCTTTACATTGGCTAATGCTTCCTTGTATGTTTACATCTTTATTAACTAATCGTTGTTTTGCTTCATATCCCAAATTTTGTACTGTATTAGAATGATGGAGAATATTGCTACTAGAGATGGAGTAGATATATTACTTTTTACTGGGGCCTTTTTTCACAAGTGATTTAATTCAGATAGAAAATGTATGAGGGAACATGCAGAATATCCATTTCATTTGAGAACAATCTCTCTTTTTTTTACACAACACATCCATACATTATATTGTACGGTAATCACAATAATCTCATAAGGAGTAAATCGTTTTTTTCAAAAGCATCTCATAAAGTGGTACACCCATAGCAGATGGTTGATGCCAATCAACACTAATCAAAGGAAAGGTACCAAAAGAGCAACTTAATTTACATTTGTTCTGTGTTGCTGCAGCAGATACAAGATTCTGCAGTCACTAAATAAGTACAAGTCTCGAAAGTGACAGGGTCTTCCACTGATGAGCTGCAGAACAGAGTCCCCTTCGTGATGTTCCCAGTGGTTGAATTCAGTCTTGTTGAGAAACGAAGAGATATGCAAATACATAACTAGACCTCTAGACTGAATGGCCATGAATCAGTCCATGTAAATGCAGTGCCTTCTTACCCAACAAGATTTGCAGAGTTATTCCCAGTGAATCACAGAGGGATATCTGTAAAGTCTGCAGGTTGAAAAATGACGCATGATGGCACTATTGCTTCTATGATTATGTCAAAAATCAGTTGCCTGCACCAGTGGCGGACCCAGCAGGTAGCATGGGTAGGCCCAGGACTACCCACAAATTTAGTCCAAAATTCTATTACTACTTTTCAAAAGCTGGTCCACGATCACTCTCGTCTCAGTCTAGGCCGAAGACACCGTAAATCCACGAGCTCTTCAAAAAAAATAACGCACCCGAGAGGGATCGAACCGGAGACCTCGTGCCTCGGGCTGCAACACGCTTACTAGTCCAGCCACGAAAGTTTATTGGATAGGCAATACCCGCAACCTTATTTAATAAGGGAAAACAGGGAAAAATACCCCTTAATTAATCACTCCTGGGTATGCTAAATCATATCCTAAACGACTTTCTTTACCAGTATGGAGGGAGTATTTATGTAAGTTTTGAACATTTTAAATGTATTATCGTAATTTGATTAATTTATAGCTATGTTTGCCAAACTTTTTATTTGGATTTTATAGTATTACACATGAAATTTTTTTACCAGGACTACCCTGGTTTCAGATCCTGGGTCCGCCACTGGCCTGCACCAGTTATGTTGGCAATTTTGAAAGAATTATTTCTTGTGGCAAGTGCCCATTCGAAGTTGGCATTTGATAAGTTTGCCTGTAAAATGAAATGAGGTAAAAACCAATCATGAAAGTGTTAAAAAACGGATCACCATGTGACATGGTTTCAGTAACAAATGCAGTCAACAGATCCTTCACCATATCGGCAATGGTCAAAATATCATCCACCAGTGCTTCTTTCTTATTGACAACAGTTATGGCCCAGCAGATGATAGGAGAAAGGATGAATTCCTAGCTGAATTGCAAGCTGTCAAGCCGCTCATTGCTGTGCCGTGGATGATTATAGGAGATTTCAACCTCATATACCAAGCAAGTGACAAGAGCAACTTAAATCTGAACAGAAGGTTAATGGGAAAGTTTAGGAGAGCTTTGGACGAATGTGAGCTCATGGAGATAACGCTGCAGAATAGGAGATACACATGGTCAAATGAAAGGGAAAACCCAACCTTGGTGCGGTTGGACAGAGTTTTCTGCAACTCCGAGTGGGAAATGACGTTCCCAAACTTCGCGCTTAGCGCGTTGGCGACTGGTGCCTCGGATCACTGTCCCCTCATCCTCACCCGCCAAGACCGAGCAGCAAGGAAGGCGATGTTCAAATTCGAAAATCATTGGCTGAAGATCGATGGCTTCCAAGAGGTGGTGCAGGCGGCCTGGAACAAGCCACAGCTTGGATCGGCGCACACCGTGCTGAGAAAGAAACTGGCAGAGACTGCACGGGCACTGTGTAGTTGGAGCAAACCACTATTCAGTAACGCACGCCTGTAGCTACACATTGCAAATGAGGTAATACTAAGGCTTGACATAGCGCAAGAGAATCGGCAGCTGTCCAATGAGGAGATGACCTTGAGACAGGACCTTAAAATCAGGGTGTTGGGCTTTAGCAGCACTAGAAAGAAGCAGAAGAAGACAGGCATCTAGAATCAATTATATAAGGTCGGGAGATGCATGCACAAGGTTTTTCTGATAGAGAATATAACCTCTAAAATCATAGATCAGGGGATAAAACTTAGATGGGGAAACTTGTTCCTGTACCTCACCCTAGCGCAGTTGCATCCATGGTGAAAGCGACGTGGCCGCTGATGTCGTGGAAGTGTAGGCGCGGTGGAGTCCAGAGGACGGGGGCGCAGCCGACGGGGCTTCCCGTCACTTGCAGCGTTGCCCATGATCGGAGGGACCTTCTAGAGTTACTTCGGTGGGTCAGTGGCGGCGTCGAACCTCGTATCTAGTGCCCCTGCCCCCACCTCTCTCTTATAGCGCTATGTGACAGGAGCCCGTCGACCAGTGGTCGGTTGTGTGTCCTCGATCAGTACATGGTCAAGGGGTCTGACTCAGTCGTTGGACCGAGTCGGATGAAATCAATCCTAACATTTTCCACTTAAAAAGAAGACAGTATATCCCGTCACTTAAAAAGCAAGATGGCACCTTGGTCTGAATCATGACGACAAGCAGCAAGTATTACAGGATTACTTCGAAAATTTGATCGGGAAGAAAATGAGTAGGCTGAGGACCCTCCAGTGGCCAAACCTTCAACTCAACACACTACAACAGCTGCCAGAACTCGAACTGGACAGACCATTCATAGAGAGTGAGATTGAGCAGGCAGTTAAATGTCTACCAAATGAAAAGGCACCCGGCCCGGACGGATTCACTAATGATTTCTACAAGCATTGCTGGAAGATAATCAAGGCGGATGTCCTCAGCGCCTTCCATACTTTCCATATACACCACTGTGGAGCCCTGGAACACTTAAACCGTGCTCAAGTGGTGCTGATTCCAAAAGTTGAAGTTGCCACAGTGCCAAAAGACTTTCGACCAATAAGTCTTATTCACTCCTTTGCAAAACTCCTAACAAAGGTTCTGGCAATCAGATTAGTCGCTTATATTGACTGGCTCATCTCCACAGCCCAAAGTGCGTTCATCAAGAAGAGATGTATCCAAGAGAATTTCATGTACGTAAGGGGGCTAGCACGACACTACCACAGGACGAGAACGCCGGCTTGTCTCATCAAGCTGGACATAACCAAGGCCTTTGATTCGGTCTCATGGGAGTATCTACTTGAGCTACTCAGCAAAAGAGGGTTCCCGGCAAAATGAATTGACTGGCTAGCAACAATCCTCAAGACATCTTCCTCTTCTATACTGTTGAATGGCTGTCCAGGAGACAACATAAAGCACTTAAGGGGGCTCAGGCAGGGAGACCCTCTGCCACCGTACCTTTTCATCCTGGCGATTGACGTGCTCAACAACATCTTCGACATTGCCACACAACAAGGATTCTTGACAAAGCTGAAGGGTCGACAGGCAAGTCTCCGAATTTCAATGTATGCTGCTGATGCGGTCATTTTCACTAATCCCAGACGAGAAGACATTACCTGTATCATGGAGATCATGAGCGCATTCGGCGAAGCCACAGGGCTGAAAGTACCGTCACACCGATTAGATGTGCTGACCTTGACATGGATGAAGTGCTGCCAGACTTCCCTGGACCGAGAGTAAACTTTCCTACAAAATACTTGGGGCTACCACTCATGCTTGGAAGGCTTAAAATGGTGCACCTGCAATACATCCAAGACAGAGCAAAAGGAAAGGTAGCAGGCTGGCAGGGGCGCCTGCTAAATGTTGTTGGACGGAGAGAGTTAGTCCGATTAGTCCTTAGTTCCCTCCCGGTGTACTTACTGACGGTGGTGAAGGCGCCGAAAAACTTCCTGAAGGAGCTTGACAAACTAAGATGAAGATTCCTTTGGGTGGGTGACAAGGAACTTACAGGAGGAAAGTGCAAGGTTGCTTGGATTAGGGTCTGCACGCCAACAGTAAACGGTGGATTAGGCATCATAGAGCTGGAAAAATTCAGCAGAGCTTTGAGGCTGCGGTGGCTTTGGTACTCTTGGGATGACAGAGGCAGACCTTGGAGGGGAATGGAGCTGCCATTGGACAACGAGGACAGAGCACTTTTCAATGCCGCAACAATAGTGGATTTAGGTAATGGCAACAAGGCTTTATTCTGGACCCCCCCGCTGGTTGCATGGAGAGGCACCTGCAACCCTCTTTCCAGCCTTGTTCGAACATAGCAAAAGGAAGAATAGAACAGTAAAGGAAGCTCTGACCGACAGCAAATGGGTGAGGGACGTGGATTATAGCATGAGTGAGCGGATAATAGCAGAATTTGTGGCCTTATGGGGGCGTCTATAGGACATAGAGCTGCTACCATCACAGGAAGACAAAATTACTTGGCTCCACACGTCTGATGGTCAGTACACAGTCAAGTCTGCATATGAATTGCAATTCATTGGAATGACTACATCTATGACGGCCGAGAACACTTGGAGAACGAAAGCGCCACCGAAATGCCACTTCTTCACTTGGTTGATGCTCCAGAACAGAATCTGGACAGCTGTGCGTCTACAACTTAGGGGATGGCCAAACGAATACTTCTATCCGCTGTGCATAAGGAACCTGGAGACGGTCTCACATCTGTTCCAAGAATGTTGCTTTTCTAAAATGATTTGGGACAAGGTGGGCTCATGGATTGCGGCAATGGCTTTGAGGCCGGATAACTGGGGTCAGACTGATGACTTGGGCCAATGGTTCGTCAAGATGGGTAACATCGATCAGCAAACCAGGAGACACGGAGTACGATCAATGGTCAAGCTCTAACCGTCTGGGAAATCTGGAAGGAGAGAAATAACCGCGTCTTCAATAAGATCAACAGAACACCTGAACAAGTCTTCAATGAAGTTCAGGGTGAGACAAGAGTATGGATACGCGCTGGAAACAAAGGCGTGGAAATGGTGCTACCATCGCCGGCGCAGCTACCAGGAGTTGCGCCGTTTGGACCAATAGTATAGATGTTTATCTTATTTTTAGCTGTTACAAGCATCGTGCAAATTGAGCTATTGAACTGTAGGGGTGGTGTGGCCTTCAATGAACTGTGAAGCCACGCAAATGGGCGCTCTTTACACCTTTTAGACATGTAATTGCTCTGCTCTTCTCTTATAAATGAAAGTCGGTAACGGATCTTTCGAAAAAAAATGTCGATATCTATTGACACATAGTTCATGGAATCGACAGTTTCCAAATCAACAAAGAGTGTAAAGAAGAAGAGACGGTGAACTCACAAGAGAGGGATGTCGAAGATCTGGAGGCGCATGACTCAAGTGGATCAGCAGCCTTGTTCTTTTCGGCGAGCGTCGTTGTGACTGCTGCGTCCATGCCCGAGCATGCAACCGCGCGAGAGCGAGGTCAGGCAGCCGCATCCGCGTTGTCGACGAGGTCGGTGACGTGGAAGTAGGGATGAAATCGGAAAACCTCTCAACCGTTTTATACTTCTACATTTGAATACGAAAACGAAAGCAAAAGCGATAAAGTTAGACATGAAAACAAACACGAACTTTCTCGAGAATTTCAAAAATAAACTAATTCGAGTGGAATTATGTCAAACACAGTCGGTATACGAAAAATCAATAAGGAATATTGACCGCGTAGGACCAAGTGCATAAGCATAACAATTAACAAGTGAATAATAATTAACAAGTCCTATAAATTTCTTAAAAAATATCTCCATTCGACACCATGTAAGAAAGTTATGATTTTTCTAAGGCAGCAAGCGCTCATACGCATTAATATACCGTTGAAACTTTGTTTAATTTTTTGAACATCTTAAAGACCTCAAATGAAAAAACTAAAAACTAGAAAGTTGTAGATCTTGTCGAGGGCTACAATTTCCATATAAAAATTATCTTCATCCAAGATCGTATGAATTTGGTTTAAACCGAATTTTAAAACCAAATTTTAAATTTAGGATATTCTAAATTAAAAGTAGAAAAGTACCTTTTAGTACTTGATTGGCTTCTTAGAGGCACCTACAAATTCTGTTACATACCATCAATGGTAAATTTGGATAGAAGTAATGCCATTCTCAGACAAAGAGTGTTGTGTAGAAGAGGCGCAGTACAACTGCTTCAAGTATTACATTTTACTCATGCACAGGTTTTTTCAGTTTGGATAGTTACCTGTGACGCCTTCTTGGCCCATTTTTTTATAATTTAGTTTTTTTTTTAAGAAAATTTATGTTTGGCCTCTTGGGAGACTTAAACTCATCTTTAACCCTGTAGGTCGGCGCTATGAGTTCTGGCGCCGAGGTAACATGTCTCGGCGCCACAAATCTTGGCTCCAAGATGCCTGGATGTGCATAGTAGGGAATCCTAGGTGACGTTGACGTGGCCGGTACCTCGGCACCAGAATACATGGCCCCGAGCTCGGCGCCGCAGATCTTAGCGTCGACCTCGGTGCCATGTATTCTAGCGCCGAGCATGCATTCAAAGCGTGCGCCAGTACCTAACCTGACTGCATGTCTCCATCTACTACTGTTGTACGCTACTACTAGCCTACTACTGTACTCCTACCACTAGTAGCAGGAGTAGCAGAGCGCGTGAGCCGGGGGGAGGAGGAGGGTAGCAGCTGAAGATAGCGGCATAAATGCTGGCATCTGCGCGCACGCAGATGTTGGTAGCGTAGCGCTAGACGTACTGGCCCGGTTCGCTGGTCCAAAACTTGGCTGAAACTGACTAAAAAATATGATTTTAACTGAATTATTGTAAAAAAAAATACTGTTTTAATTAAAACAAAAATCAAACAAATCAAATATAGGATAAACCGAACAGGCCTGAGCCGAGAGCTCGAACAGGGCCTGAGCCGAGAGCTCGAGTCCGTCGGCCGGTCACCAGGGCGGGCGGACCGCGGACGTGGCACGAGTGTGAGTTGCGTCGCGTCGCCCTGCCCCGGCGCCATCATTGCATTGCCAGCGCTCCCGAGGCGCGCTCCCGAGAAACACTTAATACTAATACTATTTTACATCTTATATAGGTACTTCCACAGTTCTACCATAATATTTTACTTCATTAGGCTTGTCATTTACTCACCATAGTTTAATCTGATTATATTTTTCTTCTTGCAGCATGCCAAGGGATGAAGCTCAGCTGTATGCTGCCAATGAACTGTGAGTACATTGAGGCCATTTCTTTAGCATATCTTGGTGCTATTTATCTGAGTTTTCATGCTCCTTGCTTTTTAATGTTTCTAGACTTTTTTGTAGTACTGTATTAAGTGTTACGATCACATATCAGCAATATCCGTGGCAAAGATTAATATCCTTGTTAATGCTGTAAAACTTGTTGATAAACCAGCTGCCAGCCTAACGATGGGTTAATGGTGCCAGTTTCCACTTATTAGAAGCAAATGTAACCTGCATATATGAACCTAATTCAGTGAATGTTGAACCAGCCGAGCTTTTGTGTTATATAATTTGACACTTCTTCTGTTTTTTTTTTTGAAAGATTATGTTACTTGTACACACTAAGAACCTATGCATGGATTGTTGTTTGGGTCAGTAAAGCCTTGAACTGCTGCTCTAAGCAGCTAGACTACCTGACCACAAGTGTTTTCAAATTTACTCTTTACTTCTCATTTTAGTTAATGAAGTTTCAGTCCATTACAATATTTGTTTGTTGGTAGTTTGCTGACTTTGATGAGTGTTTGTGTCGCATTGCTGCGTGTCCCTTGAGTCTTCTAGGCTTAGCCATTTTTCAAGATATTGCCATGAACTCTCTTTCATTCTGTCTACTATTGAATGACAGCAATAGTATCTAAAATATTTGTCAAAGGGTCTGTTCGCTGGTTGGGGTTGGTGCTGGTTTGGGCTGGCTGGTGCTGGTTTTTTGTGAGAGGAAAACACTGTTGACTGGCTGGTTTAGGCTGGCTGAAACCAATAAGCGAACAGGCTAAAAAGCTACTCCTCTCAGCCTCGTGTGGCGCGCGCGTGATGGCGTCAGCCATGGCAGGCATAGCCGCATCGACCGTCGGGGGTGGGCGCCGCGCCGGTCTAGAGTGTGACAGTGCGCAGGGCACAGGCGGCGCCCCTTTCAGGGATACGGTAGTCGAGGTGGACGGGTGGAATAATGGATGGTGCGCAGGGCATAGGCTAGCAATAGCGCACAACAGCAGTGGATGGAGACATGTAGTCAGGCTAGGTACTGGCGTACGCTTTTAATGCATGGCGTCGAGGTTGGCGTCAAGATATGTGGCGCCGAGCTCGGCGCCATGTATTCTGGCGTCGAGGTACCGGCCACGTCAACGTCACCTAGGATTCCCTGCTGTGCATGGCCAGGCACCTCGGAGCCAAGATCTGTGGTGCCGAGACGTGTTAACTCGGCGCCAGGACTCATGGTGCCGACCTCAGGGTCCAAAGATGAGTTTACGTCTACCAGGTGGCCAAACGTAAATTTTCTTAAAAAAAGACCAAATTATAAAAAAAAATTAAGCCTTCTTGGGCCAACCTCTTAGGTAAGACGTGGCGTTTGCAGGTTTCTGATCCTCTATGACATCGCCCGAGTTCAGACCACTAAGCAATCTACGCCCTGTTCGTTTGGCTTATAAGTCATACTTTTTTAGTCAACGAACTATATTTTTCTCTCACAACAAATCAGCCAATAGTACTTTCAGTCATGGCTTATCAGCCAAACGAACAGGGCACTAATTGTTGGGTCTGCATCAAACATTTGTTTCTCAAGATTTACTATCTAAGCATCTTGAAGAAGAGATGGTGAACTCACAAGAGAGGGATATTGAAGATGTAGAGCTCATGACTCAATAGATCGGCAACCTTGTTCTGTTAGATTGATCTCTAACCTAACTGGATCCAATGGCCTAGTTGGGCCTTTGATTTGCGCCCTGATCAGGGGCGCCCAGCCCACCATGGCTGGAGGGCCCCTGTCACCCTGCGCTATAAAAAGAGGTGGGGGCCGGCGGCTCTTATCACGAGGTTGACCTGAGCCGACCTCCCCACCGACACTCAAACCCTAATCCGATCAAGAGGGGCGCAGCCAGTGACGGGAAGCCACCAGCCGCCCCGCCCCGCTCCGACGACGGCAACTACACCAACATCTTCTCCGACCATCGCTGCCCGTGTGCAGACTGCATCGACGAACCTAATGGAGGCCACTAGATCTTCCACCCCTGCGGTCTCAGGTTCGAACCCCTATCTCTCTATCTCTCTGTGTAGATGTACTAGGGCTTGTTAGGATCTACTGCTTCACCTTTTATACCGAATAGGACAAGTCTATGGCTAGATCTATGATCCTACAGTATCAATAATGGTACCAGAGCCTCGTTTAGGTATAGGTCTAGCTTAAAATGTTTATATCCAGTGTAGGTCTAAGAAGAAGAAGGGGGCTTCGGCCGACAAAGGGTTCGGTTGAACCCTAACTTCGATCCTTTCGGATCTGAGAAAAGAAGAGGGTTCGGATGAACCCTAACCCTAACTGGGTTAAGCAAATCAGAAAAGAAAAGGGTTCGGATGAACCCTAACCCTAACTGGGTTAAAGAAGCAGGGCTCGCTTTCATGTCAAAATCTAACCCTAAAACCCGAAATAAATTCGGGAAAAAGAAAACAGTGAAACCCCATCCCCAAATCCCTAACCCTAATCCCCAAATCGGATGAAATCCGAGCACAAGAACCAAAGAAACCGAAAGGGGAAGAGGGGGAAGGGGGTGGCTTACCTCACCGCTGTGCAGCGTTGCTGTCACGCAGACGCGCGGGGAAAAGAAAGGGCCGGCCGAGGCACTACTCTCCGGGATCCGGCCACAGGGGCGCCGTGCCCAGGCCGCTCGACGGCGGCGCGCTCACCCGCTGGGGAGCGCGCACGCCGGCCACGGCGCCGGGGCTCTCTGCTCGCTCTCGCCGTTGTTGCTCGTCGCTCGGTGCTACAGCGCTGAGGAAAGAGAAAGAAGTGTGAGCGGCGAAGAGAGAGAGAGAGAGCAGAGTGGCAAATGAGTTAGGGTTTTGGCTCGGAGGCGCGCGACGTCGGGTTTTATTCCGAGCGAAACGCGCGCGCAACAGTCCGATGCTGAATGAATGGCCGAGATAGAGCGGGCCAACTTGTGGCCCAGGCGGGAGCGCGCGGGATGCGACTTTGCCGGCCCAGGCCTAGGTTGCGGCCTGGGTGCGGCCTGAGCGCACGCAGAAAGGTGGGCCGAGCCGGTTTTTGCCGGCTTTGGGCCGAAAGAGTAAAGAATAAGCCCGGTTTCGCATTTTTCTTTTTCCAGAAATTAAAAAAATGGAAATTGGCTCAAAAGAAAATAGAAAAAGAATTTTCCTGTGGGTAAAACTCACTAAAGTGAATTATTTTCCGCTGCGTATTTAAAGATATAATTTTCATTATTAAATTCGAACCAACGGGAGAATTTAATTTTGAAAATGGATATGTTTTAAATTGATTATAATATTGTTGTTATTCTGACCAACGTTGATTAATGGCAATATTATGATGTTTTGTCTTGTATCAATTCTATTTTCTGTCCAACGGTGATATAGAATTAATATAGAGAACAATTGTATGTTTTAATTTTGACCAACGTTGAACTAAGGCATGCAATTGTTATTGTTATTATTTATGTTCTCACACTATTTGAATTGTGTTTTTAGGCGGATACAACTTGATGAGTTGTATCAAAGAGATCCCTACTCTAAAAGGGGATAACTACATTGAATGGAAGAAAAATATCGACTTGGCCTTCATATTGGCCGAGGTGGACTGGGTAGTCACCACACCGTGTCCCAAAGAACCTGTGGCATCGGTGAGGGAGACTGATGAGACTGATGCTGCATGGCAGAACAGAGAGCGGAACTTTGCTCCTGTAAAGATGTCTTTTGACCTTGAACATAGAAAGTGGGTCACAGTCAATAAGAAATGTTTGGCTGTGATAAAGAATACAATTGAGCCTGCAATAGTGGGCTCAATTTCAAACTGTGACATGGTCACAGAGTACCTAGAAAGAATAAAGAGTCAGTTCAGTGGCTCTTCAAAGACATATGCAACCCAACTGATCAAGCAGCTGGTGACAAAAAGGTACTCTGGTGGCGGCAGTGGCATTAGAGAGCACATACTGAGAATGAGCAACTTGACATCTAAGCTCAAACCAATGGATTTGGCTCTCAAGGATGAGTTTCTTATTCATTTGATTTTTGCTTCTTTGCCAAAAGAATTTGACACTTTTGTTGTTAATTACAACATACAGCCCGAGAAATGGGATTTAGAAAAGCTCAGCCATGTGTGTGCAGGAGGAGAAAAGAATAAAAGTTTCACAGGGTGGTACTATCAACTACCTAAAAGATAATAAGAAAAGAACTATAATAACAGCTCTTCCTCCAAGTCATCTGGAAAGGGTCCCATGCAACAGTCTCAGAACAAGCAATTCTCAGTGGATAAAGACCAGTGTCTCTATTGTAAGAAGACGGGACATTATAAGAAAAATTGTCCCGGTTTCCTAAAGATGATTATGAAAAATAAAGGTGAGAACATTATTACGTTCGTAAATGAATCCTTGTATGTCAAGTTTTCAAAATCTACTTGGTGAATTGATTCAGGTGCAACTATTCATGTTGCAAATTCTTTACAGGGATTCCGTTCGATGAGAACTTTGCAAAGAAGTAAAAGTTTCATTAAAGTCGCAAATGGAGTACAAGCGGATGTTGAGGCCGTTGGCGATCTTTCGCTAGAGCTTGCTGATGGCTTCATACTTTTTCTTAGAGATGTTCTTTATGTACCTTCTTTGCAAAGAAATTTGATTAGTGTATCAAAGTTGGACCATAATGATTATGATTGTCATTTTGGAAATAGCAAATGTCAGATATTGTTTAATAATAGATGTATTGGTCTTGCCTTCCGACAAGACGAGCTTTATTTGTTATCACTTCGTGAAAATGTGAATTCCGTATGTGATGTGAATGAGAAAGTATCATCATCGAACAATGCAAACAGAAAACGAAAGAGAGCTCACGATGCATTGTCGAAATTATGGCACTGTCGTTTAGGCCATATTTCGAGGGGGATAATAGAAAGACTAGTTAAGAATGATATTCTTCCTCTATTAGAGCTTTCAGATTTATAACAATGTAGAGATTGCATAAAAAGAAAGTATGTAAAGAAAATTAAGAAAGATGACAAACGAAGCGCAGGAATTCTACAGATTATTCGCACAGACATCTGTGGTCCCTTTCCTGTAAAGAGTGTGGATGATTTTGATTCATTCATAACATTCACAGATGATTACTCCCGTTATGGCTACATTCATCCAATCAAAGAAAGAACAGAAGCATTGGATAAATTTAAAATATTTAAGGCAGAAGTTAAAAACCAACACAATTTAAAGATTAAGATAGTAAGGCCGACCATGGGGGGGAGTACTACGGTCGGCATACCCCATATGGCCAAGTTCCTGGACCTTTTGCAAGATTCTTACAGAAGAATGGTATAGTAGCCCAATATTCTACACCAGGCGAACCTCAGCAGAATGGAGTAGCTGAAAGGCGCAATTGTACCCTAATGGATATGATGCGTAGTATGATAAGTTACTCCACCTTACCGATGAGCCTGTGGATGGAGGCGTTAAAAACCGCCATTCATATTCTCAATAGAGTACCAAGTAAGTCGATGCCCAAAACACCGTATGAGTTGTGGACAGGAAGAGTACCCTCACTAAACCATTTACGTGTGTGGGGGAGTCCTGCTGGGGCTAAAGTATTTAACCCAAACATTGGGAAGCTAGATCCCAAAACAGTGAGTTGCCATTTCATTGGTTACCCAGAAAAGTCAAAAGGTTTTCGTTTCTACTGTCCAGATAGACATACAAAGTTTATGGAAACGAGACACGTAGTCTTCCTAGAGGATGAAATGATAAGGGGGAGCATGGTAGCTCAAAAAATTGACCTTGAAGAGAAGCGGGTGTATGAGTCCACTCCAATGATTCATGAACCATTTTTCTCACTACCTGCTGTCGCTGCACCGACAGTGCAAGACACTATGGTGCCAGCACCTATTGTTATCCCACCTGTGGCAACAATGAATGATGATGAGGAACCTGTTCTTCAGGATCCTGTAGAACCTATTACCACAAATGAGGGGGAGCAACAACAGCCTCAAACAGAAGATGTGCCAAATGTTGAGGCCCCTAGAAGGTCTCAAAGAGTTAGAAAATCAGCTATTCCTGCTGATTATGAATTGTACAACACCGAGGAATTTCAAATGGAGGGTGATCCCATCTCATTTGAAGAAGCCATGAGAAGTGATCATTCATCAAAATGGCTTGAGGCCATGGAAGATGAAATGAGATCTATGAATGCCAATAAAGTTTGGGATTTGGAAATAATTCCTAAAGAAGACAAAACAGTAGACTGTAAATGGGTCTATAAAACAAAACTTGACTCTCAAGGGAATATAGAGAGATATAAAGCGTGACTTGTGGCAAAAGACTTTATGCAAAGAGAAGGGATTGATTACAATGAGACCTTTTCTCCAGTCTCATGTAAGGATTCCTTTAGAATCATAATGGCATTAGTGGCACATTACGATTTAGAATTACATCAGATGGATGTAAAGACGACATTTCTCAACGGGGACTTGGAGGAAAACGTTTATATGGCACAACCGAAAGGTTTTGTCATGGAAGGAAAAGAATGAATGGGATGCCGCCGAAAGAAATCCATTTATGGATTAAAACAAGCTTCAAGACAGTGGTACTTGAAGTTTGATCAGACAATAAGAAATTTTGGGTTTAAAGAGAATGTAGAGGACAATTGTGTCTACACAAAGTTTAAGAATGGAAAGTTCATCTTCCTTGTCCTGTATGTGAATGATATCTTACTTGCTAGTAGTGATGTCAGTCTACTACTGGAAACAAAGAAGTTTTTGTCCTCAAAATTTGATATGAAAGATCTTGGTGAAGCTTCGTTCGTTCTAGGGATCGAGATTCACCGAGATAGAAGTAAATGGGTATTAGGACTGTCACAAAAGGCATACATAGAGAAAATCTTAAAGAAATCCAGTATGCACCAATGTAGTTCCTCACCTGCTCCTATAGTCAAGGGCGATAGATATGGAGATTTTCAATGCCCTAGGAACCAATATGAGATCGATCAAATGAAAGCGGTTCCATATGCTTCAGCTGTCGGAAGCTTGCAATATGCTCAAGTATGTACGCGCCCTGACTTGGCATTGGTTACCGGGTTACTTGGCAGATTCTAGAGCAATCCTGGAATAGAACATTGGAAATTGGTAAAGAAAGTCTTGTGTTATTTGCAAGGAACGAAAGGCCTCATGATGACGTATAGAAGATCTTATTCACTCTATATAGTGGGATATTCAGATTCTGATTATGCGGGAGATGATAGAAAATCCACGTCTGGATATGTATTCACTCTCGCAGGAGGAGTTATTTCATGAAAAAGCTCAAAATAAACCGTCACTACATCGTCCACAATGTATGCCGAGTTTTGTAGCGTGTTATGAGGCAACGGGGCAGGTGAACTGGCTAAAGAAGTTCATACCCGGTTTGAAGGTGGTTGACGACATCTATAGACCACTAAAGTTATACTGCGATAATAATCCGGCAGTACAGTATGTCCACAACAATAAGTCAAGTGGTGCTGCCAAACACATTGACATAAAGTATTATGTTATGAAAGATAAAGTTCGGGATCAAGTCATAAGTCTTGAGCATATAAGAATAGAAAAGATGCTCGCGGATCCGCTTATAAAAGCCTTACCACCCAACGTGTTCAGAGAACATGTAGCCGGCATGGGTTTAAGGAAAAGCCTATAATTCCTGGACAAAAGAAGATCGAAAGATAAGTATCTATTTCAGAACAGAGTAGTGTGTTGTAGCTGTTAAATCTATCGGTTATGGACCGTGACGATGAGACATGCTCTATACGCTAATCTGTAATGGAATGAACAAAAGTAAATGAAAGTGAAAGATGAAAAGAGATCAAGGGGGAAATTGTTAGATTGATCTCTAACCTAACTGGACCCAACGGCACAGTTAGGCCATTGATTCGCGCCCTGATCGGGGGCGCCCAGCCCACCATGGCTGGAGGGCCCCTGTCACCCTGCGCTATAAAAAGAGGTGGGGGCCGACGGCTCTTATCACGAGGTTGACCTGAGCTGACCTCTCCACCGACACTCAAACCCTAATCCGATCAAGAGGGGCGCAGCCAGTGACGGGAAGCCACCAGCTGCGCCGCCCCGCTCCGACGACGACAACTACACCGACATCTTCCCCGACCATCGCTGCCCATGTGCAGACTACATCGACGAACTTGATGGAGGCCACAGGATCTTCCACCCCTGCGGTCTCAGGTTCGAACCCCTATCTCTCTATCTAGATGTACTAGGACTTGTTAGGATCTACTGCTTCACTTTTTATACCGAATAGGATAAGTCTATGACTAGATCTATGATCCTACGGTATCAACATGTTCTTCTCGCCTGGCATCTCCGTGACCGCCGCCTCCGTGCCCAAGCTTGCGACCGCGCGAGAGCGAGGCCTGGCAGCCACGTCGTAGAGAAGGCCTGGCTGGCGATGTGGAAGTACCACGGAGGACGGCAAAGGCGACTGGCCTCGGTCGCTGCTCGCTGGGTCGCCGTCCGTGCGCCGCCGCCACCGTCTGCAGTGATCAGAGCAGCCTCAGCACGCAACAAGCCAGCTCCTGTCAAAGATCCCAAAATATCGGGCTGGGCCGCATCCGGAGAAAACCGTAGACGCATGTGAACCACTGAACCTGAACTGTTCGTAGGAAACTGTACAGGTCTGCTAGGACGAAAAAGCTATGAGTACCCCGCGTATAAAAGCAGACCATAGTAATATCACCGCTTGGCATCCACGAAAGCTCCTAACACAGCCACGTAGACTCCCGTCATTCATGTCGCACGAATCTTGGAACGTTTATGAACGGTTGAAACCAGGGTGCGTACGAACGGAACGCATGTGCGTATCGAAACATTCGGCGGTCTGGGAGGGACCATTGCCTACCGTGGTCGCGCTTTACTCCCTCCGCTTTCTTGTGCGCGAGGAAGAGGATCGCGAATGGAAAAATCACGGGCCGGCCGCGTCGGGGGCTCGTGGCTCGCTGGGATCGGGGTAGATGGGTCGATGAGTCGATCACGCCCGCGCACGCACCGTGCCTCTACAGAGTGTGTTTTTTTAGCAAATAATACGTCTACAAAGTTTACCGCGCGAGTACGTGACATCGACACGTTGACATCACCCACACCAAAGGCAGCCGGGACTTGAAAAGAAAAGGGCACCAATCTACATCAAGCTCGAGTGTTTACTAAGACAGGAACATTTGCAAAAGCAAGCGGGACTTTCAAAACAAAAAGGCACAATCTCCATTTGGTGATCGGATCGATTCAACGATCAACGTTGTCTCGTAGCCTAGCAGCTTGGCAGACAGACCCAGGGGATCGTATACCGCCACCCGCGACGCACACGAATAGAGAAAACTCACGCCACGGGACGGCGGGACCCCGCGGATGCGTCCGTGCGGGGTGCGGCTTCGATCGGACGCAGACGCGTATGCACGCCACGTCCCAAGCCACCGAGTCGGTCCCCACTTCTCCAACCAAATGTGGCGATCGACGTCGACCTGCAGGTCCGGCACCTACGCGGCCGGCGAACGCGTGAACTCGTGCGTGCGTAGGACTATATTATTTATTTTATTTCTTAATCATGCAACCATTTTACGGAATGTATTGGGTGTGTTCGGCTGGTCTGAAAGTTTCAGACCAGCCGGCTGCTCCGGCTGCTTCTCCTCACATGCTACAATACAACTTTCAGCCGCTACAGTATTTTTCTCTCACACAGCCAGCCGCTATAGTGTTTTAGCTTCTTTTTTCAGACAAGCGAACGGGGCCATTATATTATAACGGCCTTCCCAAGCTGACTAGTAGGACTGTACTGTATATATTTTACCCAGTTCTGACAAAAGTAGTAGGACCATATATAAGCAGTGATACCGACGTACTGTTTTCCAACGTACGAGTAATTTCGAATTGTCGGCCAAATTAAGAGACAGATTGCTAAATTCAGGACTTGTTTAGTTCATCCCTAAACTTTACTTCCTATCCCATCGAATGTTTGGACACATGCATGGAGTATTAAATATAGACTAAAAAATAATTAATTACACAGTTTGTGACTAATTTGCGAGATGAATCTTTTAAGCCTAATTAGTCCATGATTTGACAATGTGGTGCTATAGTAACATGTGTGCTAATGACGGATTTAATTACGCTTAATAAATTCGTCTCGCGGATTACTGTAATTTGTTTTTTTATTAGTATCCGAAAACTCTATGCGACGTCCTCATGTAATACTCGATGTGACACGTAAAACTTTACGCTCTGGATTTAAAATGCCTCATGCTTACTACTTTCCTCGTAAAACAAGACAAGAAAAAAAGAGAGAGACAGAGAGGAAGTGCTAGGCACTGCAGAAAGAAGCAGACCGGGGCAAACAGCTGAGCTGAATCTTATACAGCTGAGAGGAAGTGCTAGGCACTGCAGAAAGGTAGCAACCAACGAAGAGCTTTCAATCAATGCTGATGTCAGTATATTTCCAATAAAATCTACCGCTACTAGTTGCCCTCTGTGTGCTGGGATTGAGCTGCACGCTATGAGTAAAGTAGTGATTCACAAACACATCAGCAGTTACTCTGACATATATGCGGTTAGGAAACATGAAACTGCTACGGGCATGATATGCGGTGTCTCTGAACAGGATTTGAACTTCGCCACTACTCTCTCGGTCTTTCCAGCTACCAACTCATACACAAAACAAACTGAGCAACACAAAGTGCTCTGCTAGACACTATGATATCTAATCGCAAAAAAAAGACACTATGATATCTAAATCTAGGACATTTACTAACAGATACTCAAAAACATGATGTTCATCAAGTTACACACAATGGTTGTATTTGACCAAATTATATTGCTCACACAAAGTATTGACTTACACCGGTTGCTCAAAAGACGTATCGTTGCTTTCTATACTACACGGCAACTACTGCTAGAGAGAGACACTCACGCAGTCACACTACAGTGACCCTTCAACCGGATGATCTTTACATGCAACACCCAGCATATTGGCGGTCAGCCTTGTGTTCTCTACTTCTCTTCTGTTCGACTGTTCATCCAACCGTGAGACAAAGTAAGTACTTCTCTTCTGTTAATTCTTTTTTCATTTCCGTCAATTTAATCATGTTCTTGTCGCTGTCCTCTTGTAGTAAGTAGTAGTGTTAGTTTGTACAGATTTTAGGCATTTAGGCCGGGTTAGGCTTTTTTGTTCTTTCTATAATAATTTATAATTGATACAAAGTAACTAAAAATTAAATATTCTTGTGGATGCTAGGAAAAACATGGAAAGGTTTTACAAAAGAAAATCACCAGGCAATGGTAGTGCAAGGGATATTAATTGGGAAGAGGAGATCAAATATGACCTAGCTTAAGAAAGGAAATTGATTCTTACCATCATAATCCGAGGGATTACTTTACTAGATTGAATGTTTTGCAAATGAAATCTAAAATCTATTCTTGAAGAACCTGGAAGGAAAAGGGCATCTATTTTCAATTGCTCAATTATACATTTCTATAGATTCTTTGCTTAAAATGAATGGTTCGTTTCTTTTTCTATAGGCCGGTGAGGATTTTGTGGTATAGGACTGCATTTTGTCAACATCGACAATCTTTTGTTGTTATAATTGTGAGATTCTCTAGCTATATTTTGGTGAATGGTATGCACTAATGCACTATTACCACTTCTTTATGGTTGATGTACATCATTATTGCTTGTTTTAAATTATTCATGCTAAAATCGTGGTTGTGGTGCGGTTAAGTTACATTATTGCTTTGTCGCTAGCCTGTAAGGCCGCACCCCCCTCTGTAAATCTCTAGCTCCGCCACCTTGAGGGAATGTTGTCGATTCAGGAATCGATCGAGGATCAATGTATAAAAGAACTGAACCGCGATTATTCATCTCAAACTCCGATGTTTGGTCAGGGTGAGCCCGGAGCAGGAGTAGAACGAACATGGTGCAGCAGAGCAGCGGGTCTACTTCGTTGGAGATCGCCATGAAGGCACATGAAGCCTTGAAGAGCGGGAGCCCCACGGCGCCAGTGGTGCGGCGCATGAAATGTCGCGAGAGCACGTGCACCGTGGAACATTTGCAAACAGGTACTCAAAATATGCGCCCTGTTCGTTTGGGCTTGTTTGGCTGATAAGCCATGGCTGAAAGTACTGTTAGCTGATTTGGAGTGCGAGAAAAATACTATTCGTTGGCTGAAAAAGTATGACTTATAAGCCAAACAAGCCAAACAAACAGGGCGATGGCTAGAATGTCAACCTAGCAAACCTTATCGATGGACCATGACTAGTCTGTCGTAGTCTCGTAGACAGGCTTTCGTGGTAACGGCTTATTCGTCCCACATTGCAACTGAAGTTAAGGGGCGTTTAGATACAGGTGACTAAACTTTAGTCTATAATATTTGATACTAATTAAGAGTATTATAAATAGATTAATTACAAAACTAATTGCATAAGCAGTGATTAATTCACGAGACCAATTTATTAAGCCTAATTAGTCCATGATTAGCGAATGTGATGCTACAGTAAATATATGTTAATCATAGATTAATTAGACTTAATAAATTCATCTCGCCAATTAGTCACGGCTTATTCAATTAATTTTATAATTACCTTATGTTTAGTACTCCTAATTGACATCCAAACCTTCGTTGGAACAGAGGCTATCCAAACGGCCCCCTAGGATCTGTGGTCGCCATGAGAAGAGGCCTGCCTTGCTTTAAATGGCAAAGTCATTTGATTCTGCAACTTTGGGAGAAAGGCCTTCTCCTTTTAGCTAATCGCAGCACCATATTACGTGTTCACAACTTTTTTTTTTGAGGAAACTACCCGTTCACAACTTTAAACCTTCAAATAGGTATATCTCATAGATCAGGGATCCAAATTTGTAATTTGTCTATTCTATTATGTTGCAGACAACATTAGCACCAAAATTAACCTGATATTCAGTCTGATTGATGCCAAGACGGAAATATACTGCTACATTACATTACAATGCTGCCGTCTTTTGTCAAACGTCCAAGATTTACTCCTACTTACAAATTGGTCCTTCCATTCTGTTCCTCATCGTTACAGCATGTAGCAAGCATATATATATATACTTTGGTTGAGTCGCTTTCCACTATTTTGCACAGATCTAATTTTTACTTTGCCTAGTCTGTCACATTTGGGGGATGACAGGACCAACAAAATGAGTCCAATAATGGCTATGTTTAATGGTGTTTATCAGGGTATTAAGACTTCAGTGAACAATCATGGCAGTATACTCGATATTGTATCAAGAAGTAAACAAACAGCAAATTTTAGCAGAATGACAATACAAAGATCATATTCTTTGCTGACCGGTAGATTTTGACACGACAAATTCGACCAAACCTGACGCCGAGACACTAAACAAGCGAAGCAGAGAAGCAACACACTCTAGATCCAGAAGACCAGAACCCCTACACTGCACACATGCGACATGCCGGATTATTCCCCACCAAATCTAAGCGCAGTTTGTATTCAGATCATCATATCAATTTGGCTGCTTCGGTCCACTCATCATCGGACAAAGTGTACACACGGAGCACGTGCAGGATAACCAAGCAGCACGAAGAGGTGAAACACAACTGCTGGCGAGCCCAGGCCGGCGGCGAGCTCATTTACAGCCACGGAGGAGGCGCTAATTCTGGCGAATGGAAGGAGACAACGCAGGTGTTGCGCCGCCATGCCACGGTTGTCGTACACTGCGCCCAGGTAGTCAGGCAGGGCCACAGAGCCGTCGTATGGTACGAGGTTGCGGCCGCGCAGCGTGCCAGCGATTCCATCGGGGCGCGCGGTGGGCGGGAGAGTCTGCTGCGCGAAGTTGCCTAAGCCGACAAGCACCTCGCTGCGTCCGGCGCCCGGGCGGGGCTGCTGTAGTCGCCGTACACCGCGTCGACGCCGTTGGGGAGCAGGTCGACAAACACCTCACCATGTCCGTTACCGTCGGGGAGGAGGTCGACAAGCACCTCGCCGTTCCCGGCACCCGGACGGGGCTGCAGCGCGTAATAGACGTACGCCGCGCCGCCGCCGCCTGGGAGCTGGCCGACAAATGCCTCGCCATGTCCGGCGCCATCAGGGAGCAGGTCGACAAGCACCACACCATGTCCGGCACCCGGACAGGGCTGCAACGCGTAGTCCCCGCTGTATACCGCGCCGACGCCGCCGGGGAGAGCAGGTCGGCAAGCACCACGACAAGTCCGGCGCCTAGGTGAGGCTGCAGCGAAGAGTAGCCGTAGTAGTTGTCGTCGTGTTCTGTTCTTTGCTGTGATTCTTGGCCGTTCAAGAATCACTGTTTTCGTGCTAGCTCCCGGCCTCCTCATTATAGTCCTCCTAAAATCTAAGGTATTTCGTCGGAATACATCCTATCTTTTCACCTTTGTAGTCCTATGCATAGTTAGTACTATAGCCCCAATCATAGCTACTAATAAAATCAAACTAGAAACCAAAAACCAGATGGAATAGTAGGTATAAAGTAAATTGCCCAATGTTTCCAAATTAGTCTAACTTCATACCTTTCCAGCATAAACCGTATATCCTAGGGAGGTCGTATTTCTGTGGGTTGGTAGTAATGGAATGGTTTCATTATCTAAAATGAAGAACATTTCCCACCAAAAGATCAGTCCAATAATACCACTCACCGGTAAATAGCGCAATACTTCTTCGTGAATCTCCGCTATTTGAATATTGAACATCATAACCACGAATAGGAATGAAAAGGCAATAGCTCCTATATGAACTACTGGGAAGATCATAGCGGAGAAGTCGAGACCTACCCAACTGCCGCCAGAACACGCCGTTGGCCTACACAACGTCGGGTCTGGGTTCACGGTGGAACACGGCGATTGGCACCGAGCGGATCTGTAGCGCGAACATGGTGGAGCTGGCCGCCCTGGCCCCCAATCGCACGGGCCCCACCCTAGGTATACACTCAGTACGTAGTTGTATCAATATATGGCTTGTTTGGCTCGTTACGGCCCACGACAGCCTGGCAGATTGGCATTCGCGATCCGAACACAACGCAACAACTACGACACGATCACCCAACTCAACGGCGGCACCGTGGCGGGTGGCCAACTCGGAGTGAGACTCCAACGAGGCGTACATAGCTTCGTATGAACTAGGTATGCACTAATATTCAAAGTCCCCCAAACCACCCCAACGGGCTATGCTAGCACAGCTGGCCCTGAGGGCGGGCAAGCAGGATGGTCGCCCTAGGCCCCTAAAACCACGAGGCCCCACCCCAAGTATACACTCAGTACGTAGTTGTATCAGTATATGGCTTGGTTGGCTCGTTAAGGCCCACGACAGCCTAGTAGATTGGTGTTCTCGATTTGTTTGTTGACTCTTTGTGACTGTGACTTCTCATCTCGGAACCAAATCGCAAATCCCGAACACCAACTACGACGCGATCACCCTACTCAACGGCGGCGCTGCAGTGGGCGGCCAACTCGGAGTGAGACTCTAATGAGGCGTACGTAGCTTCGTATGAGCTAGGTATGCACTAATATCCAAAGTCCCCCAAACGATCCCCAACGGGCTATGCTAGCGCCTGGACGTATAGACAGGCCGCCCGCGCAGCCTGCCCCCGTGCGCTGATGCTGATTTTTATTCCCGTCCCACACTTGCACCCGCCCTGTCGCAGCGCCCACGCGTCTAGACGACTCATCTTGCCCCCGCAGCACGTCCTATCCGCCTAGATTTCGAAGCCTCCCGCCTCGTCCCGCATGCCCACCCTGTCCCCGTCGCGCCCCGAATGCCGGCCTCCAGCTCGCCGCAGCCCATTCTCCAGCGCCTGTGCCGTGCCACCATCACTCCCGGCGTCCATTGACTCTCCAAACAGTATGAAACACGTGCGACATGAAACATTTGAATGCAAAATCCGTATGAAACGGATGAAACATTTAGAACTTACACTTGCAACTTGTGTGTAAAACATATGCAACATCAAATAAAATACTTGCAACTTGCGACCATGAAAACATGTATTGCAACATAAGACTGAAACAAGTAAAACATTTAGAACATATTCTTGCAACATATGTGTGAAACATGTGCAATGTCCAGATCAGAACGTTTGCAACATACGTCTGGAACAAATGAAATATTTTGAACAACACCTCTGAAACACTTGCAACATGCCTCTGAAACATTTGCAATATGTGCAACATCACTAATCTACTTTTGCAACATCCATATGAAACAATTACAACATACCTCTGAAACACTTGCAATATGTGCAACATCCCTGATCTACTTTTGTAACATCCATATGAAACAATTGCAACATACCTCTGAAATACTTGAAACACGCGCTTGAAACATGCGCTTGCATCACAACATCTCCTTGATGAAGTCGTGCGTCACGGTGGCTACGGCGTTGTTCATGTGTTTTTTTCTCAAATACCTAAAAGAGTTCTGTGGTTCTTGTGTACATAAGGGCCCTAAATTTTTTGTTTCGCCCTGAGCCCCTAAAAATTCAGGACCCACCTTGCGTGGTACGCCACCGCGCTAGGTTGGAAGCCGTCGATGCCGGCGCAGCGAGGGGCAGCAGCGCCGAACTGGCCGTGGAACGTGCCGGTACTCATGTTTGCCTCGCCTCTGTGGAGCACACTAGCCAAGCCAAGGTCGGTGGACTCCATCGTCGTCGGCCTCGCCGCCTCGCCTCCGTGGTCCATGTTCCCCTGCTCCGTCACCGGCATTGCGTGAACGGCTGAGTGCCCGAGCGAGTGGTGGGCTACTGATCGGGCTTTGGTTGCTTGGAGCTCTAGAGGTTCTTGAGTGGATTGGCCTGCGCTTGGGGTGCTCGTTATTATATAGCTAAGCCAAGTGATGCCAACGTGGAGGGAAGGAAGGTGACCGACCCGATGCCGAGTCAGTGAGCCCGGCCCGGACTTTTGATCTTTTAGACGCGTGTGTTGCGCCGTGCGCAGCCGAGCGTTGGCGTTGGCGATTGGCGATTGGCGTGATGGTGATGGATGGACCCACCCCAGTTACGATGAGCATGATCCCGATCCGTCACACCACAAACCTGGCCGGGACGACGACTGAATTTCCTCGCTTTCACCCTTCCTATCAGTGTCACTCTGATAGTCTGATAAACTCACAGGCAGCCGCTGCGCTTGGATTAGTGGACAACCCTCTTGCTTGCGTCCTGTCAGTCAGGCATTCCCTTCCTCCCTCCCTCCCTTTCAAGTTTCAAGAATCAAGCACTAGAGCGCTCCAAATAAAAATCTAGAAACTGGAAGCTGCCCTTGTGTTAATAATAATTAGTACTACTAGGCAAAGGCAAATTGAGATATTTATGAAGTTTGTTACATAGGTGTTCTAAGACACTTTCATCATGCTGTAGAGATTGTCAGATAATAAGGGATTTTACTAAGTGATGGCCAAATCATGTCAGTGCTGAGGTGGGAAATGCCACTTTTTATAACCCCACATATCATAATCATTCCTGAACTTGACCATCCTCTTGAGGATCTTTTCAGTATCAGACCATGAGGCCTCATCAGGTAGTAGCTGTAGGGCGTGGCTTCAAGTCTGGCAAATTATTGGCTGCAGCCGGGATAGTGACTGATGTGCTGACTGAGAAGTATATGACCACTATGTGCAAAATCACTTATTGAGACAAAAACCCACCTGCAGTACAGACACATCTAATTGTCACTTGTGAAGGTAGCTCAAGTACGCAGAGTCAAAAAAAAAAAAGAACTCAGAGGCCTACCAGAAAACGTGTTAATGTAGTGATATATGCTAAGATAATGCAGGTGATTTCAGCCATCTGTATAGTAGGCAAGGCTGACTTGGCTAATTTGTTTAGTAGATAGGCAGTACTGTTGATTCAGTCCCTTGATCAAGTGTAGACTTAAACAAAAGACTAATCTCACTTGGTTGTAATTAAGGGGGGCTGAAGGGGTTCTGCATAAATTAATCGTGTCCTCGTGACAACCTGTATGGTGTTTCTAACTAATTGGATTCAGCTACATGTGCCCTGTCAGACATGGTGCCATCAATGTAAATGTCCATGTAGCCCGAGGCACGACGGCACGGCACGAAGCCCTCTTTTTTAGCCCGACACGAGCACGGCACGGCCCTGTGACATGCGGGCCCGGGTTGGCCCGGCCTGAGGTAGCAAGCCGTGCCTGGGCCGCTGCTCAGGCCCGTGGGCTGGCACGACGCGGCCCGGCCTATGTCAGCCGGCCCGGCAACGGCCCGGCCACCCTCCTCCCCCTCCTCACTCCACTCCTCTCCCTCAGGGCCCAACCATGACCCAATAGCCCGGCCCCTACAACCCCCTCCCCCCCTCCTCATATATAAGCCAGCCGCCCACACGCTGCAGCACGCCCAGGCTGTGGTGGCTCTCCCATGAGCCCCCATGCTCCGTCGCTCCCAGTCCTCCCACCCCCGAACCCTAACTCCCTTCCCCTCCCCCTCCCCGCCGCCGGCGCCCCGCGCAGTCCCCTCCCCCGCGCCGCAAGCCCGCAACCGCACGCCTCGTCTTCCTCCCGCGACGCGGCGCGGACGGCCTCTCCCTCCCTCACGGCCTCCCGACGGCGGCAGTGACGCAGTGTCGAGCGCTGTTGCGGCGGCGTCGAGCTCAGCAGCAGCAGCAACGTCGAGCGGGCGGCCTCCTCCATCCTCCACGGATCCAGCCTCATCCATTCTCCTCCTAGCTCCTGCCGTCGGATCCGACAGTCGCCGCCAGCCCGCCACCTCCCGCGACTCGAGCAGCTCGCGCCGACGGCCTCCCCTCCCCCGCCTCGCTCTCTCTCTGTCCTCCTCCTAGCCACCCGCTGCCCCCGCCACCGCCGTTGGAGCACGCGGCCGATCTGAGTTCCTCGTCTCCTCCGTCCTCTCTTCCTTCCCCTGCTGATGCGGGCCTCGGGTCGGCCTGGCCTGTTAAAAAGGCCGTGCTTTTCCGACAACGCGGCCCGGGCCTGGATGGTCCCCATGATTGCATCGGCATTCGGCAGCGCCCCCGCCCGGCCGGCTGTAGCCAACCAGAGGAATATGCTTAGTCGTGTGGCCACCTACTTTGCGAGCCCGCCTCAGCAACACACACTCGTTGTAGGAGATTGTCTGGAATCCAAGCCTATCGAACCTTGGTGACATGAAAATACTTGAAACCAAATAATCCAAGACACTATGTATCTAGGATTGTACGATAGTTTGCCTGTGTTTGATTGTCAGCAGAGACCCTTATGCAAGCTTGCACAATGCTCAAAGTAGGTCAATGCCCTTTAAAAAGAAAGGTCAACGCAGCACTAGCTAGTATGCCAGATGTTTCTGTATTAGACAATTCAGATTTACATAAGCCGATGGACACACAAAAATAAAATGTTTTACATTTCTATCTTCACTAGAAACATTAAGCCGCTAACACACACACACACACACACACACACATACATACATACATACATACATACATATATATATATATATATATATATATATATATATATATATATATATATATATAAGGTTGCTATATGTAATAAAATGTAAACAAATAAACATAATTTTATCAGACATGGCTCGTCTATGTAGGACAACCAAATACAAAGACATTGCATACGTTTATGCAGGCTTAGGTTGTGCCGCATAAGGTCTAATGCAGGCTAAGACTAGTACAGGCAACCAATCAGACCCTATGTGGAGTAAAATGCATTGTTGGTTATCATACTTAGCTTAGAATGCCATCTAGATCCCTAAACTTCCAAAATGCAGGTCCACACTCTTAAATTACGAATAAAAAATGTTATGTGAGATGTAAATCAACACAAATTGAGTTAATCCGCCCATTTGGCATGTTGATTGCGTGATAAAAGGCATTGATATATGGGACCCACCATGTCGGTAGGAAAGAGTGGAGATGGGACCAACATACATGACGCACATGTTAGCCATGTCATTGTAACAATTAGTAATTAGTGTGCCACATAGACGGATTAATAGAAGTTGGGATAATTTGGACCTCGTGCGGCATGAATTTGTAACTTTAGATATGTGGAGTTGCATTTTAGAAGTTTAGAGATATGGATATCATATTGGCATCCCAAGCCAAGTTTAAAAACTGGCAATACAGTATGATACATTTATCTTGACATTGTAACAGCAATTTATCTTGTTCATGCAATCGAAGAATCAATTCTAACCATATATCATGGAACCAGCGCAATGTGTGTATATGCATTTAAATAAATGTCATTACTCCCTGTCTCAGAAAAAAATGCAATATAGCGCAGTATTATATTTTAATATCTTAAGTTTGACCAATTCCAGCAGGCGATCCTGGCGGCAGCTGCAGGCTCCATGGCACAAGCTGTGGCCAAGGGTGTGGCGGCTATCCAAAAGTTATGGCATCAGTGATCGCTGCCAGTACCAGGATGTACATGGCGGGGGCCACAAGCACGCTCACGGTAGCCTGCAAACCTCATGGTCTAACTGCACCATCGACATTAATCAGAGGCAACCTCCAAAAATGTCTGTTCAATTCGATTTGATCCGATTCCATCCAAAATTTTTGTTTCTACTCTTTAGCATTTATCTTTCATTAAGTACTTAAGGGCCTGTTTGGAGTTAAGGGCTAATTGCTAACTAGTTAAAATTAGATCAAATTAGCTCTAGTGCATTCAAACAGGAGAACTAATTGGTGAGCTAATTTTTTAGACAAGTCTTCAACTAACGGTTAGCCAACTAGCTAGCCAACGATAGCTAATTTGGACTAATTTTAGCTTATAGTAACTAGCCATGTGTATCAAACAAGCCCTTAGAATTCTCACCAAAGCCATGGAGAAAAGGAGTGCTTCAGTAGATAGATGAAGTATCATGTTTGATACATTTTTTTCCTAAACAATATATTATCGAAGAAGTGTTAGTACTAATTTACTTACCAAATTAAGCACTGAATTATTGAGAATACCCATGTGGTACTATAGAATCAAAACTCTAGGACCAATATGCATAAATAACTTGACCTATAATTTTAGTTTTTTTTATCTTAGGATGAATCGCCTTTCCTTTTGCGAACACAAGGTTGATATGTGCCCATATGTGTCGAGTTATGATGAGTGATTGTGAGGAGATGATCCGCTTTGGTTGAGTTTGGTGATAACCATTGCGTGAGTGCATGTGCGACATATGTCTTGGCTATGTTGGTATGCATGTGAAAGGATCAAGATGCCCAAGAGGGGGGGGTGAATTGGGTTAATTCTAAATTTCTTTCCAATAATTAATCTCTACGGTTAGCTCAATTAACCCCTTGTGCCTAGAAAGTGTTTCTAATATTCTACCGCACAAAAAACCTTGCAACATAAGTTCCAATCCTACTCTAGCATGACAATTCTATGAATGTAAAGACAAGAATTGAATTGCTCAAAGTAAATGCTCAAAGTAAAGAGAGAAGGAGGAACGCGACGATGTTTTACCGAGGTATCGGAGAGTCGCCACTCCCCACTAGTCCTCGTTGGAGCACCCGCGCAAGGGTGTAGCCCCCCCTTGATCCGCGCAAAGATCAAGTGCTCTCTACGGGTTGATTCTTTGACACTCCGTCGTGGTGAATCACCCACAACCGCTCACAACTTGAGTTGGGTCATCCACAAGCTCCGTCGGATAATCACCAAACCCCCAATCACCACCAAGCCGTCTAGGTGATGGCGATCACCAAGAGTAACAAGCACGAACTCTGACTTGACCACGACAAGCCTAATGAGAAGGCTGGATGCACACTTTGCTACTCTTGCTTTCACTAATGAGGGCTCTCTTTGGGATTCTCAAATCTCAATCACCTCACTAGGACCTTGCTCTTCTTGGCACTCTCTAAGGTGTTTCTCAGCTGTTGGAATGAGCAAAAGTACCCCCTCACACGAATGGAGGAAGTATTTATAACACCGGCTGAAAAACGAACCGTTATGTGCCTCTGTGGGGTGACCGGACGCTCCAGTCATGTTGACCGGACGCTCCGGTCAGTTCTCCCCGACTTCCAGTATTTAAGTTGTGACCGGACGTGTCCGGTCATGATTTTCCCTCTCTGGAACCTTACTGATGTCGACTGGACGCTGGCACCTCAGCGTCCGGCCACTTGCTGCTCAGCGTTCGGTCAGTAGCCGGAACCTGACCAGCGTCCGGTCAGCACTGACCGGACGCGTCCAATCAGGATTCTCCCTCTCTGGGACCTTACTGGAGTCGACCGAATGCTGGCCCTTAGCGTCCGGTCGCTCACCTCTCAGCGTCCGGTCGCACCAGACGATTTCACCTCTCAGCATTTGACCCTCCATTCACTTCCAACTCTCAATCATATATGAATGAAGTTTGCTCCAATGGATCTAAGGGCTATTTAGGAGCTATCTAGTGCTAGATTTGACAAGTGTGCATCACACCTAACCCACTAGACTCACCTTGGTCAAGCTACCCGTTCATACCCCCCTTCATAGTACGGCCAAAGGAAAAACAAAGTCCTAAACTACTCTAAGTGTCTTCTCAACCCCATACGACACTTAGAACTAGTCCATCCTTAACCTTGTCGTCCATCCTTTGAAAAACCGAAATGATTTCCATCGTAGGGGCATGACCACCATGATTTCCCAATCGATCTCCATTACTGTGACCTAACTTAATTGCATCTGCAAAACACACGTTAGTCACACTAATCACGTATTGTCATTAATCACTGAAACCCAACTAGGGGCCTAGATGCTTTCAATCTCCCCCTTTTTGGTGATTGATGACAATACTACCTCGAGTATGTGAAAGAGTTGATGTTTTTAACATGCTTGGTTCATATAAGCTTTTGACAATAAGAATAAAAGTGTTAGGCAAGCTTATATGACCCAAGCCAACATGATATACTCAAAAGATGTGAAATAAGTATGAGTACAAGTAATGAAGCTCATTTGCATCGGAGTAAAATGCGGAAGAAAGGCAAATGAACATAACACAAGTGATATGACATATACATAATTCAAAGTAGAGAGCACACATGTCAAATATCACAATCACGTAGATAACACTATCACATAATTATAGTTGGATGCATAAAAGTAAACACACGAATGCATAATAGTGTATCACACATAAAACTCCAAGTGTAATAGATAAGCTAATAAATTAACTAAGCCCCCCTAGATAAGTCGCTCCCCCTAAGTCTGACATACTCGAACCCTCTCCCCCTTTGGCGTCAAACACCAAAACCTAAGGGTCGGTCGACGGGGCTGCAGCGGACGAGCTAGGTGCTGAGGTACGAGGAGTGAGCTAGAACTGGGTGCCATCATCATCTGACCTTGAGCTCTGAGCTGTTTGACCCTCTGTAGCGATCTGGGTTGGATCAGGGACTGGTGCGGCCTGTGACTCTGAATGTATGACTGTAGCAGGCGGCTCTGATGAGGCAACTAACAAAGGGAGCATCTTTGTAGTCTCGGTAATAGGTACAACTATAGAAGGACCTGGGACATGTAAATATGGTGGAGTAGGCTGCCCTGTCAACTCACTGAAGGAAGCACCTAGGCTCCTAGAGATAGAAGTGTCTGGCACAAGCAGCGAGGACGTCTGGGCCTGTGTGAAGCCCGTTTGAAGGGGTGTGAACTGCGGGGCTAGCACTGGCGAGGCAAACCACTAGGACACCTGCTCTGTAGGTGAAGCAAACTGTGCTGGTGGCTGTCCCTGACTCTGAAGCCCACTGGGCTGTAAAGCTGGAGTCATAGAATTGGTGGCAGGCTGACCAAGCTAGGGTGAAGGCTGTGGCGGTGGAGCCCCAATAGCTGTCACCACATGCTACATAAATCCAAGGAGCTGTTGCTGCATGAGGAGCTGCTGCTGCTGTATAGCCTGCTAGTGTCGCTGGAACTCATCCTGCCTAGTCTGGAACTATGCAAATGTAGCAGCGGTCTCCTATGCCTAACGAGCCTGATCCTGCCTCATTCGCTCAAGAATGGCAAGTAGAGCAGGGTCTGTCTATGGTGCAGGTGGAGCTGAACTAGAGCTACCGGCCTCAGCATCATGTCATCATGGAGGCATCTAAGGGATAGCCTGGTAGTCATCATCTGAGCTGTGACTGGGGTCGCTCTCTACCATACCCTCCTGCTGAGCCTCAAGTTGCTCCTCCTCTATAGCTGTAATGCCCCTGATGATCTCATCCTGCTGGGCTACAGTCTCTGGCACATCTGGACGACAGCGTGACTGGCTAGGTGGCTTCACTGCACTGTGATGGAGCATCTGAGTCATGTTGTATGTAGGGAACTCTGTAGTGGCACCACTGTACTCAGCTAGCATCTTAGGTGGCCTCACAGTAACTGCCATGTGAATAAGAAAAGTGATCCAGTGGGCATAGGGCAACTGCCTATGACCTCTGAAGCCCTCAGCAATAGTATCATCCATCTCTAACAGTAGGAGATCGTAGATATCAAATACTGTTTGCTGCATCAAAGAGTTGAGTAGCCATAATTGTATGCGAGTCAAGCCCTTGCGATATCCCATCCTCGGAAGCAGTGTCCTCCTTATAATATCCTCAAGCACTTGAGCAGTAGGAGTGAGATCACTGGGTGTCCTGCTCGACCCTTCGCCGAATGGCTCTATGAAGCAATGGCAAACCAAATCAGTAGGGGGCACAAGACCGCCATGTGGACGTCTGGGAGGCGCTGTCTGACCATAGCACACCTCATGTAGCCAGATGGGCTGCTCCTGAAGCCTGAGTATCTCTCTGACCCTAGAGCTCAGCAACCTATAATCTCTGTCTCTGAATGCAAAGTGTATAAATCTGTGCTGTGGATCAATCCAAAGTGTAGCATAGAACTCTCGGACCCAAGATGGAACATGTAAGCCTGTCCATTCGAGTAAGTCTGTCAGCCCTGGCAGGTAAGATAGGTAAGGGCGAATGTGCTCTCCAACTGCTGCCACTATGGACTCAATGTTGCACACCCTCTGAGATCTAAAAACTGCCCCACTGTTAAGATATGCATTATAGAAGTCTTCCTGTAGTGGTGTGTAGAAGCCCTCTGATGCACGCTCATCCCTCCTCGGCGGGAACCACTGCTCAAACTCCACAAATCTGAGCTGTTGCACCTGCTTGGCCGTGGCGGCCCTCAAGTCTAGATGTGTCACTGGAGGCAGACCCTGTGGTCTAGGAGGTGGACGAGAACCCCTCCGCTGTGTATCTACCCTCGGTGTGACTGGAGCACAGGTACGACCAGAGCGGCGTAGCTATGGCTTAGGTGCAGGCTCTGTCTCCTGTGCCTGCTCTCCCTCCTGAGTCTGCTCTGCTGGCTATGGCTCCTACCATGACTCTCCCTGAGGCTGACTCTCATCCAAGACAACTCGTCGTCCTACAAGCATGACAATCCCAGCTGGACCACCATGACGGCGCTCAACCTGCTCAAGTGCAGCTCTCGTCACTGGTGATAGCTGATCTGCAATAACAACACCACTTTGAGCACCTCCTCTCTCAGCACGATCTGCGGCCTCTGCAACTGCGGCTGCTCTTGCTATCTCTGCATCTGGGTACTTGCACTTCTTCGTCGCTAGCTTCTTCATCGCCTTGCCTTTTGTATCTGTGGGCTGGCGAGGCGAGGGCCTCGGATCCTCATCACCGAGACCTCCTCCGATGTTCTTCATATGAGCCATCTGACAAGAACTACTGCCTTTGACAAAGATCAACTGCCAACTATCACTTCTGAGGCTTGGCCTCGATCCGTACTCATGAGCTTGGTCCCAAGTTGACTGACAATAGCAAATAGGACCTCAACGGCACCGACTCGTTGCATGTTAGAATAGATTGGATGTATGAATAATTACGATATATCTAGAGATATGAAACCCTAAGAAGCAAGCAATTAGATACGAAATTGAAAACGAGGGCTTGCTACATGACGAACCGGCAAACCGAGGAGAAGAGGAACGTCACGTGGGGAACCACCGAATCAGCTAGGGTTTGCAATGGCGTGGATTGGCGGTAGAGATGATGTAGTGGAGGCACTGGCACGTAGAACACTACGGCAGGAGAGGCGCTGGTGTGAGCTAGGGCAGGTGCGCGGCGGCGCTAGGGCATTAGCGGCGCTGCTGTGGTGACGCAGTCGCTTATGGCGCGGTCGCGGCGTGGAGCAAAAATAGCTGGTGCGGTGGTGCACGGGGACGACATGGCCGTGCGGGAGCGGCGCAGAGGCGTGGGCATAGGCAATGGCGAGCTCGAGCGTGGAGCACGGCGTGGGTGCGACTGCAGCGGTGGCTAGGGCACGAACTCTGGCAAAGTCGGTGCGGGGTACAGGATTAGGTCACGGCGGCGAGAAGATATAAGGTGGCCCACATGTGATAGAAAAGGAAATGGAGAAAAGAGTTGGAATCCTGCACGTTATGTACTGACTGGACACTCCGGTGGCAGCGACCGGACGCTGCCACCCAACATCCGGTCGATTCCAGAGAGGTCCAAAACCCCTAGAATCACGACCGGACGCGTCCGATCACCACTGACCGGACGTAGCCAGAGTCCGATCGATCTTAACTTCGTCTTCTTCGCTTGACCGGACGCTGGATCACCATCTGACCGGACACTGGGAAAGCACTATTTCAGCGTCCGGTCACTCCTTGTCAGCAACAGTTCACCTCCTGTGAACTAACCGGACGCTGGACATTAGAGTCCGGTGCAGCGTCCGGTCACTCTTTTTCTAGCAAATCTTCAAAGTCTTTCGTGTTGCCTGTTCCCAATTAAGTCCCAACTTCAATAAGATCCAAATAAACACCAATTGGGACTGATGTGAGTGACCTCTCTCAAACCCTCAAAATTTTCAAAGTATTTTGCCTTAGGCTATAATTCTTTTTATGAAAATAGGCAATAAGAGGGCAATTGAAGATAAACGATAAAGCAATATTCATGCATATGCAATGCAATACTTGAAAGTAAATCTAGTTGCTTGTCAAGTTTGATCCAAGGTTAAGCTTCTTCACACGCTTTACGGCGGTTATCTTAACCATGTTAGACAAGCCCTATATGCATTACCAAATATTAAACATGTTGTATATTCCAATGCAATGCAAGGGACAATGCAAGCTCATTTTCTAGTGAAGTTGCTAAAATCAAGAACATTGAGCTCATTCCGCAATCTACAAAATGTTGCCTCATCTAGCGGTTTAGTGAAGATATCCGCCAATTGATCCTCGGTCCTTACACCTTCTAGTGAAATATTATTCTTTGCAACATGATCTCTAAGAAAGTGATGGCGGATATCTATGTGCTTGGTGCGAGAGTGTTGAACCAGATTATTTGCAAGTTTTACCGCACTTTCATTGTCGCACAAAAGAGGTACTTTTTCTGGAACTACACCATAGTCTAGCAAAGTTTGTTTCATATAAAGTATTTGTGCACAACAAGCACCCGCGGCAATGTATTCCACTTTGGTGTTGGACAAAGCCACGCTATTTTGTTTCTTGGAGGACTAAGACACAAGTGATCTACCAAGCAAATGGCACCCACCGGATGTGCTCTTCCTATCAACTTTGCAACCGGCATAATCCAAATCGGAATAGCCAATTAATTCAAATCTAGCTCCTTTGGGATACCAAAGGCCAATGCTTGGTGTGTGCTTAAGATACCTAAGGATTATTTTAACGGCAATCAAATGAGTTTCCTTAGGATTAGCTTGAAATCTAGCACACATACACACACTAAACATGATGTTGGGCCTAGATGCGGTTAAATATAACAAGCTACCAATCATAGAGCGGTAGAGAGTTTGATCAACCGTGTTACCTCCCTCATCTAGGTTGAGATGTCTATTAGTTGGCATTGGTGTCTTGATTGGCTTACATTCATCCATCTTGAATCTCTTGAGAAGATCATTTGTATATTTCTCTTGAGAGATGAAAATCCCTTCTCTCATTTGCTTGACTTGAAAACCAAGAAAGAATGTAAGCTCTCCAATCATTGACATCTCGAACTCCTTCGACATCAATTCACCAAATTCCTTGCAAGAATCTTCATTTGATGATCCAAAGATGATATCATCAACATACACTTGACAAATGAAGATATGCCCATCAAGCTTCTTGGTGAATAGTGTGGTGTCGACCTTCCCAATGGTGAAGCCCTTCTCAATGAGGAAGTCCCAAAGGCGCTCATACCAAGCTCTTGGGGCTTGCTTAAGCCCATATAATGCCTTGGACAACCTATAAACATGATTAGAATATCTAGGGTCTTCAAACCCGGGAGGTTGATCAACATAGACTAGTTCATTAATGAAGCCATTTAAAAAAGCAATTTTCACATCCATTTGATAAAGTTTCATTTCAGGATGTGATGCATATGCAAGGAGGATACAAATGGCTTCTAGTCTTACAACCGGTGCAAAGGTCTCTCCAAAATCCAAACCTTCAACTTGAGAGAACCCCTTTGCAACTAGTCTTGCCTTATTCCTCACAACAACACCTTGATCATCTTGCTTGTTTCGTTACACCCACTTTGTTCCAATGACTTTTGCACCTTTTGGTTGCTCTTCAAGAGTCCAAACTTCATTGCGGGTGAAGTTGTTCAACTCTTCATGCATGGCATTTATCCAATCCGGATCTTGAAGAGCTTCTTCTATCTTAGTAGGCTCAAAACAAGAGACAAAAGAGTGATGTGCAATAAATGAAGTAAGTTTTTGTGAGCGAGTCATTACACCCTTTCATGGACTCCCTATGTTGAGATCTTGTGGATGATCTTGTAGTAGAGGTATATTTCTTCTATTAACCACTTGAGGTGGAGGTTGTGGAGCATCAACATCTTGTGCTTGTACCACCATTTGCTCATGGTAGACATGAGTATCTTCATTTTCTACTCTCCCATCTTTTTCACCATCTTGTGACACACTTGATGAAGAGGGTGGATCAATCACTTGTACATCATCTTCATCATCTTTAGGCTTGATGTCTCCAACCAGAATGTTCTTTATAGCCTTCCTCAATGGTTCATCACCTACATCATCAAGATTCTCATGTGCTCCTTGGGAGCCGTTAGATTCATCAAATTCCACATCATATGTTTCTTCAACCAAGCTGGTGGCATGATTAAATACTCTATATGCTTTGGACTTTGATCAGTAACCAACAAGAAAACCAATATCACAACGTCTTTGAAACTTCCCTAGGTATTGTCGCTTCTTGTAGATGTAGCATTTGCAACCAAACACCATAAAGAAGGAGACGTCCGGCTTCTTCCCATTAAGCAACTCATAAGGTGTCTTGCCAAGGAACTTTTGAAGAAATAGGCTGTTGGATGCATAGCATGCGGTGTTGATAGCTTCCGCCCATAGAGCTTCGGGGGTGTTGTACTCATCTAGCATTATTCTTGCAAGAGTGATCAATGTCCGGTTCTTTCTCTCAACTACATCATTTTGTTGAGGAGTATATGTTGCGGAGACTTCATGCTTGATCCCAACTTCATCACAATAGGCTTCAATGTTTGTGTTGTCAAATTCCTTCCCATTATTACTTCTAATCTTCTTAAGCTTTACTTCAAATTCATTTTGTGCTCTCTTGGCAAACTTCTTGAAGCAAGATGCAACTTCGAATTTGTCATGAAGGAAGAATACCCATGTATATCTTGAATAGTCATCAACAATCACAAGACAATAAAGATTTTCTCCCAAACTCTTGTAAGTTGTTGGTCCAAATAAGTCCATGTGTAGGAGTTCTAGCACTCTTGTGGTTGACATGAAAGCTTTGGTTGTATGAGTATTTGCAACTTGCTTGCCGGCTTAACATGCACTACAAAGCTTGTCCTTCTCAAACTTCACATCCTTCAGCCCTCTCACCAAATCATTCTTCATTAGCTTCTTGAGTGAGCTCATCCCAACATGAGCAAGTCTTCTATGCCATAGCCACCCAAGAGTTGTTTTGGTGAATAGGCAAGTCTTCAAGTTAGCATCTTTGGAGGTGAAGTCCACTAGATATAGGTTGTTGTATCTAAATCCCTTGAATATCACTTGATCATCATCCTTCTTAGATACAACAACTTTCTTCTCGGTAAACAAGCATTGGAAGCCAAGATCACACAATTGTCCAACGGATAGCAAGTTGAAGCTCAATGAAGCAACATATAGCACATTTGAGATTGAATGATCTTTTGATATTGCCACTTTGCCCAATCCTTTGACTTTGCCCTTTGAGTTATCTCCAAATGTGATTCTTTCTTGTCCATCTACTTCTTCATCTAGTGAGGTGAACATATGAGGATCACCGGTCATATGTTGTGTGCAACCACTATCAATAACCCAATGACTTCCACCGGTCTTGTAGTTCACCTATACACAAGAGATCAAGCTTTAGGAACCCAAACTTATTGAGGGCCCTTTACCTTCTCAACAAGTGACTTTGCTACCCAAATTTTCTTAGGCCTATTCTTGTTGGGAGGTCCTAAGAACATGACTCTCATCTTCCCACTAGAATCCTTTCTAAGCATGTAATGAGCATTGAAGGCAAAAGGTCTAGCATGCTTGGGCAAGGGTTGTGTTGGTGGAGTTTGGCACTCATGGGAAAATTGACCTTCTTGTCCACACTCAAAGGATCTCTTTGGCTTTGGCTTTGACTTGTGTTGTTGTTGAGCTTGAGCCTTCTTCTCTTGGTTTACCAACTACCCAATGCCACTTCTATCCATCTTCATGACGGTGTTCATTAGTAGCTCACTTTGAAGATGCTTGCCTCTTGTGAATTTGCTCAATCCAATCTTGAGATGCTCTTTCTCCAACTTGAGCTTCTTGTTTTCTTCCTTGAGTGCATCATTACTTTTCTCTTCCTTGAGCTTCTTGTTTTTTTCTTTAAGCTTCTCATTCTCAAGAATCAAGTCACCATCATAATCAAGAGTTTCTAGCACAATAGTGTTGTGGCTTTTGATCTCTTTAAGATCTTTCTTGAGCTTTTCATTGTCATTCTTGAGCTTGACAAACTCATCATAATCATCGGCCTCAACCACTTGCTTGCCCTTGCTACTAGAACTTTGCTCAATGCTCTCAATGATCAAATCATCATATGATGTAGCTATATCAATCTTAACAACATCGTTAGTAGCATCATGTGGCTCATTGGATAAAAATTCTTGAGCAATGACAAGATTATCATGATTAATCTTAAGAGTAGTATATTCTTCTTTTAGCTTGTTGTGGCTAGTGATGAGCTCATTGTGTATCCTCTCAAGTTTATCATGTTTATCTTTAAGCTCTTTCTTAGAAGATATCACATTTAGATAAAATAGAATCATTCTTAGCTTCTAGCTTTTCATTCTTAGCTCTACTCTTTCTAATGATCTTGGTGTATTGATTTAGCGATTTAACAAGATCATCATAAGAAGGTGATTCATATTCATCATCATCACTATCGCTATCATCATTGCTAGCATGTTCATCACCACTACTATCATCATTTGATACCTTGCGATCACCCTTGGCCATAAGGCATAGGTGTGTAGAGGATGATGGCGGTGGTGGCGGTGAAGATGATGAAGAGTCAATCACAATTGCGGCCACCTTCTCATTATCACTATCATCATCGGATGAGAAACTTGATGAATCAATGTCCATGAGCCAATCACCGACGATGTATGCCTTACCACTTTTCTTCTTCTTGTGGAAGTCCTTCTTGCCATCTCTCTTCTTGTATGGCTTGTTTTTCTTCTTCTCATCTTCTTCTTCATTGCTTGAGTCATCTTTCTTGCCCTTGTACTTGTTCTTGTACTTGTCTTTCTTGGGATTTGTGCATTGATGTGCTAGATGACCAAGTTCTCCATAATTGTAGCAATCCATCTCGGAGATTTACTTCCTTCTAGAGCTTGTGAAGAACTTCTTCTTCTTGCCATCGAACTTGATGCCACTCTTGTTGATCTTCTTTAGCATCTTGGTGGTTCTTTTCACCATGAGAGCAAGGCTTGCATCATCAACTTCATCATCACTTGAGCTCTCATACTCAAGTCTTGCTTTGCCCTTCTCTTGACTAGCTTTGAATGCTAAGTCCATGTCTTTCTTCTTAGTAGAGGATGAGCCATCTTGTGGTGTGATGTGCATATACATCTCATGAGCATTGACCTTTCCCAAGATTTGTGTCGGTGTAGCGGTGGAAAGATCACCTTGATGAAGCACGGTCACAATATGCCCATATTTGTCAATGGGGAGGACACTCAAGATCTTTCTTACAACATTGGATGGTTGCATTTGAGTGAGTCCAAGCCCATTGACTTCCTCTACAAGAACATTCAAGCGTGAGTACATTTCATTACCACTTTCTTTGGGAAGCATCTCAAATGAATTTAGCTTTTTCATAACAAGATGATATCATTTCTCACGCTCGCTCTTAGTTCCCTGATGGAGCGCACAAATATCCGACCATAGTATATGGGCGTCTTTGTGGTTCCTCACCCGATTGAACACATCTTTGCAAAGGCCTCTAAAGATGGTGTTTCAAGCCTTTGCATTCCATTTCTCATAATTTACCTCATCGCCTTGTAGGTGTGTAGCATCCTGAGGTTTTGGGAAGCCTTGTGAGGCAGCTCTAATATCCCAACATCTAGAGCTTCTAGATACGCCTCCATTTGAACTTTCCAATATGGAAAATCATCCCCCTCAAAGATAGGAGGAGGTCTATCCCTGTGAGACACCTTTCTCTAGGCGGTTAAGATTAAATACGTGAGCACGAGGCTCCGATACCAATTGAAAGGATCAAGATGCCCAAGACAGGGGGGGTGAATTGGGCTAATTCTAAATTTCTTTGAAATAATTAATCCCTACGGTTAGCCCAATTAACCCCTTGTGCCTAGAAAGTGTTTCTAATGTTCTACCGCACAAAAAGTCTTACAACCTAAGTTCCAATCCTACTCTAGCATGTCAATTCTATGAATGTAAAGACAAGAATTGAATTGCTCAAAGTAAATGCTCAAAGTAAAGAGAGAAGGAGAAACACGGTGATGTTTTGCCGAGGTATCGGATAGTCGCCACTCCCCACTAGTCCTCGTTGGAGCACCCGCGCAAGGGTGTAGCTCCCCCTTGATCCGCGCAAGGATCAAGTGCTCTCTATGGGTTGATTCTTTGACACTCCGTCGCGGTGAATCACCCACAACCGCTCACAACTTGAGTTGGGTCATCCACAAGCTCCGCCGGATGATCACCAAACTCTCAATCACCACCAAGCCATCTAGGTGATGGCAATCACCAAGAGTAACAAGCACGAACTCTGACTTGACCACGACAAGCCTAATGAGAAGGGTGGATGCATACTTTGCTACTCTTGCTTTCATTAATGAGGGCTCTCTTTAGGATTCTCAAATCTCAATAACCTCACTAGGACCTTACTCTTCTTAGCACTCTCTAAGGTGTTTCTCAGCTATTGGAATGAGCAAAAGTACCCCCTTACACGAATGGAGGAAGTATTTATAACACCGGCTGAAAAACAAACCGTTATGTGCCTCTGCAGGGTGACCAGACGCTCCGGTCAGTTCTCCCCGACTTCCAGTATTTAAGTTGTGACCGGACACGTTCGGTCATGATTTTCCCTCTCTAGAACCTTACTGATGTTGACCGAACGCTACAACCTTAGCGTCCGGTCACTTGCTGCTCAGCGTCCGGTCAGCACTGACCGAACATGTCCGATCAGGATTCTCCCTCTCTGGGACCTTACTGGAGTCGACCGGACGCTGGCCCTCAGCGTCCGGTCGCTCACCTCTCAGTGTTCGGTCACACCAGATGATTTCACCTTGATCAAATGAACTGACCAGACTCTGCGCCAGCATCCGATCAGCATTTGACCCTCCATTCACTTCCAACTCTCAATCATATGTGAATGAAGTTTGCTCAAATGGATCTAAGGGCTATTTAGGAGCTACCTAGTGCTAGATTTTACAAGTGTGCACCACACCTAACCCACTAGACTCACCTAGGTCAAGCTACCCGTTCATACCCCCTTCATAGTACGGCCAAAGGAAAAACAAAGTCCTAAACTACTCTAAGTGTCTTCTCAACACCATACGACACTTAGAACTAGTCCATCCTTAACCTTGTCGTCCATCCTTTGAAAAACCAAAACGATTTCCATCGAAGGGGCATGACCACCATGATTGCCCAATCGATCTCCATTACCATGACCTAACTTAATTGCATATGCAAAACACACGTTAGTCATAGTAATCACGTATTGTCATTAATCATTGAAACCCAACTAGGGGCCTAGATGATTTCAGCAGGTGTGGAGCATAGATGGTCGATGGACATGGAGAAGGTCAAGTAGAGACATGACCTGCCAATGGACTAGGAGTGGTGAAAGGCAGACTTTAGGGTTGGAACTAAGAACCAAGATGGCTAGAAGACTGACAGTGGGTTGCTGACACTTGGGGCATCAGCAAGTAAGAGTACATACGGAGGAGTAGACCATGTTGACCAAGTTAAGACAACGGTTGACCAAGTTGAGCAGAGACGCTGGAGGACTTGGTGATCGAGCAGTCGAGGATGACTGTGACACATGTCAAGATCGTGGAGGAGGCGTAGCGGATATACTTCTCCAGAGGGTTTGGTGGTTTGGGCCTCAAAACCATTGTTGGACGGTTTCTCGAGTTTGGGCCTCAAAAGCCATTTGGAGTTCCGGTGGGAACAGGAGGATGCACGTGGCATCCTCGCGAAGCTTGCGTTGAGGCAAAGCATAGTCGTGAAGAACCCGTGGCTATCAGATGCTTGGATCTCAAGTTAGACCATTTTGCCCCTAGGTTAAGTGGTTTGGTTAAAATATCTAAGGCATTGTTGGGAGTGTGTAATAGCTCTATAAATAAGAGGATAGCTACTCCTAACCATCCCATCTCTCTGGTTGTCATTTCCTTAAGTTTCCAAGTCTCTAGGTTTCATTTCCTAGCACTAGTGTAGGAGATCCAAAGAGTCATTTCGTTAGGTCAGTTGCACGAATTCAGCCGAATTAAGGTCACATTCTAAATCCTTTTGCACTTCATGATTCACATACTGAATATGGCATGTAATGATGAACTGTAGAAACTAGCAGGATTCGAACAAATGTTTTAGGTACACAGTTGATATGAACATCATTTGTCACATTGGAAATCGTGAATTTGAATACGATTCTTTTATATGGTTTACAAACATTTAAGTTTGAATTATAGTAGTGTGATATAAAGAATAATATTGAAAGAAAATGAAATACGAGTATAGTAGTTGGATATGAAGGATATACATAAACATTGTATCAAAATATGAGAGAAAATTAAAATAAGAGATTAGATGTAGAGGGTCTTGTTAAAGTTAGGTGGCAAAAATAGATTACACATCCTAGGAAGGGGAAGGAGCCCTTATTCATAAAATAGTGGTTGTATTTTAAGTGCCATCATGGTGGTCTCTGGCGAGGAAGAGCCAGTGCTCTGCTTCGGCATGTTCACTCTGCTCCTGCTCGGGCTCACCCTCGTCATCATCGGAGCTCGTGGTGAATAATCGGTTTTTAGTTCTTGGATGCATTGATTGTCCATTGGTCCCTGAATTGAAGTGAACTTAGTACTGTTGATTGTTGTAGTATCTCCCTAACGCGTGCTTGTTGCAGAATCTCTGTCATGTCGTGTTGTATGATTTAGTTGGAGTAAAAAAGTTGTGCTATTATAGTGTGCATGTGTTTTTATTTCCTACTTGTCGTGCATAAGGCAATACTTTTTCTTTTGGGCGACATTGTAAGTCTATCTATGCGCATCCAGTCAAATACAATCATGTCTATAACTTGAGCATCATGCTTTGAGTATCTATTTGCAATTGCAAATGTCCTAGATTTGTGTAATGAAATGGTACTCAACTAAGCATGGATTAGGAGATATCATAGGGCCTATCAGAGTTCAGTATATCTTGGTAATGAGCTCTGAACTGACCAAGGCTGCTGCATATGTGCTCCTCATAACTGCTAATGCATGCCAGTTTCATTGCTATTGTGTTTGTCAATCTAGCGTGCTGCGTGCAGCTCACACCCAACACACAAAGCCATCTGACGAATTGCATCTTCATATTCAGATAAGTAGGCTGCAACTATATATGTCGATTTGGCAGTGATTAATTCACAAATGTAAGTTGTTGTTACTGCAAGCGTGAGATATCAATAGTGGATGGAAAACCAAACAGGTGTAGCTGGAGCTTAAAGGCAGTCGAACTAGGATTGATTAAAAGGTCTGTGTTGATTTGAGGCTTTTGAGTTTTGAATAACAGCTGTAAGCATCGATTTAGCTCAGGTCTGCTCCTTTCTATCATCTATCAATCTACGCCGAGGCAGGGGCGAACCAAAGATCGAGGATTGCACCGATTGACGAGATCCTAACATAGGGGTATGTTAAGCCTCGGGATCAAAGGTTCCTGACCATGAGACCCGCCGACCGACCCCTCCAGGATCGTCGGAGGGCTCATGGGCTATACCCATTGGGTACGCTCACGCGTACCCTTAGGCCAAGGAATCTGGCCGAGCCCGAGCACACCTGCCACCTCTGCTCGGGGCTTAGGGGCTCGTCGGAGCCTCAGGTTCCCGATTGAAGGAAGCTTGGACCCGAACCTTGGTTCCCTGCCGGCCTTCGGCGCCAGCCAAGGCCTGGGCACGAGATGGTGCGCCCCAAGCCATCAAGGCTCGGTGGGTATCCCTAGCGCTGCCTCGCGAGCGTGGCTCTATCAACCGCTCCTCCGATAGGGTCACGCACAGGGCATGACGCAAGAAGACAAACTCCTCCGCTAGCTTTAGGGGCTTCCAGGCCTGTGCGTCAGCCCCTTGAGCCGGCCACCTTTGCCACCAAGAAGCCTCTAGAAGGTGCACCTGGTGGAGACCGATCCAAGCTGACATAGCCTAACACTCATCATGTTAGAACAGATCATCCGAACGATGCCTAGAGCTTCTTCGGCTCCACAACACCGCCACGGTCCACACGACACCACTGTAAGACTCTCCTAGACTCTGGTGCATGTAGACCATAGGCTCAACTCCCCCTAACTACCAAGTACCTGACCTACCTCGAGATATAAGGGGAAGGTTGGATCCTAAGAGGGGGGAGGACAATCCAAGATAGATCATTTGAGTCCTAACCGTTCCACTCGAGCTCTGCACCAAGAGCAGGAGCAACCCAGAGAGGGGCACCGAGAGCTCCTCCACTGCATCCATTGTTTTCCTCCTCTTCGATGAGGGGAAGGCTCCACCGGTGATAAGGTGAACCTAGGATCAGCACCAAGCGACCCCCTACCAAATCTCTCGCTTTCTCCCTTACACTCTTGGTGCTCTTGAGTATAAGGATCATCAGTTGCTGGACGTAGGGCACCAATTGCTGGAACCAGGATAAACCGTTGCATCCCCTCTATGATTCTTTTGTTCTTGAGTCCACCCAAGCCACCGAAGACATGCACTCTAACACAATCATGCTTGCCATGGTTTTGACCCCATGACAACTAGCGTGCCAGGTAGGGGAGCGCGTCAAGTGTGATTCCAGCTCTACGGTGGCTGGAGCGACCCGCCTCATCGCTGGAGCACGCGGCGCCGCCCTAGACGGTGACATCTTCTTCCCTGGCAAGTTCTTTGTCATGGTCAGCGCCTTCACTCTGGGCCAGGTCCTCAACTTAGGGACGTTGGCCTATGTCGCTGAATACTACAATGAGCTCGACCCGCTCAATGAGGCTATGCTGGTGGGCAACTAGCCCCCGACGCCGCCCACTCTGTCGGGCCCCTTGGGAGTCGATCTTGAGGTTCTGGCCTAGCAGATTCGGTGCGATCTGGGCCTGAACCCCAATGTGTCTGACCAACACTAGATGTTTTACATGCTGGCCAACGTCCATTACCAGATCACCACTGGCGAGGTGCTCCCGCCATCCGAGCGCTTCTAGTACTACATCATGGACCTGCCTTTTGGGATCCAGAATACGGTGGCATCCATCTAGCTGGAGCTAGAGCACCTCATCAGCCGCGAGGTGCCACGGAGCACCATCCTATCTGGTGCAGTGAGGACCGACATCCCCTCACTGCACACCTTCCTCGAGGACCTCTCAAGAAATGGCCCAGAGTACAACTCCGACAACATCAACTGCTACGCCCTGCCTCGCATGTGCTTCCACATCAACGTCGAGGACCCCGTTAAGGACGCTCCTGAGCTCATGTCGCCAGACTAGAGTCCCCATAGCCATGCAAACTACCTTCAGGAGAAGGCAGCTCACCTGCAGGCTTGGCATGTGGATTTGGAGGCCGCCGAGGCGGAGCTTGAGTGCTAAAGGCAGGAGCTTGCATGGCAGCATGCCACATGGCCCCCTATCAACAACAATTGCACCCACATGGGGGCTCCTAGCATGTTGTATTTCCCCCACGCAGCGTACAGCATGGCGGCCATCGCTTACCATCTGGAGGACATCTCTGACATGACGGACCCAAAGACCAACGAGCGGCAACATGAGGCAAGGCAGCTCCTTCATGTCGCCCTCTAGTAGCAGGCTGAGAGTTCGGCCTCATGGTGTCACGCTGTGCCCTCTAGGCCATCCTAGCCAATGGCCACCATCAATGGGGACCGCTCCAATGAGTATGCCCCACTGATAGGAGAAATCGGCGGTGACACCTCCGGCAGCAGCTTCGACTGTCCACAGACCAGGGATGCCAAGCCTCGGCAGGAGAGATGTGCGCGACACCATCGAGGCCAAATGCCATGCTCAGGTGTAGTCCCGCACTCCCATACGATGGGATGGTGGCTCCACCTAGGATCAATTTAGGCCCCTTACATCCGGGGCTAGGATCCAAGCGGCTTCCTACCCCATGCATTTCTGGCCGCCGAGCACATCTCCAAGTACAACGGTGAGACCAACGCGGACCACTGGCTTGAGGACTACCACCTTGCCATGAGGGCCGGGGGTCGGACGACGATCTCACCATGAAGTACCTTCCTCTGCTTCTATCGAGCTTGACAAGAGCTTGGCTTGAGCAGCTCAAGCTCGGCAGCATCCGCTACTGGGGTGATCTCTTCTTTGTCTTCATCGGTCACTTCCAAGGTACATACACCTAGCCTAGAAACTCATGGCACCAACGCAATTTTAGGCAGAGGATCGATGAGACCCTCTAGGAGTACATCCAGTGCTTCTCCAAGAAGCACAATGAGCTCCCCAACATTATCGACGCTAACGTGATCAATGCCTTCACCAACAGCATGACCTACGAGGCGCTCGTCCATGCGCTCAGCCGTTAGACCCCACGCATGATGTGGGAGCTCCTGGACATCGCCACCAAGTATGCCACGGGTGAGGAGGCCATCCAGGCCAACTTTAGTGGCAAGGCCAAGGCCGCCAGCCACCTCAGCAGTGGAGACAGCGGCAACGACCCTGCCTCGGTCCAACATCACCGCGACAAGAGGGCCAAGGATAGGAAGCGCCACGGTGAGGAGATGGTGGCCACGACCGACCGTGCTGCCAGGCCTCAACCCCGTGGGCGGGGTGCGCACCCTGAGCACTTTGAGAAGGCACTCGAAGCCCCCCTGCCCATTCCATGGGGCAGGCAAAGCACCTCCTCAAGAACTGCTCCACCATCAGGGCTATATCTGTAGCACCCTCAGCCAATAGGGAAAGGCCCCAAAGCCTACCCCTAAGGCTAGCAAACCAGAGGATGACGCTCAAGAGGAGGACACTGAGTTACCTGAGGCCGAGCAGTGCCTCATAATCTTTAGGGGCTCCTAGGCATATGAATCCACCACCAATGCCACATCACTGAGCTGGAGGTGAATGTTGCCCACGCCCTCGCCGCCCTGATGCGGCTTCGGTGGTCATAGACGGCCATCACCTTCTCAACCAGGGGGATCACCCTGACCACGTTCCTCATCAGGGACGCTACCCTCTTGTGGTCAGCCCAATCATGGGCACCATGTGCCTCTCCAAGGTGTTGATGGACGGGGGCAATGGCCTCAACATCCTCTATGCCAGGACCCTCGACAGGATGGGCATCCCATGGAGCAGCCTGTGCCCCAACAAGGCATCATTCTATGGGATCATCCTAGGGTAGGAGGCCATGTCCCTCGGGCGCATCTAGCTCAACGTCACCTTTGGCCAGCCAGATAACTTCTATAAGGAAACACTCACCTTCAAGGTGGTGGACTTCCCTGATGTCTACCATGCTCTCCTCGACTAGCCATGCTTTGCCAAGTTCATGGCCATACCCAACTACACCTACCTGAAGCTAAGGATGCCTGGCCCCAACGGGGTCATCACCGTTGAGGGTAGCTTTGAGAAGGCCTACTACTGCAAGCAAGACTATGTCGCCCAAGCGACCACACTGTCCATCCCCTATGGTCCCACCAGCTCTGGCCATGACATAGGAAGGGCGCTGGCGAAGGGAGGAATCAAGGCGACGGTGACACTCGACCAGCCAAGCACCGATGAGGCGCCTGACGCAATAGGTGGCAGCGATGTCTCAGCTAGCCCCTCCATCTAGGCGCTCGCCCTCCTAGAAGGGACTGACCCGATCAAGGTGAGTTTTGACCTTTCCCCATGAGGGAAGGCCACCGCCGAGCCATCCGCCTAGTAGCTCAGCCTCCTGAGCCAAGATACGCCTACCTACCTCCTTCACCGGCACATCTTCCCAACAACAAAAACCAAGATAAGTCTCGTTCTCCTGACCTTTTTGTTCTCCCCATCTCGTTACTATTTCCCTCTTCCCAAGCGACTTCGGTAGATGCTTGGCTACGCCCAAGGAACAGCTACTTATCACATGTTGCCCTTTTCTGAAGGAAGGCTGCGACTGAAGGCCCCTAGGAGAGTAGGGTCGGGACGAATGGAATGAGCCAGGAAATGAGGAATTGCACGAAGGATCGACAAGCGCCAACAGAACACCCTCGACTATCGAGTTACCTGCTATGTCATCTTTTCCTTCTCTCGTTTCCATTTGTTTCATTTGTAGCTATCTCTCTGTCTCATGATCCTTCAACAGATCGCCTCTCCCAGCTGCATGCAGTGTGGGCCCCCCAGAAGGGGATCACTGAGGGTCTCAAGGCCACCCGAAGCATCTAAAGTGCGAGGGACGTTCAAGGTGGGCACAAGAGGCCTTAGCCAGGTGCTCAGAAGCAAAACCCACCACCTGTCGAACGATGTCCGAGTACCAACCTTGAGCCGCTCGTGGTCCCCCATCAAGGGAGGTAGCGAGCCCCCGGGCACTAAATGACGGGCTTGGGAACTATATGAGTGGCTCGGTCGGAAAGATGAGGATCTCCCCTCTGGGGGACATGACCAGGGCATGGAATGACCGTAAACCTGGGGTTCTCACAGACTTACCCGCTAGTAGCACGTGCGCAACAATCTTGGCCACCAAGGTCATTGTCATAACAGCCCATCCCAATGAGGGCTTAAGTCTTCGAGCATGAATCGTGAGTAATGAGATTACAAACAAAAGTAATTTCATTAATAATTGGGAACAACCCGATTACAATATACGGTGGCAAAAACCGCTACAATGATGTCGCCACGGCGGCAAGGGCCATGGTCGCTCGGTCGAGACTCCCGCCCGAGCTTCCGCGACACACAGACAGACACAGTGAGGGTCAGGCCAGCCCTAGCCCCATTGGTGGTCGGGAGCACGAGCGAGAGGTGGAGCGCCAGGGGTGCCTTCGGGTCACCTTCGCCTCCTTCCTTGCATCTCCACGTCAGCCGACCCCTACGCTGAGCCAGGGGTTCCTGACCGAGCTCGTCGACGCAAATACCTAGCGAGTCCTTGGACCGCTAGCTTTTCCATTAATTAAACGGAAGGACCCTAGGCAACCCACATCGCTGGGATCCTTCCATTTACTAGGGAAGGACAGCGGGACAGGGACTCGGCGGGCCTCGGCGCAGGGAAAGCGTCGGTGCTGGCAGCGCTTGAGGGGAAGACCGCTACTGCCTGGGCCACCAGCGATGCCGGGGGCGCCAGCCCCCCACACCGTGGTTCTGCATCCTCCACCGCTCCACACCGTCGACTTCCCTTCGCTGGGATCCATCCACCCTTGTGGGAGATATCGCCCAGCAGAGGAGGGAAGGCTCACTCAGAGAGAGACATCGCACTTTATCGTTGCCATGCTTGCTAGGAGTTGGATCTGAGAGGAAGAAGAGAGGAAGTTAGAGATGGGATGGAGGCATCACTTGCCCAGGGGCTCCCCTTTATAGCCCCAGTCGACGCAATGTGAGTAGCTTCGGGCTCTCTGATCAGTCATCGATAGCGAAAGGGGCCTTGGGGACTGGCTAGAAACCCCTTCAATCCCCACAACCCACCCTAGGCTATCATGTGTGGATTTCTGAATGCTCGCCCTGACATGGTCATCGCCACACACGCGACACTTTAGGATCTTTTTAACGATCGAGTGACACAGAACACCCGATGTGGCAAACAAACACATATAACATCGAACATCATGCCCAACTATCCAGATTATTATGCTTATGGGAAATTACATGATTTGCAAGATGTTTACAGTTTTAGTTTCTCCCTCTAGGTTCAACCCTTCGATGTCTCGCTCGAATTCTTATAGGAGTTAACTTGTAGTGCATCTTGGACTCGCCCACTCCAAGGTCTACTATGCAGCAGTGAATAGAGCGCTACCTCACATCCACTGAGGCAACCATGCCTGCAAAACAACTTAACGGCAACACCATGAGTACATTGCGTACTCGCATGACTTAATTCCAACATATAATATTTGGTGCATGCATAGGGTGATTATCAGGCATTTGTATAATTGCGGAAAGCAATGATGTTCATTAAGCGTATGACATGCTATACTCAATGTTGATGGTAGTTAACAACCAATATAAACCATCAATTAAACATTCATAAGGGCATAAATATAATCACCAATGAAGGTTTAGGGGTTAAAACTAATAAATTCCACGAGTTTGGTGAATATGTGTTTCCAGTAGAGTTTAATTAGAAAACCGCCAAGGAGGACCAAATCATCAAAGGAAAATACGGAGTTCCGCCATGGTAACTACATGGGAAGGCTCTAGAAGGATCTAGAAGCCATGTCACCGAAAAGTAGAGGACCAGAGGATGACATGTGGGGCCGCTCGGCCCCACTGTCAGGCCGCCCGACCCCCCATGACCCCACCTTTCAGCCAGCATCATATGATGGTCTCCCACCGCCTCTGAGGATGCATCTAAGCCATTGCTTAAGTCGGTTTGATCGAATGGCTCACGTTGGACCCTCAGGGCTATATAATCCAGCCCCTGCCTCTCCCCTAGGCATAAGTCATCAAGTCATTTGAGAAGACAGAAACCCTAATCTCCTTAGAGCTCCTCCTCCTCCATAGCATAGCTAGTTAGGATAGATCTAGAGGGAGGCAAGCAGGACTTCACTTGGATTCCTGATCTTGTCAAGAGTGTGGTTTGGTATAAACTTTGTACCCCTCTCTTTTGTTTCTCCATTATTTTTATATGCTAGTTACAATTGTTATGACAATATCAGTGTTCATCTTATTCATGTTCTTCGTTATGATGTTCAATGTCTACTTTGATTATATACTTAGTATAGCTAGTTTATCATTATGTTTGTGCACAAGTCCGTATAGCGCTCACTCTAAAGTACACAGGGTGGGTGGTCAACATTGTGTAAGCACGGTGCTTATACGTTGTTTACCTACGGATACACCCTATATTCTGGGTCATGTGGTAGATCACGGATATGACACTCCCATTGAGTCCTTTGTAGTCCACTCCCCAAATATAGGTGCACGTAGGGCCCGATTACGAAGGTAGAATGAGCTCTGCCCTCAATCTTCCTTAGTAATATCCCTTATGTGTAGATATAATGATGATCTTAGCAATGATTACTAGGTGTAATTGCACTAATCAAATGTATGCTTTGAATTGTAATTAAGAATGACTTAGGAATTATTCCTCTAATATTCTATTTGACCATGCTAATGCCATAGAAAGGAGTGCTCTGAGTGATTTATCATTATTTACCATTTATACATATCTTATCTGATGACTTATCCCTGTTGTGAGTATAGTATTGGCTATGGTTTACTTCTCCTTCAATAGTATAAGTTATCAATACATGTCCATGCTAGACCTTCCCAGTGGTAAAAATATAAATAACAATACCTGTAATACTCTCGGGTAAAATGCTACAATGGTATATTATCTGTGCGCTTGCGGATACTTTTCATTCATAGATATATATTCTCTCTAGTCACATAATTAATAAAGAATTGCTTAGTGTTATTCTAGTAGTAATACTATGTAGTACCAACACATATCTCTGGCATCATCAATAGGGATGACAACCTTGTAAAGTTAGGAGATATAGATTTATAATATGTGGCTAGGTACTTTAACCAAGTGACACATTAATAAATAACAATAAGCATTTCTGGAGTTGTTGCTAGGGGATAGGTTTTAAACTCTGTTCTTAGTAGCAACGCTAAGAAGTGTCAACAAGCATTTTTGGCGCCGTTGCTGGGAAAGGTAACTAGCAAAGGAAGTATTGATAAACTTATACTTATTGATGTGATCGAGGAAAACCCTTGACCTCTGCTCAAGCAGGCTTGCCCTTGTTTTGTCTACTTGTGTATCTTATGTAGGGTAATGTATGACCGGTTTTGACCTTCCGACAAACTATGTTGAAGATCCAGAAGCTTTAATCAGGAGAACTAGAGCTAAACTCAAGAAAGTCTCAGCTTTAAAATAGGAAGACAACCATATAAGGCGAAGCTTAACACCAGAATTTGAAGCCATGGCTAACAGGACTCTCTATGAATTCTCTGCTCCAACTACGGCCAACATCTATACTAAACAAACAGTCAATGTCGAAGATAATGGATTCGAGCTCAACCTAGCTCTCATCAATATGGTGCAAGCAAACCAGTTTTGTGGAAAGGCACATGAAGATGCGAGTGCCGACCTTTCCTAAGCACCACAAAAGCCATCATCTACGCGGATAGTGCCAAGATCTGCTTCACAATCAAGGATAGAAAGGAGAAGTTTTTGTTCAAGAATCGTATACACCATTCTCCTGGAGATCCGTAGACGCCGTACCTGCCCAAAGTAACAACAGTGACCAAGAAGAAGAATAACAGGAGAAGAAGGAAGAATAAGGCTAGACAGCCACATGAAGAAACAATTAACATGATCAACACACTTTGATCAGAGTATGACCACCTCCTCGCTTCACCATTCCTTGCTAAGAAGGATGATCCAGGCATACCAACGATTGAGTGTACCATTGGACAAAGAATCTTCCACCAGACCTTCTATGACATTGGATCAAAAGTCGACATAATGTTCAAGGTAACATATGAATACTTATTTGGTGATGAACCTTTGTTCCCTACATATATGCAATTGCAGATGGCGAACCAATCAATTCGATTCCCGGAGTGAATAGAAAATGATATTATGGTATGAATACATGATCACTATGCCCCGGCCTACTTCATGGTTCTGGACATGGGTGAAGAAGAAGATGATACACCCATCATTCTTGGAAGACTGTTCCTCAACACAACCAACGCGATCATCTACATCAGATCTAGACAAGTCCACTTCTAATTTCCTAGAGAAAAGGTACGCTGTTACTTCAATAGTTATACCACTTATGAGCAGCCGAAGAAGTCCCGCTCCAGGAGGAGACGTCGATCATCCCGAAACCAAAAGAATCAATCTCGAAAGAGTGAATGGGAGCTAAAGGAACCTGAAGAAGTTGAAAAAGATGAGCCCGCTTCACCAAAGTCAATCCCAGAGACCAAGTAGGTATGGAAAGAGAAGGTAACATCGTCACCAGAGTCACATGAGGTGCAATCATCTAGGTCTCCATCCCCGGGACCAACTGATGCACCTAAGGAATGAACAAGATAGGAAAAGAGTCCTATCCGGAGGACTTAAAAATCTGAACCCTGGCTGTGAGGTAACATCGATAGTTATCCATATTTACATTCTAGCATTGCATAAATTATTTTTCACTTTAGCATATTCACTTTTCTGCATTAGCATTGCATTTAGAAAAGAAAAATAAAAAGTTTCATTATTGCATTGCATCATAAATTCTAAAAAGTTTCACTAGGGATAAGAACCTAGTAAAGTTAGGAGATATAGGTTTATAATGGTGGCTAAGTACTTCAACCAAGTGACACATTAATAAATACCAATAAGCATTTCTGGAGTTGTTACTAGGGGATAGGTTTTAAACTCTGTTCTTAGTAGCAATGCTAAGAAATGTCAACACTCAACATTAGGATTGCAGTATTTATCATTATGACAAAAGTTCTCATAGTCCATCATCCATTCTACCATGGGTATAGAAAGAAAGAACAACCGAATAGTTTCGTCCCAAAGGACTCCAGGCTTTCAAGACTCTACAGAGGTGTACAATTGTACCCACACAGAAGAACGAGACTAACCACCATACCTTGTGCACAAGATAAGGGTTGCCTCAAGTCTTCCAACCTTTCCCTAATCTGGCCCAAGTGTCACATGAAAGGTTCAACTGGGTTCCCGATCAATGTCCTAGACATTCCCGACCGGCGCCACCACCCTTGCTAGTTTCACAGATAAATAGGTCACAATCAGTTACTCGGCTTGTCGACTCCATCTGCGACATGTGGTCTGTATGAGTGGTTACTCGAACTTATGTATCCTAATACATGGTCCTTACTGCTCCACGAGCTACGTCGTTTGAGATCCCACACTCACGATGACCTACCCCTCGCATGAGCAAGATATCTAGGTTATCATCAAGATTATCACATTAGGGATATTATTCCTTAGCCAGATTAGTAGGGTGAGTCAAGTTGTACCCTCATTGGTTTTTGTAGTTAATTATCCAGGTGTAGCATCCTACACGCGTGAGTATGAGTTCCCTTCTCATGCTCGACTTCTACCATTGCCCAAGTAACTAAGCAATAAGCATTAAGCATTCCCATTCCCGTTGTTCAGATGACAAGCTTCTAATATATTAAAGAGTGATTGTAAGTGTAGTGTGATCGAGATCATTATCCAAGACTACATGTAATGCATAACTCATAATGGAACTTGATAAGTATCCAAAATAGGGTTCATAATAGTGGGGTGCCTGCCTGATTTTGCCACTCTAACGAAGTCGAACATGTAGATGACAACTCACACACGTTCCTCACACTACTTGGCTCCTAAAAGAGAACAAGGATCAAGACTGAGGACAACCGAGGAAGGCTTAGGAACATGTCTTTGCTTGGAGCTTGGGATAGAGGCTTCTATCTATGGCTCTCTATTGCCCCTTTTTGAAACTATGCTTAACCTAGCATGGTTGACTCCTTGGGTAAACTGGCTAAACAATCTCACACTCTCTATGTGTTGTTGGACACTTCATCCTAGCTGACGAACACTCTGTTGTTCAACCATGCCCTATCGGATGGTCCGATGCGATTGGCGGATAGTCCGGTAGTCTCTGTCTTTGCTAAATTGACCAAGTCACTGAAGGGCTTGGTATTGTAAACCGAGCTACTATATTTTGAGGCACTCTCCCATGGTTGAGTTGGCATTGATGATGCCAATAGGATGAACTCTTACCTTGTCTAGGTTTCTCCCCATTGCTCCGGGTGTAAGCCTGACCATGATTACCCAGGGTTCGCACAGCGTGCTTCCATGCCTTGCCTTGCGTAACTCATTAAAAGTCTTCGGGGTGACTTTCCTAGATAGCCAGAAATGACTGCCTAGGGTCCAATGAATTCAGGTTGTTACACGAGCAGTTGCGTGATGATGGTAGCGCAATAAAGGTAGAGTCAGGGAGGGCATTGACAATGAGTCATGTACCCACTGCACTTTCCACCAAGCACACCGCCCACTCCGCGCATGTCTTCTCATGGGACTTGAGGGGATCTGACTCCTCTCGGGCCCACCGTCCACCATCAATGGCCTGGATCTACACGCACCAAGTGTCATGGCCCTCCTCTGCAAGATCTACTCCATGTGGCCCGACGTCCCATCTCCCAAACGAAGTGGGACGGCGTAGGAGTGCACACCATAACTCCTCCAGCAAGCGTGGTAGCCCAGGCGCCATCAACTACCTATGTGGGACGTCAGAGGGAGGGGTGCATCCAAAAACCACCTCGCCCACCGGGAAGGAGGCCCCACGATAGCCTCGGGGGCTACGCTGACTCCCCAAATGGAGAACCTAGCCCCCCAATCAATGGGCGCCCGGGCGGCACACCCCCAAAACCAACTAACTCCCCAGAGTTGGGTCGGGAGCTGCTGAGTGGTGGTCCCAACAAGGGCCCTATCCGAGCTCAACGCGCTCCCTGCACCCTGGCCTATGATTGCTATGGTCAGCCCGAGAGGATCGGGGCCTGCTATCGAAGCCCCTAGAAGGGCGTATAGCATCGGGTGATTAGGTGGCCCCGAGCCAGAGCCCTGACACTCTTGATCACCCGACCCATGATAGACCTAGATCAGAAAGGAGGGAACCCCTGTACACAAGGCCGACGACTCCCACATGAGTCTACCAGACCCTCGCTTCAGCCACAGACTTATGCAACATAGGTCAAAAAAGGGGTCAGCATCACCATCGCTCCGGCCGCAAGGCAATCATAAGATATCTTGGCGATAAAGGAAGATCTGTTCGGATATGATAGATATCATATTCCTTGTAAATACTTACCATATAGCCGAATAGATCTAGGCCTAAACCGACTTGTAACCCTACCCCCCAAACTATATAAGGCGGGTAGGGACCCCATCGAAATCATCTCATATTCAATACAATACCCCAAAGACACAGGACATAGGGTATTACGTCGATCAGACGACCTGAACCTGTCTAAATTGTTGTCTCTGCGCTTGTGTCACCATCCGGTTCCTATTACGCGCACCTCCACCGATTCATCTACTACCGTGGGCATACCCCTCGGTAGATTGCCGGCCATATTTCATCGATAGTGGCGCACCATGTAGCGGGTGTGTGTGCTGTTTCCATGGTCAACCAGATGGTCAAATTCCTGAGATCCATGATCTTCCCTAAGCTAGGCCAGTCGTTCATGATTGGATCCAAAACCTAGATTATCAACGCCGATGGCAATGGAGAGATCGTGGAGGCAATGCAAGATAATCCTGCCCCGAATGTGTTGGCGCTGATCACGCCGACGCTGGCACCAGAAGCTCCAATCCCAATTCCTTGCCGGGTTAGGAGATCCATTGATCAAGATGATCTGATCGCATCTGTCGATCGGGTCACCAATGGCTTAACCAAGTGCTTGTCTCTTGCGGAATCGGTTTTAAATCAATGTACCAACAGAGATGTGACCCCTGCACTCCAAGGTCACCACACCACTAATGTCGATCACCCTGCTCATGCACATCGTCCGAGGTGGCAAGATGAAGATCTGTTGATCATGGCAACTCTAGACGGGCATATCATTCAACGCCGACCACTCCCCGCCCCGACGGAGAACATGTCGAGGCCCTATTATTTTGGGCTGGTGGGTGTGGATCTGATCTGTCGGGATGCCCTGCACCATCTTTTTGCTGACCACATGAAGTGTAGCTACATCAATGACCTCTACCAGATCAACCTCCCTGAGGTCGACCTGCTTGCACCAACGGTAAACATGGTGCCTTTGGCAGCTTCCGGATGAAGTGCTCCATACAATCCTGGAGGAAAGCCTCAGGCCATACTCCGAGGGCTCTACCAGCAGCTGCCTTCCTTTCCCTCCAGGCTTTGGGAGAGAGCTTTTCATGGTAAGGCATGACAATGTTGTTGTCGATGGAGAAACCAGTGTCCAGCGCTGTGAGCACGAAGCCAGGAACACTGATCACGAACGATGTCGTAACGAAGAAGCACAAAACGCTACCCAAGTAGCCAGAGGTGGCCTGTCGCCTCTCACTCGTAATCTCCAACAAGAGTTCCTCATGGTGGACAACTAGCAAGTGGAGCAAACTCTGAGCGCCAATCTGGCTGTGGCCACCCACGAGCTGGCTAGACTCCCACCAACGCCAAAGGTACTCAATATTCAAGTGCTGCTTAAAGCAGCTCAGGTCTAGGTCAACAACATCTGGAACCCAGTTTCGTCTTTTTTGACCGCATCGGCTCGAAGTCGAAACCCCTATGGCTCTAGCTATGAGGGGGGAAGCCATTATCATAGCGGCCAGATCGTCCAAGGAGGGTCTAGGGGCAATGTTGAAATCAACCCTGGATCACAAGGACCATGAAATTAGCATGGCCGACTAGCTCATGACGCCAACCAGGCGGTTAATCAACCCCTGTGTGGTGACACCGATGACTGTATCAATGCCAATCTCAATGCCCACAATCGCATTGAGAACAGTCATGCCCAGCGGCATCAGGTAGAACTCCAACACCGATAGGAGTACGACGACCAACACAGCAACCCCATCCACCTCTGACCACTCCTCGCTATTGAGCCGATGGGACCTTGCCCCTTCATAGCAAGGCTGTGAGTTGTACAGTGGCCTACAGGCTTCAAGGTCTTCGGGGTCGATCCCTATGACAGCAAGGCTAATCCCGAGCAATTGATGCAGCTCTATGAGATCGATGTACGTGCCGGCGGGGGAAACAATGATGTAATGTCAAACTATCTGACTGTTATGCTCTCCTAATCTGCCAATAATTAGCTTATGGGCTTGGGGGAGGACTCCAAATAATCTTGGGATGATCTTAAGAGAGTTTTTATCGAGAATTACATGGCAACGTGTTAGCAGCTAGGCATGAAGTATGATCTTGAGAAACTCCATCAGACGTCTGGGGAACCTCTATGAAGCTACATCAGGCATTTCTCGGAAATAAGGAACACCATCCCCAACATTGGGGACAGCGAGGCCATCTCTGCTTTCACAAGAGGACTCCATCACCATTAGGAGCTACGCTCCAAACTTTACCGCAAGAGGCCCTAGACCCTCAGTGAACTCCTCAAGGTTGCAAGCTCGTACGCACACTCCAAAGAAGCTGATCGGTAGTTCAAGGATGACGTTGCTCGTCCTTCCCACTCGGATCATCACCCACGTCATGATGATGATCGCTGTGAAGAATGGCATTGTGAAGATTACGATAGGCGCTATGAAGATTGCGAATGCCATCATAATGATCGGCCAAAGGGATCGAGGGCTGCACAACCATGTCGCCGCTGACCAGAAAACTTCATCAACAATGTAGAGCAGCCACGTGCAAAGCGCAATTTCAATGCTAACTACGAAAAGCTCCTTGACGGACCATGCCCAATTCACAAGAATAGCAAGCACACCATGCGACAATGCTATGGCATGGCCAAAGTTTTCCACGATGAGGAACAAAAATGGTAGACGCGCAAAGACGACGAGTTAGATGATGGCATAGGGGAGGAGCATCCTAAGGATGCACGACCTGCTTTCCAAGATGCCAACAAGACCATCCCCACAATTTTCGAAGGGTACGCCGCCTCCAAGAGCAAATGCTAGTAGAAGCTCACTGCTCGGCAGGTCATGTCAATCACCAAGTACGACATGGTCACGGATCCCAACTATCTAGACTGGTCGGAGCATCCTATCACATTCAGTAGGGCCTACCAGTGGCCAGATATCCCATACCCAGGGTGTTTCCCACTCATGCTGGATCCAATCATCAGCAACATGCGGTTCAAGAAGGTCCTCATTGACAGCGGAAGTGCCCTCAACATCCTCTTCATCAGAACCCTGAGTTAGGACTCATGAAGGATGATCTCATTTCTATTGATTCTCCATTCTAGTGTATTGTACCTGGTAGAGCGTCCCAACCTTTGGGGCAGATCACCTTGCTAGTCCAATTTTGCACCACCAACCACTTCCGTACTGAGTATGTGAACTTCTTTGTGGCAGACTTCGACACCGCCTACCATGCCATCCTTGGCCGACCAACTCTTGCCAAGTTCATGGCCGTGCCCCATTATGTCTATCTGGTGTTGAAGATTCCAACGTAGCAGGGCATCCTCACCCTATGCACCAACGTGGCCACCGCCTATGACTATGAAAGAGAAGGACTCGCCATCACCGAAGCAATGGATATCTCAGCCAAAATGGAGGCTTGCATCGCTGACTCCAAGATGGTACATACATCGTTAAGGCTGTGACCCGACCAGGGTCATATAGGCTCTATGATCAAGACGTCGTTGACATCCCTAATTCCTGACACATCAAACACCTTAGGCAGTTCTATCCTTGAGACGTTCTACAAAAGATATGTACCTTTTTATGTATATATGCATTTCAATAATGATTTTATCCATGATGTTTTCCCCATTTGTTTTCCATAATTTTTCTCAAATTACTTATTTCTCTATGCTAAACATCTTCGAGACAACGCATTCTATCGCCATTCAAATCGGACTGCACCCTCGCCTCAGTCGGACACGCTCAAGGGTTTTGCCTCCCCACGTGAATTGACTCCGTTAGGCTCCGATTATGCCTGTTTGCCTATGACTCCGTGTAGCCGCTCGAGCCATCGAGCCATCGAGCCACCAAGCCACCGAGCCACTCGAGCCGCTGAAGCCGCCAAGCGAGCCACCTGAGTCGTAAGCAAGCCATACCACGCTACGATGATGACCACCACGAAGAATGGTGTTCTAACAACAGCGACCGCCGTAATGATGACAGGCCAAAAAAGCTCGAGGACTGGGCAATTTCATCGCCGCTAACCAGTCATGTTTTCATTTGCGTTATCCAGAAGCAGCCCTGTCCTTGACTTAGCACCTAAACATGCACAAGTAGTAGTGCCCTACATCATGAGCGGGCGATAGTGGCTCCTTGGTGATGCCCATATTCCTAAGCGTGCACAAGAATCTTGGGATAGAATGCCCCACACGTCTCGTCGGTAAAGTGCTAAGCACTCTCCAGCTCTCCAATGTTCTCCAATGTTCGCCATGGTATAGTGCTAAGCACTCTCCATGCTCTCCAATGTTCTCCATGTTCACCAATGTTCGCCACGGTATAGTGCTAAGCACTCTCCATGCTCTCCAATGTTCTCCAATGTTCGCCATGGTATAGTGCTAAGCACTCTCCATGCTCTCCAATGTTCTCCATGTTCTCCAATGTTCACCACGGTATAGTGCTAAGCACTCTCCATGCTCTCTAATGTTCTCCATGTTCTCCAATGTTTGCCACGGTATAGTGCTAAGCACTCTCCATGCTCTCCAATTTTCTCCATGTTCTCCATGTTCGCTACGGTATAGTGCTAAGCACTCTCCAATATCTCCATAGTATAGTGCTAAGCACTCTTCATTTTTTCTCCACTTTTAAGTGCTCAGCACTCTCCAAATTTTACTCCAATGCCTAGTGCTAAGCATAGGGACTTTGGCCTTTACACTTAATTCTTTGATCCTGCTACAAGATGTTTCTCTATCTTACAGCAGGCTCGGGGACTAAGTGTGTACACTTCACCTTGCGGTGAATGTACTATTTTTTCTTTTTATAGGTTTTCTGCTAAGCTGTGGTCTAGCTGTGTGCTCGGCTAAGCTAGGAATTGGTTGTTTTGACTAAGTGATAGTTGAAATTCTTTGATCTTGACACCAGGTGTCTTCTTCACCAACTGTGAGGCCCCGGGGCTGCAATGTATATGTTGCACCTTGCAGCACATGTATCAATACTAACATCCTCTTTGACTAAGTCATGGATGATGATCATCTGACTTCGCTAATGAAGCCTAAGTGTGTACACTTCACCTAAGGTCGATGTCTCCGGCAAGCTCCACCACCGTTTTCTCCGTCGATCAGCTGGTCGGACAGCTAGGTGAATGGACTTCATCGCCGACCAGTTAGTCGGACTATTCGGTGTTTACTTCTACACGGCGCTCACTTCATCGCCGACCAATTGGTTGGGCTACTCGCTACTCGATTCTTCGCCAACCAACTGGTCAGATTTTCCATCGCTTCATCGTCAGCCACGCTGGGGGCTCACCAACTAAGCTAGGGACTCCCCTGCATTTGGATTTTTTGTGCAAGCATCACTAGCTAAGCTGAGGACTCAACGTTCGGATTCTTCGTGCAAGAGTCGCCAGCTAAGCTGGGGACTCCCTTGGCGGTCGAATCTCGCTACGTCTCATCGGTGTGCTATCAAGTTGCTCCATGCTATTTGGATCAGGGCACTGATCTTGGGTAGGACATTTGGGTCTTGATACGCACACGTCAGATGATGTTGGCAAGCTTTCAGACTTATTTTCTTTGAGCCTGCTACAAGATTCATTCTTCATCTTCCAGTAGGCTTGGGGACTAAGTGGCTACACTTCACCTAACGGTGAATGTAGTGCTTATTTCCTGATTTACCCTCCTTATTGACTAAGTCATGGATGATAATCATTTGACCTCGCAAATAGAGTCTAAGTGGCTACACTTTGCCTAAGGTGGAGAATTTTCAATTTTTTATCTTGAGCCCCTTACATCCTTCTAGCAAGCCTTATTTGGCTAAGTCTGAGATCTATGTACCAGTTAAACCGGTCGGCTTTGACTTTCACCGCTCAGTTCACTAGTTAAACTGGTCGGCTTCGACTTTCACCGCTCAGTTCACCAGTTAAACTGGTCGGCTTCAACTTCCACCACTCGGATCACCGGTTAAACTGATCGGCTTCACGTCAAACTGCTCGGACCTACTCAAGATGACGTTGCTCAACGGATACAAGGCGCTTGGGGACTAGTTGTGGGGGGTATAACCCTAGGTATCCACGGCAATGCACATGGGTCATACCACCAGGGGAGGTCCAGCCCATAAGATCAAGGCCTACGGTGCTCGGCTCTGGTCGGCATGCACCACAAGGCAATCAGAAGACATCTTGGCGATGAAGGAAGATCTGTTCGGATATGATAGATATCGTATTCCCTGTAAATACTTATCGTATAGCCGAATAGATCTAGGCCTAAACCAACTTGTAACCCTACCCCCCAAACTATATAAGGCAGGTAGGGACCCCCCTCGAAATCATCTCATATTTAATACAATACACCAAAGACATGAGACGTAAGGTATTACGTCGATCAGATGGCCTGAACCTATCTAAATCGCTGTCTCTACGCTTGTGTCATCATCCAGTTCCTATTACGCGCACCTCCACCGATTCATCTACTACCGTGGGCATACCCCTCGGTAGACTGCCGACCATATTTCGTTAACAAGAGTCCTACTCATTGGAACTTAAACATTGAGCCCTTGCCGAAGGTAAATTGGTTGTTATCCATTATATTTATAATTTGCTTAGATTAAATTGTTACCATATTTAAAAACTTCTTAAAATAATAAAACTATAAAAAATTCTGCTAAAAAGAAATAAATACCTTTACTAAAAACTTGGTTTATCCTCAACACAAAGCATGTTTGGTTTGAAGTATGGTTAGTGTGCAATCATACCTTCATAGGCTCTTTAAATTAAGCATGGAGCTTAGATTAATTAGCCTACCTTGATTAAATATCAAATTTGATCATTGTACCAGAAGTTGCTAAGTGTAGACATTGAATGATGAAACCAAGGCAAAAGTTCTTTACCATTAATAAACCTTTGATATCTTACCATGTTCTGTATAAGTATATTTTGGTTTGGAGTATGATCTTTCGTAATCATATTTTCATAGACTTTTCAAATTAAGCATGGTGCTTAGGTTGATTAGTCTACTTTGATCAAATTAAACTTGATGTTTAGTTTGATCACTGTTCCAAAAGTACCAAAATTAAAATGGGAAGGATGAACAAAGAAATAAAAGCTATATAAAAATATTTACAAAAATATAAATAATGCACCTCCTTCGGAGTCATCACCAAGCAATCCCGTACCATAGGCCTCGAGCTAGCTTGGGGGAGGACCTCCGCAGAGGTACCTTGTATCTTTTATTTTTCGCAATTTATTTTTTGCATTTATTATTTAATAGCACATAAAAAATACCAAAAAATAGAATATGATCAAAATACCAAAAATATGAATTCCACTCTCATATGTGTTTAAAAGAATGTTTAGTTTCTCCTAAGTTCAAATGATGAATAGTTGTTCTATCTATAATTCATCTGTGCCTTGGTTATAACTTGGTATTCCTCAAAATTTAAGTTTGTTGGCTCAAAATGTCACATCCTAAACCTTGAAAAATTGTGGGTTGTAAACGCATGCTCCTTTTCTAAGTTGTTGCTAGATATGATATGGTACACATAGAATTTGCTATGAGTTTGTTCTAAGAGAGACTTGACATCCGGAGATTTTTGTTTTAAAAATGCTCAAATATAAAAGTTCCTCAATGATTATGAATACCTACCAAGGCCATATGACATGATATTCAATTCAAAACCTTAGTCATATGCTACTTGTTTGATCATTGAGCTTTGTCAAATTGTTGCGACCCTTGTTGAGATTCTTGTCATGCACCCATGATCAAGACACATGTACACCCACAAAATAAAATGCTGACTCTTACACTGAGAGTTACGCACAACATGCACTCCCGTCCACCAAATAATTACTCCACTCACTTTGTCATGAGTCTCTCTTTCAAAAGTTTTCATACATAAAAAAAAAGATATGGGCTATGCTAAAAAAAAGAAGGAAAGAAAAGAAAAATATCCATGCCAAAAGGCATGAGAGGAAAAAATGCATGCCAAAGAGCATGAAGAAAAGAAAAGAAAAAGAAAAGAAAGAAATAAAGATATCCCATACTTTCAAAATAAAGGCATTCATGAAAAAGAGAGAGCTTCATGATTCAAGGAGTACCAAAAATATTTAGAATTAGGACATTATAAAAATTCCACACACTTGCACATCCTGATCAAAGTGTATGACCTGCATCTCCTTGAGGTCTGGTCTTTGACTTAGCAAAATATGTGATGCAAGTATGCCCCACTTTCATACCTACCCAAAACTCCACTCAAAAGCCTTTAGTGGTTGTTGACGGTAGTTAATGACCAATTTAAACCGTCAATTAAACATGCATAAGGGTACAAATATAATCACCAATGAAGGTTTAGGGGTTAAAATTAATAAATTCCATGAGTTTTGGTAAATCTGTGTTTCCAGTAGGGTTTAATCAGAAAACCGCCAAGAAGGACCAAATCGTCAAAGGAAAATATGGAGTTCCACCATGGTACCTATGTGGGAAGACTCTAGAAGGATCCAGAAGCCACGTCACCGAAGTGGAGGGCCACCCCCTGACTGGTGGGGCCACCCGCCCTCTTGGTGGGGCTGCCTAGCCCCTGTGTGTCCCACCTGTCAGCCTCATCGCTATGTCGGTTTCCCACTGCCTTTGAGGATGCATCTAAGCCGTTGATTAAGTCGGTTTGATCCAAGGGCTCATGTTGGACCCTTAGGGCTATATAATCTAGCCCCTGCCTCTCCCCCAAGCAGAACCCAAGTCATCAAGTCATTTGAGAAGACAAAAACCCTAATCTCCTCAGAGCTCCTCCTCCATAGCATAGCTAGTTAGGATAGATCTAAAGGGAGGCAAGCTGGACTTCGCTTGGATTCTCGATCTTGTCAAGAGCATGGTTTGGTATAAACTTTGTACCCCTCTCTCTTTTGTTTCTCCATTATTTTTATATGCTAGTTACAATTGTTATGACAATATCAGTGTTCATTTTATTCATGTTCTTCGTTATGATGTTCAATGTCTACTTTGATTATATACTTAGTATAGCTAGTTTATCATTATGTTTATGCACAAGTTCGTATAGCGCTCACTCTAAAGTACACGGGGTGGGTGGTTGACATTGTGTAAGCATGGTGCTTATATGTTGTTTACCTATGCATACACCCTATATTCTGGGTCATGTGGTAAATCACGGATGTGACACTCCCGTTGAGTCCTTTGTAGTCCACTCCCCGAATATAGGTGCACGTAGGGTCCGATTACGAAGGTAGAATGAGCTCTGCCCTCAATCTTCCTTAGTAATATCCCTTATGTGTAGATATAAAGATGATCTTAGCCGTGATTACTATGTGTAATTGCACTAATCAAATGTATGCTTTGACTTGTAATTAAGAATGACTTAGGAATTATTCCTCTAATATTCTACCTAACTATGGTAATGCTATAGAAAGGAGTGCTCTAAGTGATTTATCATTATCATTACTTATCATATATACATATCTTATCCTATGAGTTACCCCTGTTATGAGTAGAGTATTGGTTATGGTTTATTTCTCCTTGAATAGTACAAGTTATCAATACACATCCATGCCAGACCTTCCCAGTGGTAAAATGCTACAATGGTATATTATCTGTGTACTTGTGGATACTTTTGGTTCATAGATTTATATATATATATATTTTCTCTAGTCACATACATTAATAAAGAACTGCCTAGTGTTATTCTAGTAGTAATACTAAGTAGTACCAACACATATCTCTGGCATAATCACTAGGGATGACAACCTAGTCAAGTTAGGAGATATAGATTTATAATAGGTGCTAAGTACGTCAAACAAGTGACACGTTAATAAACACCAACAAGCATTTTTGGCGCCGTTGCCGGGATAGGTAACTAGCAAAGGAAGCATTGATAAACTTATACTTATTGATGTGATTGAGGAAAACCATTAACCTCTGGTCAAAAAGGCTTACCCTTGTTTTGTCTACTTGTGTATCTTATGCAGGGTAATGTATGGCCAGTTTTGACCTTCCGACAAACTACATTGAAGATCCAGAAGCATTAATCAGGAGAACCAGAGCTAAACTCAAGAAGACTCTAGCTTTGAAATCAGAAGATAACCATATAAGGCGAAGCTTAACACCTGAATTTGAAGCCATGGCTAACAGGACTCTCCGTGAATTCTCTGCTCCAACTATAGCCAACATCCGTACTGAACCAACCGTCAATGTTGGAGATAATGGATTCGAGCTCATGCCAGCTCTCACCAACATGGTGCAAGCAAACTAGTTTTGTGGAAAGGCACATGAAGATGCGAGTGCACATCTCCAACACTTCCTAGAGATTTGTAGCACCTTCACCATCAAAGGAGTAACCCAGGATGCCATACTACTTTGCCTTTTCCCATTCTCACTCTTGGGGAAGGCAAAGCAGTGGTTCTATGCCAATAATGATAGAAATACTACATGGGATAACTGCTCCACTGCCTTTCTAGCAAAGTTCTTTCCCACAGGCAAGACCAATGCTCTACATGGGAGAATCTCAAGCATTTAGCAACAACATTATGAATCTGTCCCTGAGGCATGGGAGCGCTTTCAAGATTATATTGCGGAATGTTCTCATCATGGGATAGAGAATTGGCTACTCATACAGACTATATACCATGGGCTGACCAATAGTACCCATGAGACTATGGATGCTGCTGCTGGAGGTGCATTCCTATCACTCACCATACCAGATGCAACAACTCTTGTGGAGAAGATGGCCTCCAATCAAAGTTGGAATGAAGAACGTGTTCAAACCCACAAAAGAGGTGGAGGTATACATCAACTCAAGGAAGTAGACATATTGTCTACCAAGATAGACCTATTGATGAAGAAGCTTGAAGATCGAGCCAATGAGAAGCAAGAAGGCATGCACATTTATGATTCTCGCATGACATGTGAAGTGTGTGGAAGCACTGGGCATTCAGGGAATCATTGTCCTAAGGCCCATGAGGATGTGAATTTTGTCAACAACAATTAGTCTCGTCCTCAGTAGAATCAAGGATGCAACCAGCAACAAAGGCCCAACTACCAAGGTAACTATCAAGGTAATAATTTCAATAATTTCAATCAAACACCCTTGAGAGAATTAATTGCTGGTCAATCCAAACTTATGGAGGGATTATCTAGAAAGGTAGCTTCCAATGATAAAATTCTAGAAAATATAAATAATAGAATGGATAGGTTTGCTTCGGCCATTAAGAACCAGCATAGCTTTAATAAAATGATAGAATCACAATTAGCTCAGTTGGCGGTTGTTGTTCCTCCGTACGACAAAGGTAAGATTCTAGGGCAACCAGAAGATCTAGAAACTACAAATCTTGTCAATATTCACAATGCAGCTTACTACTACATGGAGCCATCGATGGGAAGGTGGATAGATTATACCTTGCCTGAGAAGAAGAGCGATCCAGGGAGACCTATCATCCCCATCGCCATTGGACCTCACATTTTCCTAGAAGCTGTCTGTGACTTCGGAGCAAGTGTCAACATCATGCCTAAGGTAATATATGATCAAAGTAATGGAGATACTTTGTTGTACACAAATATGCATTTGTAGCTTGCAGACCAGTCACTCTGTTACCCCAAGGGAATTCTTGAAGACGCTATTATTCGAGTGGGACAATCATATGTTCCCATAGACTTCGTGGTTTTAGAAATAGGTGGAGATGTAAAAGCACCCATTATTTTGGGCCAACCTTTCCTAAGCACTGCTAAAGCCATCATCTACATGCCAAGATCTGCTTCACAATCAAGGATAGAAAGGAGAAGTTTTCATTCAAGAATCGTATACACCATTCTCCCGGACATCCACAAACGTCGTATTTGCCCGAAGAGACAACAGTGACCAAGAAGAAGAAGAACAGGAGAAGGAAGAACAAAGCTACACTGCCACATGAAGAAACAGTCAACATGATCAACACACTCCGATCTGAGTACGACCACCTCCTCGCTTCACCATTCCTTGCTAAGAAGGATGACCCAGACATACCAATGATCGAGTGTACCATTGGGCAAAGAATCTTCCACAAGACCTTCTATGACATTAGATCAGGGGTCAACATAATGTCCCAGGTAATGTATGGATATTTATTTGGTGATGAACCTTTGTTCCCAACATATATGCAATTGCAGATGGTGGACCAATCCATCCGATTTCCGGAGGGGATAGCAAAAGATATTATGGTAAGAATACATGATCACTATGCCCCTGCCGACTTCATGGTCCTTGACATGGGTAAAGAAGAAGATGATACACCCATCATTCTTGGAAGACCATTCCTCAACACCACCAACACAATCATCTACGTTGGATCTGGACAAGTCCACTTCCAATTCCCTAGAGAACAGTTACACTGTTATTTTAATAGTTATACTACCTATGAGCAGCCAAAGAAGTCCCGCTCTAGGAGGAGACGTCGATCATCTTGAAACTAGAAGAATCAATGTCTGAAGAATGAATGGGAGGAAGATAAGGAACCAGAAGAAGATGTAAAAGATGAACCCATTTTGCTAAAGTCAACACCACAGACCAAACAGGTATGGAAAGAGAAAGTAACATCGTCACCAGAGTCACAAGAGGCGCAATCATCAGAGTCTCCATCCCCGGGACCAGATGATGCACCCAAAAAGTGAAGGACTCTTTTCCATTAAAGTCCTATCCGGAGGACTTAAAATCCGAACCCTAGCCATGAGGTAACATCGGTAGTTATCCATATTTACTTTCTTAGTATTGCATGAATTACTTTTCACTTCAGCATATTTACTTTTCTACATTAGCATTGCATTTAGAAAAGAAAAATAAAAAAGTTCCATTATTGCATTAAGTTATTGCATTAGGGAAATCCTAAGCCCCATGTGAATAAATCTATGGTGCGTAAAAGCCTGTAGGAATGTTTACCGTGGTGGCATAAAAATAAAAATACCATGCATGCATATTTCCTTTCTGCATTATAAATAAGAAAATCCAAAATATATTAAATAGACATCCTGTTAGAACTTTGTCAATTAGGAAATATGTCTAAAACTCCAAGAACAACAAATCTCTGAATGGCTGACCGTTAACCCCTTATCTTAATCTATGCCATGAGTTTTGGTGTTCTTGTTGGAGTATTTTGCAAGATGATCAAGAGTAAAGCCATCCATCCGAAGTATATTTTCTCGAACCGCTGCTACACCCGCTGGAAGAGGAAAACAACTTCTGAAAGGATGAGAGAGATTTTAAGAAGTACCACGGCAACATCCAGCTTGGGAGAGGAGCATCCCCCATGTATCTAGCTAAGTATTTCTTTCTCTTTTTGGTTTTACTATTTTTGAGTTTTCTATATATATTTGCTTAAGAAATAAAAAGATGCATAACAAACAAAAACAAAATAAAAATTTATATTAGCTATATATATATATATATATACTAGTAAGGCGTGACCTTAAAAATGAAAACAAAATAAAAGAGTGTGTCTAGTTTTTAGGAGTTAAATAAATGAGCTCTAAGGATAATCTCTGGCAATGGAAATGATGAATAGTTGCTCTGTCGTAATTCCTTTCAAGTACCTAGTTTTCAGCCTTGAATTCTCTCTAAGTTTTGGATACGACTGTTTTGATATAAGAGTTTACTCTAAACTTGAAACTCGTGGCTAGCATATGCCTAATCTAAGTCTAGGAAATTGACGGATATGATATGAGAAGGTCTGAGCTGCTGTTTATCTTGTTCCTAGTGATACTAAAGTTCTGGAGATTTATCTTTTGAAAAATATGAAAATCCTACATGATGAGCTCATGTATGACAAAGCTTGAATTCCTACCCAAGCCATATATGATATTTAGATTAGAAAAACTTCCACTCATATATGTTGCTTGCATTGCATTTAGTTTAGTCAAGCTTTGTTGATGCCTTATGAGAGGTTTGTCATGCTCTTAAAATCAAGATCACGTACGCACCACCTAAATATGCACTACTCCTACACTGGGGGTAGGCGCAACAGCATGCCATTCCATCTAGATCCACCCAAAAATGATTTACTCCTACACTTGGAGTGAACACCAAAAATATATGCCCTATAGGATATCCATCAAATAAATGCTCCAAGTTTTTGTTGCTATCTCTTAAAAGTTTTGTTGCATAAAAGAGACATGGGGCTATGCAAAAGTTATTTATAAAAAAATGAAAAAAGAGAGATGAGAAAAAATAGACAAGTGTCCGAATTATTAAAACAATGGGTACTTAAATGCCCGCCTGAAAAAAAGCGAGATGAATAAGATAGACTTTGTTTTCGTGCAAAGTTGTTTCCAAGTTTCACAAGAGAGGTATGTTTTCAAGGAGCATAGTAAAATTAGGTTAGCCACCATATATCCACCATACATCCATACACATGCACATCTTGATTTTATTGTATGACTCAACTCTTTTTGGATCCGAGCTTGACTTTACAATATATGCATTGCAAGTATGCTCTTTTATGCTTTCTCCACTCCTATGAGCTCCATATGAGCCTAGTTGTAGGAACAGAAAGGCATAACATCACTTTTGTCTTGGTAAGGATCCACAAATACCACATATATTGAGAGACTTGAGAGAGTCATACAATAGAAGCTCTGAGTTTCATTTTGAAAACCTATAAAAACTCTAAAATAATGGTTGAGCGAAGAACTTGAGACATAGTGCTTCACTTGATTGTTCTGTCTTTCAATTACTCAAGACCCAAGTGAAGGCTACAAGCCCTAGGGTTGAAGGTAATATGGGTAAGTTTGAAAATAAGATCGGTTTATTCTAATCCGGAGGAGAATTCTTGTTTGAACGTATGTGTACTTTTGAGGAGTTGCATCAATGTTCTCAAAATCCTTAAACTTTAGATCTATTTACTAAGTTTAGTTTTGCTAAGGGACTAGCAAAAGGTAAGCTTGGGGAAGTTGTTGATGGTAGTTAACAACCAATTTAAACCATCAATTAAACATGCATAAGGGCATAAATATAATCACCAACGAAGGTTTATGGGTTAAAACTAATAAATTCTATGAGTTTTTGTGAATCTATGTTTCCAGCAGGGTTTAATCAGAAAACCACCAAGGAGGAACTAATCATCAAAGGAAAATACGGAGTTCTGCCGTGGTACCTACGTGGGAAGACTCTAGAAGGGTCCAGAAGCCACGTCACCAAAGCAGAGGGCCACCCCCTGACAGGTGGGGCCGCCGAGCCTCTTAGTGGGGCCACCTAGCCCCTATGGGCCCCACCTATCAGCCTCATCACTATGTCAGTTTCCCATCGCCTTTGAGGATGCATCTAAGCCGTTGATTAAGTCGGTTTGATCCAAGGGCTCACGTTGGACCCTCAGGGCTATATAATCAAGCCCCTACCTCTCCCCCTAGGCATAACCCAAGTTGTCATTGGAGAAGACAAAAACCCTAATCTCCTTAGAGCTCCTCCTCCATAGCATAGCTAGTTAGGATAGATCTAGAGGGAGGCAAGCAGGACTTCGCTTGTATTCCCGATCTTGTCAAGAGCGTGGTTTGGTATAAACTTTGTACCCCTCTCTCTTTTGTTTCTCTATTATTTTTATATGCTACTTACAATTGTTATGGCAATCTCAGTGTTCAACTTATTCATGTTCTTCGTTATGATGTTCAACGTCTACTTTGATTATATACTTAGTATAGCTAGTTTATCATTACGTTTATGTACAAGTTCGTGTAGCGCTCACTCTAAAGTACACGGGGTGGGTGGTCGACATTGTGTAAGCATGGTGCTTATACGTTGTTTACCTATAGATACACCCTATATTCTGGGTCATGTGGTAAATCGCGGATGTGACACTCCTGTTGAGTCCTTTGTAGTCCACTCCCCGAATATAGGTGCACGTAGGATCCGATTACAAAGGTAGAACGAGCTCTGCCCTCAATCTTCCTTAGTAATATCCCTTATGTGTAGATATAAAGATGATCTTAGCCATGATTACTAGGTGTAATTGCACTAATCAAATGTATGCTTTGACTTATAATTAAGATTGACTTAGGAATTATTCATCTAATATTCTACCTGACTATGGTAATGCTATAGAAAGGAGTGCTCTAAGTGATTTATCATTATCATTACTTATCATATATACATATCTTATCCTATGACTTACCCCTGTTATGAGTAAAGTATTGGTTATGGTTTATTTCTCCTTCAATAGTATAAGTTATCAATACACATCCATGCCATGCCTTCCTAGTGGTAAAATACTACAATGGTATATTATCTTTGCACTTGCGGATACTTTTGGTTCATATATATATATATATTCTCTAGTCACATATATTAATAAAGAACTGGCTAGTGTTATTCTAGTAGTAATACTAAGTAGTACCAACACATATCTCTAGCATAATCACTAGGGATGACAACCTAGTCGAGTTAGGAGATATAGGTTTATAATAGGTGGCTAAGTATTTCAAATAAGTGACACGTTAATAAACACTAACAAGCATTTTTGGAGCCGTTGCCGAGGAAGGTAACTAGCAAAGGAAGTATTGATAAATTTATTGTAACACCCTAAAATTTGTATTTCTGAAAATAGGATTAAAATGATTTATTTATGAATATTTATGCACATGAAAACATAGGAAAATAAAAAAAAATTCAAATTTATCATAGGGTAGCAACATATTTGTGCATACATGCTGCAGCATATTTATTTTGTGATTATAGGGTTTGATCAAAATTTGAAAAGGATTTAAATTTGAATTGAATTTGGATTTGAAAATGTGTTTAAGAAAACAAAAAGGAAAACTCTCTCTCTCCCTCTCTCCATTGTGCTAGCCTGCTCAGCTCCGCAACGACCCAGCACCACTTCCTTCCTCCCCTCTTGGCCCAGCACGCCACCGCAGCCCAGCAGCAGTGTGGCCCGCTCTCCCTTCCTCTCGGGCCGCTCCTCTCTTTTTCTTGCCATGGCCTAGCTAAGCCGAACGCCCGTGGAGGTACCGCGCTCGCCTCCCTCACTCTCCCTTGCTAACACCCTATCCCCGCCTTCTTGCCTCGTTGACGAGTAGGACCCACCTATCGGCGCCATCCCCTTCCTTGAGTCATTGTCACGTTGGACTCCGCCATCGCCAGGACTCCGTCATCGCCCCATTCTCGCCGATTGCCATGCGCACCAAGTTCCCCGCCCCCATAAATATCAAGCCCGCATGCGCTGCTCCCATCCCAAACACACACTGCCCCTCGCATAACCCTAGCGTAGTCGCCGCCGAGCCCAACCCTAGCGCTGCCGTTATCGTCGTCTCGCCGAGCTGCCGCCTTCGATTTTGTTCGCAGTGAGTTCGCTGTGTCCTGCACTCCATCCCTGTGCTCTTGCTTCGCTCCGCCAGGCCCATAGGCCGTGTACCCCGTGCACCGCTCGTCGCCGTCAATGGCGCCGCCACCAAGCTCATCGCCGCCGGCCGGTTTCTCCCTCTCCCTCCCCAGCTTCTAATCTGAGCCCCCATCGTAAGATCAACGGCTCAGATCGGCGAGTACCCCTTTGCAGGCCATCTTGCTAAAGAGTCCCTTTACTTTTCTATTTTAGAACCCGTTGTCCCTAGTTTCTTTCAAAAGGATCCCTACCTTTTCTTTAAATAGTGCCCGCAGTCCTCGACCGGTTTAAAATATGTTTTTTATTTATTTTAAATTCGAAAATCAAGTTCCATCTATTTACAAAATTGCCACTATCTTTCATCGCTGTCCTCTAGTATTGTAATCTTTCTGTTGTATTTCATCCGTAGTTGTTGAGGTCATCCAATCGTAGGGAAGGTAAACGATGTGTTGAGAATGGGAGAGTGAGTGCATGTATGTTGTACCAGCATAAGGACGTTCAGAATGTGCATTTTATTTATTTCGCTGTGTTTATTGCGTCCATCTACCCTTAAGTCTCATTAGACGTGCTCAGAGTTTTCAAGGGCGACATTAAGTGGGTTACAAGAAAGCCACCATTCAGATGCCAGTAGACCGGTCATGATGGGATAACATAGGACACTGTATCAACTAATTGTGGATGTCCCAGCAGAGCACTTGAATCTCTGTATATCATATCCGTTGTGGGATTTGAATTACTTGACCCTTGTCAGATGCAATGAAAGGAACACATGTTGTCTGAATCTTCCCTTGCAATATTCCTCTGATTATGTGGTCCATGACCCCACCACCTTCATTGCATGTAAGTTGGTAGTAGTTGTCTGGTTAATAGCTTATGGTGCCGCAACAAAACCGAGGTCCCCTGTGGAATAGCTTCCACATGGTGACGCTGCTCGGCACGCGCTGGTATTGAGGTTGTTGACCAAGCACCTTTACCAAGTTACACTACCGTACCGCTTTTGATACAAAATATTCTTCTTAGAAATATTCAGGTGTTTGAATGAGAAATCCACAACGGGTTGATGAAATAGTGTCTCCTCAAACAAAACAAGAGAATGTGGTTTTGGAGGAAGCATGTATGTCACAATCTCAGTTCGTACAATAGGTTGGCGCATATTGTGAACAAGGAAGGGAAGGAAAGAAGAATACCAGGGCAAAGTTAGCCTTTGGGTAGTAGGGAGTGATTAAAAAAGCCTGAGTGGATGTCATGTCCCAAGCACTATGCCCAGCTCGCCCGCACTACACATGCTAGGTCACTATTGTCGCGTGCCCTATGTACACCATCAGTGTCAGGGACCACTAGTACCCTGTTCTCATGTAACCATGACATTATGCCACATCCACCGTACTCGTGCACTGTGTGCTTCCCCTTTTTCCGGCATCCTACCCTTCTATTTTCCTCTTTTGGGGACACGCCCGCCCGCATGCCTCCCTCGTCGAGCGAGCCCCTCTCCTCTCATTTTTCCTCCCTCCACTCAAGCTCGCGTAGGGAGCGCACCGTGGCTGATTTTATCCCCACAGCGGGAACCGGCAGTGTCTCCCATCCACGCCGTCTCCACTTCCGGTGCACTGTGCCCCACCTCCATTCACCACTATAAGATGCCCTTGGTCCTTGCTCTTTTTCTTCGTCCCCATCCCCTTGAATCCGAAGCATAGCTATGAGATCCAGTCGTCGTTTGTGAAACTAGGGTTGTCAGTCAGAGGTGATTACGTAATCTAGCAAGAAGAAGGGATCTGGATTTCTATCAAGGTAGTTCAAGTCTCCTTTAGTTAGTTGGTCTTAGGATTCATGATGTTTGAGTTCTCAATCTTCTGTTTCTGGATCTGATGGACATACACCATGTTTTGGATAATCATTTTCTTGTTGTTTCTCCATTGTCCTTGTCTATACGGACTTCTAGATTAAGCCCTGGTTGTACAAGGTTGCTCTTAACCATGTATCCCTAAATCCCTGTGTGGTTTAGCGTTCGACGTCATGTAATCTTTCATGTAATTTCAGATTTGTGAAGTGTAATCGCATTTCTCCCCTTCTGATTCATGTTTCAAATCTCGAGATGAGATTTTGTTTAGGGGGGTTAGAGCTGTAACACCCTTGGTGTTACCGCTTAAACAACTGTCGATGTTTTACCACCGGCAACCCACCACGGGGGCGGTGATTTGTTCGGAGGGGTATCGGCGTATGCAGGAACTCGGTGGTAAACGCAGGGAGACAACGATTTATACTGGTTCGGTACGCCGGAAAATCACGGCGCCCTACGTCCAGTGTGGAGTAGATAGTATGTTGCGCCCTGCGCTATGTTGTCCTCTTGATCTCTATCGAGATCTAGAGGTTTTTGTTGTGTCGGTGTATGGTGTGTTCTTGTGTAGGTGCCGATCTAGGGACCCCTGCCCTCCTTTATATAGTCCAGGAGAGGCGGGAGTCCTAGTCGGTTACAAAGTAGAGATCCTAGTAGGATTATGTGTAACCAGTCCTAGTAGGATTACATGTAGAGAATCCTATTTGGACTAGGTTTTCTTCTCTCTTCTCCGTGGGGAACCCTATGGGTCCTGCATCGACAACTTGCTAAACTATGTCATGAGCATCATGTTTATGTGTCAATGCATGTGATAAAGTGTGTAGATCAATTTCCGTAACTCAAAATGATCAACAAAAATGCTAAATGGAAGTTGATTCAATAGTCATATTATATCACTTAGGGTTTAAAACCAATTTTTATTAAGAAAAATACTATAGAACATGTATGTGACACTTAAATAAAGTTGGAAGTACAAACTTGGTAGATGACAATGCAACTTTAACTTTTGGAAAATAGATGTTGTTAACTAGTGTTTTGGGAGCTCTAAAATCAAACTTGACGTTAACATAAGCTCTTTTCGTTAAGTCGGCAAGAACTTGAACGATTGTTAAAATACTATTTTGGTGAATTATATTGAGCAAAATAGTTAAATGGTGCTTAAATATTTTGCTCCTACGGGTTAGTATAAGGTATGGACTATTGCATGAAGTATTTGTTGGTTGAAGTTAACAAGGTTTAGATCTATTAAAAATTGCGACAAAAGAGTTAATGGTTACTTAGCCTCAATTGAAATCCTTAACTTCCTAAGTATGGAAAAGTAGTAAGACAATGCTATTTTGACATTTAAATTCTAACAAAAATGTTTAAACACTAGTTGCACGTTTTGGTATTGTTGATTGCATCAAAGTGAGTGTTTGAGCATGGCATAGGTCGACATTGTGTTGGACGTCATGTTGTCCGCTCTAAAATTGCCCTAACTTCACTAGAACGCGCTGCAAACCCTGATTCGGTGCTCGGTTCATGAACTGGCGTTCAGCGTGATGAACCCATGTTGGCGCCTCCCTATATCCCTCTCTGGTCGCTCTCTAGACATGAGGTTTGCTTTGTTAGCTAGGTGTTAGTATCGACTTTGGGTTCATGGAGTTGGTTGAGTCTTCATTGAGTTGGTAAGTAGTTTTTGGCCTGCTTTAATAACCGTGCGTGTCACCATTTCATCCGTTTGGCCCCATGGGCACGGTCGCCTCGCGCGCGTGCACAGCTGGCGCTGAGCTCGGCCCCGGGCTGGTCACAGCCTTTCCCTGTAGGACAGTGCCGCCTACCAGGACAACGCCACGATGCTCCTCTCACCTCACCTGCCCTCTTGCTGGCCAAGCCAAGCTGAGCCGTTGTGCCGCGCACAGCGCTGAGGTGAGGCTACGACTGCCGTCGCTCGGTCATCGTGGCATTTTCCCCGCCCTCCGATTCACCTCGACCGCTGTAGCGCTCACCCTCCACCTCTCAACCCACCTACCACGCCCTCATCTCGACGCCGTTGCGTGGCCACACGCAGGCGCTAACCGACACGTCGCTCGCTCGTGTGGTCATATATCCGCTGTCGCCATCTGTGCCCTGCCAGGACCAGGTTGTCCCATCCTGGCACCCCATGACATGCTCCATCTGTGCCGCACCATGCAGACGTTGTTGCTCATTTAATGCAGCCTCGGCCGAGGTTAGCCTGGCCTAGAAGCCGCTGCCCCACTGCCTTCCCGCTGAAGGATCCGCTCCACTTCGCAAGCTTTAAACTCACGGTCCATGATATCCCATCTCGATTCAGTGCCCCAGCGGCTAGGATTGGAAGCTAGCTAGCAAAATGACCCGCACCCAAGCGCAAATGAGACTTGTAGTCGGCCAATTCGGCGTTAAGCTCGCCACTGGCCAGGTGCTCTGTCGAGCCGGTTGAGTTGGGGGTAAGTGCCAAACCCCGAGGTAAGGGTTTGATTGGTGGTGTTTCTAGGCTCACCTTGACCTCCTCTATCCGATGCTCGCGTTGATTTGGCTAGGAAACCCGTCGACGATGTGGTGACATGGCGGTGCCACCGTGGGACATCGCCGCCGTGCTCGGGCGCACGTGGCCGGGCTGCCTCGACCCTCCCCTACTTCAACCACCTCCATAGCACGCACCGCGGTGAGCCTCTGACCCTTCTCTGCCATCACGACCCATCCGATAGGGTGTAGACTCGCCGGAGTACTCGCGCCGCCACGCGGATCCTCCATCGATGTGGATAGGTGGGATTAGTACACCGTTGAACGTGCCACCACCTTCTACTTTTGCGCGTAGGTCCAGAGGTCCATGTCAGTCTAGTAGACGCATCATTGTGGGCCTTAGTAGGCCGGCGTGGTCAGGCGGTGCCGGCCGGGGCCACGCCGACACACACGGGCACGTATGGGACTCGACTATTGCGAAGATGAGGTATTCCAGGGAGCTTTGTGCAAAACTCAAGACTAGAGGAACAGTGTTACAAGGTGTCGTTTGAATTTTTAAGAGTACGAGCCCTCTTTGCAAAATGGGCAATCGCGCGTGGGCTCCTCGCCGCGGGCCGCTTGGTGGGCTGGTGTGCTACACGCATGGACACTCCCGCGTGAGCCGCTTAGGCTGCTAGGGCCCTTTTCTTTTTTCTAAAGCGTTTTCTAATTTAGTCTCTAAAGGTAAATTTGTAAATTCATGATAAATTTGTGTAGATGTCCAAAAATTGTGTAACCAATTTTGTTAGGTTCCTAAAATCATGACCTATCTGCTAATGTATTTTATTCACATAGTTTCATAGAATTTTCAAGAGTAATCTAATTAATTCGAGATGCTTAATATTGTTAAAACATAAACTTGTAGGAATTGTTGTGATGGATTGGTAGTAGTGTTCTCTCTAAAATTTCTACAGTACATTCCTAACATTATTAGGTGCTCACTGTAATTTTTGTAGCTCCATAATATTTAGTTTGCTAAGGTAGCTAAATGAGCCCTAGTTCGAAAATATATGTTTAAATCAATAAAATGTCGAAACACCTAGGGATTTTATAACTAAAACAACATGGGAAATTAGCGCCTAGTTCAACAACTTGGATACGTGGGCTAGTACATTAGTCGTTAGAGCTAGCGCGTTAACTTGTGAGGCGTAATCGTATTCTTAGAATTTTGATTGCAGTTGGTTAATTACGTTTTCTGTGTTGCACCCACGAATATCATAATAGGAACAACGATGGATCATGGAGTCGACCGAAGTAGCAGATAAGATGGTGCCTTGATGATCGTGTCATCATGATGGAACATTAACTTTGGTTATATCTTACCCAGGCAAGCCCCAGTGCATAACCCCTATTATTCTGTACCTTGTCTTATGCTTGTGCATTAAGTTTTAAGGAGTTGAATGAAAACCACTTGCATATATATATCCTTATCCTATGAGTCCAACTAGTATGTCAGGATCGTGTAGATTGCTATGCTATAGGATCCGGTATAAGTCGAGTGATTACCTATCACTCGCGAGAGATAGGAAAGATATTATTGTTGTTATTATATTACTACCACATGGAATATATATATATATATGAATGATAATTGGAGACCGGGGGGAATGGTACTTTGGATCTGGACTTGGTTAGGCATTCGAGCGAGGCTCAGATTGCACTTGTTCCGCCTGTGTCGATTGAGGACAGTTCGTTGCATTGGATTCTAGTCAGGTCACAGACTTATTATCCTGAGCACATACTTGCTTATGGGAGTAGGAAGGCTCGTTGCTCTCTTGTCGTGGGTTCTGGCTCTTTCCGGGCCGACTGATTGGAGGCGAGGATGGTGGAGGTCTAAGCACCACACTGAGTCGGGGACTCAGGTGTGGGGGCTTGGAGTCCAAGTCTAGACGGGGACCTAGACCCCTTGATAGGAGAGTGGTGGGTTGGTCTTGCTTGTGCCTAGGGTACAAGCGAGGCATGTGTTTTGGTGCACCCAACTGGAATACATTGGTTCGCGAATCACCATGTGATACGATATGGCTTGGCTATGATCTAGCACCACAGTAAGAACTGGAATATGAAAGATGGTAAAATTGTTTTGATTGCTTACCACTTGCTTGAAAGTAGCATAGGTGCTTACATAGAATGGTTAGTTAATGAACTAATGATGACTACTAATAAAATTGAATATAAGGATGCATGTTTAGTAATGCTCCTACAGATGCAATAAATCCACAAGTCAGATAGCCTTGCATATCCTTGGAGTCCTTTCTTTCCTCTTGATGGGTAAGTCTTGCGGAGTACAATTGAGTACTCAGGGTTTGTTCTACCATGTTGCAAGTGACAAGAACATGTGGAGCTGACACTTGTGTGTGGAAACCTCCTGGTGGGCTCAGCAAGGATTTCCTTAACGTTGCGGACATAGAGTTTATTTGAAACTTCCACCCAAAATGTTTTACAATGGAAAAACTTATAACCTGTTATGATGTATATAACGGATCATCATGTTAATGTTTAACTTGTCAATAAATGATTTTATTTCCACTGAAACTCTGATAACATGGTTATACTCCGTTGTTATAAACAATAAATATTATACTCTGATGTTGCATGGAAAGTGATGTAAGAAATGGCTAAAATGTTGTAAGCTTTATTCTCCCATTTATGATCCTATTGAAAAATGTGGATTTTCGAGTTCTCCCATGGGGTGTGCTCGACACAACTGTTAAATTAGCTCACTCATGGGGTGTTTAGTGTCTAATGGAAGACAAGCACCTCCGGAAGTGAGTTATTTTAGGCGGTTCTGCCACAAATATTCAGAATAATTCTCATCAGTCAGGTTAGCCATAATTTGAAGAACATTGTTGAATCCTCTTATCTTGGCTCTAGGATCCAAGATAAAAGCAAAGGAATAAAGCATTGGAATTCTAGACCAGTAGTCCTCAAACTTGGCTTTCATTGGGGCAACAACATTTCTTAGGTCCCTGTCTCTTTCATAAGTGTTTAAATGTCCAACAATCTGAAAAACATAATGCATAATTAGTGGAGATGTTGGATAATAAACACCAAACAGTACAACAGTAGAATCATAAAACTGTTCAAGGAATAGGAGAAGTTTTTCAGCAGCTTTCCAGTCATTATCTGTCAACAATGGGTGGCCATCAACCAAAGGATGGTTTGCAGTGATCCACACTAAAAAAGAGGCCATGTGAACTATCAGATGCTTTAGCATCAGATAGGTTGCATTCCATCTAACATCCATGTCCAAGCCAAACTTACGAGGGCGGACACCTTTAGCAATACATAAATTTTTGTATGATGCAATGCGCATGTAAGGAAAATGGACCTCGGTCCATTTAGTTTGGATTTTGGTGTTTGATGATCAACATGACCAAGTTGGACTAACATATATTTGCAAGTGTTTATTTTATAGTGCAATAGGATGCAAATGCGGATTGGACCAAGATTGGAACGTGAAGAATATGATCAACACTCAAAAGAAGACACTAGAGGATGTGTGATCAACCTAGAAGTGAAGCTAGGAGTCCAAGACACGAAGATGAAGAAGCCCGAAAGAAGGATCACGAAGAAATGAACAAAGGGCAAAGTTGCAGCTGGCACCGGACAACACTATGTGCACTGGATAGGGTGGCACTAGACAAGCGTTGTGCACTAGACAGGGCACCACCATATTTTTCAAGAGAGCAGCGATTTTGGAGTAGCTAGCACCGGACAATGAACAGTACTTGTCCTGTGCACCGGACAATGAACATTATAGCAGCTAGTTTGAAAATATAGCCGTTGGGGAGAGAGAGCACCGGACAGTGAATAGTACTTGCAACATGCACCGGGCAGTGAACAATGTCAACACCGGATAGTGAACTGTACCAGCACCGATAGTGAACAGTACTTGTCCGGTGCCCACGTAGAATTTCAACAACACCTCCAATGGCTATATTTGGACTTGGGGGCTATAAATACCACCCCAACCAGCCCTTTGAGGGGTGAGGGAGCTGAGGAACATACCAAAGGGGTTGGTATTCCATTCTAGTGCTCTACACATGCTAAGTTCTTAATGATCCATTAGGTGATTAGCATAGGTGCTTTTGCGAAGTGCTTAGGTTAGTTAGACCACCACATATGCGCTTACTCTAGGCTTAGGCCTAGTGTTTAGTGAGGTTTGCATACCTCTTACCACTCGGTGCTTGTGCGCACCATTGTTGTACTCGGCGGGGCTTGTAGTCTTGCGAGACCACACCAACCGCATTTGTGGTGTGGCCGTCACCGTGTACCAAAGGAAACAAGGCCCGCGGTGGTTCGGCTGGAAGCTTGATAGTGAAGACAGCGGGGAGTGGTCCGGGAGAGGCTTGCCGGAAGGCACACCGGAGACCCACTTTCGCGTGGGGAAGGCTCGGAGCTATCCACGGAGTTACCCGACTGGGAGCTTGGCCCTTGTGAGGGATTCCTTAAGAGGGGCTCCAACGAGGACTAGGGGGAATCTTGAGCGCTTCTCGATACCCCGGTAAAAATACCAGAGTCATCGACGGGAGTTTGCATCTCTGCCTCATCTTTACCTTCCGCATTTACATTGCTATCTTGGTTGTGTGCTTTACTTCCCTAGCTTAGTTGATAGGATTGGAACCTAGGTTGCATAACTCTTTTGCGGTAGAGATAGCAACACACCTAGCAAAACCATAGTTGCATATTTAGATAGATTACTTTCTTGCATAGATTTTGACTAGGTGGAATTAGAGGCCTTAGTTAGAAGTAGAATTTTAATATTGCCTAATTCACCCCCCTCTTAGGCGTCATGGTCCCTTACAAGTGGTATCGGAGCCGGTTGGCTTAATTTGGACCTTTGGCTTCACCGCTGTTGAGCCGATGCTATTTAGAGTAGTTGGGATAGATACCTCTAGGCCTCCGCACTTTGATGGCACGAACGTCCCCTATTACAAAGCTAAAATGGCTTGTCACTTTGAGGCCATTGATTTGGGTGTTTGGAGAGTCACTCATGACGGGATGAACCCCATTAAAAATCCTGATAAACCCACTAAGAGTGAAGAAAAAGAAATGCATTTCAATGCTAGAGCTAAAATTGCTTGTTTGAATCTTTTAGCATGGATGTCTTTAACCAAGTGTTCACCTTAAATACGACACATGAAATTTGGTTAAAATTGCAAGAGCTCCATGATGGTACAAGTAATGTTCGTGAGCAAAAACATTGCCTAGCTAAACAAAGCTTTGATTCCTTTAAAATGAATGAAGATGAGCTTGTTTGAGATATGTATTCTCGTTTAAATTTAATTATCAATGAGCTCAATTCTATAAGATTAACAAAGCTAGGTGATGCGGACATCGTGAGGAAGATCATCTCTGTGCTACCACAAGAAAAATATGCAATCACCATGACCATCCTTCACAACATGGAGGACTTGAGCAACATGACACCAACCATTGTGATTGGCAAGATAGTGGCATTTGAGATGTCATGCAAGATAGGTCAAGAAGAAGCCTCTTCATCAAGCAAAGGCAAAGCTCTCGCTTGTAGTGAGCACAAGAAGATGAAGGGCAAGCAAGTTGACACAAGCTCAAGCTCAAGCTCCTCAAGTGAAGATGAAGATGAAGATGAAGATGAAGATGAAGATGAAGATGAAGATGAGGATGAGGATGATGAAGAATCAAGTGATGATGATCAATCTTCCTCCTCCACCTCCGCCCTTGATGAAGAATCAATCAAACTTATCAACAAGGTGGAGAAGATGATCCAAAAGCTCAATGTAAAGGGTGTGCCCATCCAAACTCAAGATTTTATCTTCACCAATCAAAGAAATGAGCAAAGAAAGAGAGGATGTTATGGATGCAGCGAGTTGGGGCAGTCCTAACTGTTGATGTGTTATTAGGTTTGAGAGGTTTGACTGGAAGTGCAACTACACCAGAGTAAAGATCTTGGGCATTCTGGTGTGCCTCAGTGGCGCAATGTGCGTGAGCTTCCTCAAGAACCCCACTCCCAGTGTATCTGTTTTCAGCGATGTTGAAGAGCTCTCAAATGGCAAAGGCAGGAAAGACTGGATGCTTGGATGTTTCTATCTTCTGACTGTGGTCATAATCTTCGCATGCAACACTGTTCTGTAGGTATATCTGAGTTTCATAGCCTTTAAGCAATAGTAACTATTCTGTAGAGTTTCAGAAATTCTTCTAATTATATTCTAGTTGAATGTGGTGCTGCTCTAGGCTGCAGCTCTGAAGAGATTCCCTGCACCGTTGTCAATCTGTTCCATCACCGCCATGATGGGGGTGATCTTCACCGCCAAGATGGGGTCTTGATGGAGGGGAAGCTCACTGCAAGGACTACAGACAACATCACCAGGATCATTGGTGAAATTGTGCTTGTGGTGCACATCTACTAAATTCAGACATTCAGTAGATGGTGCATGTTGCATTCTTGTATCTTGAAGTACTGCAATGAAAGACTGAAGAAAGTGAAATGACTGCTTCTGCTATTGTAGGGAGGCGTGGTGATCGGCTTTGTGCACAACATTCCAGGTATCAAGCATTGGGTGCTCCCATAATGCTTAATGTGAACGATTTTAGTTTTTGAATCAAACAGACTAACTACTGCATTAGTTGACAATGGGGCGAAAAAGTATGTTGGATATTGTACGTTTTTTAAATTTTAAGGTGTTGTACAGTCTGAAACCTCCGAAAATTCTGTTTTGAGAAGAAGCTTGAAAACGCCCCTAAAGATGCTAGCAATATAAATTTATGAATCCCATGTATTTGCCTATGCTTCACTTGTGATTCTACTTGCTGGAGAGATCTTGTCGTGGTTCTAAATTGCCATGTAGCATAAGTCTATTGCCAATTTTGCCATGTTTCTAATTTTTTAGAAAATTATCGGTTTGTCAAATTCCTCCCTATTTTTCTGTTTGAGTTTTCTCAAAATTGATTGCATTAGCCATACATAATATGTAGAATTCAACTTTTTTGGCAACAATTCCATGAACCTGAAGCTGCTATTCACAAGTATTGGGTACTTCTGGAAAAAATGGGAAAGATCAGAAGGATCTGCTCCTTTGGTGGCCGGAGCAAATGCTAAAAAAATGGATATTATTGTGGTGGGTGGATGATTGCATGGCATGTGAAAAGGTAGAAAAAGGACTCTTGGCAAGAATAAACTCAGCTTTGTAAAGAACTAATTTTTATATCTGTAAGTTTATCATGTACTCGGCTTCATACAATCTTATGTACTGTTATGAGCCAAGAAACCAACGAGGAAAGGGAGGAGAGGAATAAGAGGCAGCTGAATCAAGTGCACTTTCAAACGCACCGGATCAACCAAGTGCACGATCTTCGGAAATCTTTCGTGGTATAAGAATACGGTGTTTAGAACATGTGATTGCTATCGAATGATTAGGCATTGTTTATTTTGTTCATGAACCTTGCCCTGTTTACTTCAACAGCGCCGCAATATCCCTGTTTACTTCAACAATGCTCTGCCTACTTAAGGTCTTAGGCAGATTGTAAATTAGATGGTTAAGGCGAGACATAACTTTATTATGTCTTGATATGCACCAGCGTTTTCCGGATTATATACATGGTCATATACAATTGTGTGAAAGTTTGAACTATGAGAAAAAAATATCGTTGTTTGGTTGTTTTCATGTGCTTTATTGGAATAAAGCCGTAGCGTTAGCACGGGCACTATACTAGTGAATCCAAAAGTCACAGTAAACTGGCGCCACACCCACAGTGATTTTCAGTCACTCGTGCGTCTGCCGTGCAGGCAGGAATGCGTTTGCGGTGGCCATGGGCGCGAAGTCCCCCCCGTCTGCCGACTCGTAGTAGTAGAGGTCGGGTTCCGTCTCGTCGCAGGATCAGGGCACCAAGTCGGGCGCCTGTTGCGCGTTGCCGAACCGTATCAATTTAACGCAGGCTTGTCCGTCTTTTTAGCCCATCTTTTGCGTGGCACATATTCCAAATTCCAATCCGATTCATTCACGATGCAGGGCGCGTCCGTGAATCCCCACTTCCCAGCACGTGCACGTTTCCGGTGCGGACGTGTCTGTCCTCCTCGTGTCGCAAGTCGCAACGGAATTAGTATTGTACTTTTGGGTCCGACACCATCGGCTCACCCTACATGCAGCCAGCAAGTTACTTTATAATCGTATTCCAAGATCTACCGCGGCACGGATAAGCGTGGCAGTTGAAAAATCGAATACTACTCCAAACTTGCACCGGCTTCTACATATTCGTTTGATGATATCAGTCATGCTTATCAATTATAATACAGTGTTTTTTTTTCACAGTAAAACAGTATTAATCGATTTATAAGGTACAGAAACGATCAAACGAATAGGCTACCGTGATGTGACGGTGACCGTTATTTCTTGCTCCCGAGAGCTGCTGGCAGCGTCACATGCAGTAGCGACGACACCAAACTCTGCTCGGTCTCGTGGCCCACCACCACTCTTCCCCGGGTCAGGTGGCGGCCGGCGTGTCGTGATCGTGACTGCAAATGGTGACGATGTGGTGTTGTGTGGTAGGCTACCGACACGCAACACCCCGTACCGACGCGCCTCGGCCGAACGCACGAGGTACGGGGTACCGTGCCTTTCTGGATTCTGGAACCTGAGAATTTCCCCGCGGCGGAGCAACCGACGACGACCCCAGAGTCCACCGAGGTACCAGTAAACAGAAAGCGATCTACTTATAGCCAGTGCATTCCTTCAAATGAAATCCGCAAAAAAAAAAGGTTGACATTTTTACTTAGAAACCACTTTATTTCTTGCTAGCCATATTGTTCGGCAAATGACCACCACCTGTCAGCAACAGCGTTTAATTTGATCTACCACTTTGGTCGTGCCACTAATGAAAAGAGATCATGTACATTTAAAAAAAGGGTCTACGATCCTGATTTACCCCTGTGAAGCTTAGTGGAACCCTCAAGCTTGAGAAGAGGTTGGAGTTGGAAGCTTTGTGGTTATCTCAATAACGAGGATGTAAGCAAGCCTTTCTGGCTCAGCTGAACCTCGGGGTAAATCACTTGTCTCCTCTCTTTTTGAGTTTGTGCCTCTTCTCTTGTTTGAATTGCGATTCTAGGCTTTCCACCTGGTCTACTCGCTCGTGTGTTCCAGCTGCACGGACTTGGTGCAAAAAGGAAGCTAGAACCACCATGAAGCTAGGTATTTAACTCGATCTGTTTTTCATCTCTGATTTATAGCTCGAGGGCACCTTCAACCTTTTGCGTGGAAGTTACGCGAGAATCTGCAGAGGTTCCGCAGTCTGCTAACCGCTGTTTTCGAGTTTAAGTTTGGTAGGCCCATTCACCCCGTCTGAGCCTTGCATTGATCCTTTCAATTGGTATCAGAACCTAAACCTTGTGTTTTGGCGCTTTACAACGTGAGGTGACATGGCAAGTCCTAGGGATAAGCCTCCCGGCTTGGAAGAAAAGAAGGATGAAGTGATAATGGAAACTGCTAGCGATGAGGATGCCATTGTCAATCCCAGTGTAGGTTTTGGAGCAACCAATAAGAAGGGCAGCATCTCCAGCAAGGGAGAAAACAACTCTCCCAAAGACAAAGGAGGAAAATGGTGACCCTCCTACAGGCAAGGGAGGAAAACGTGATGGCTCCAAGCAAGAGAGCAGCGACACCGAGAACGGGGATGACGAGGACACCTACTATGGTGCAAGAATCCCTAGAAGAGGGATTCATCAAAAGAAGAAGCCAAGCAAGCCAAATAGGAGCGTATTCTACAATTATGTTGTTATTACTAATATTGCTCCCTATTACTAATATTGCTCCTAACACTCTTGTAGGATCTCTGATTGGTCTAGAGGGAGAGTGAATAGGCCTGTCAAAACAAACACTCAAACTTTTATCAAATTCATCATGCGGTACTGTCGCTCTAGAGGGCGGCACTGGCCGGATCAGCATTGATTTGGGACTGTAAACAGCAGCTTTGCCAGCACTGCAGACAACTTTGAGTCACAGATCAAAATCTATGAACGAAAACTTAGATCAGAGAAATTTCCTAGCTTATTGCAGGTATGACAATCACAGATCAATAGCTAGAAGTGGTAGAAACACCACACACAGGTAGATCGACTAAAAACCCTAGAAATCACCTCAACCACAATGTGTCATGCAAGTAATGTAAATCAAGCACAAGTGACACAATGATTTATCCCATGGTTCAGCTTTCGCCACCAAGGCTTGCCTACCTCCATGTTGTTGAGGTTAGCCACTAAGGCTTAGAGCTTTCCAAATTCTTCCTCGTTCTCAAGTCAAGAGATTGAACTCTTGAGATGAGGGGTGAGTTTACTAGCTTTAAGAGATGGTTACAAACCTCCCGTGGCTGCCACATAAGTTAGCAATCTCCACGAGCGATGCTCTAGCCGGCTAGGAGCCAAGCTCCAAGAGTAACAAACACAACCGCCGGCCAAAACGTGAACCAAGTGCTCTTTAGAGTTGGGAAATCAATGGAGCTACTCTCTAATCGAGTTTGGGACACTTTTTCTCAAGGATTGATGGAGAAGTCAATGGATTTGCTTGAGGGCTTGAGGTCAACAATGGAGGGAGAGAGAAATAGCTCTGCTACTTTTTTGGACGTGCTCAAGTGAGGAGGAAGAGGCGGTAACCGTTGGGAAGGAAGGGAAAAGATATATATATACCCCCACCTTCAACGGTCACTTAAATCGTAGATAGTCGTTGGGGAGGAAAGGGAAAGGTATATATACCCCCAGCCCTCAACGGTCACCGCATCCAAGAGGTCGGGCGAGATGAAGCCCACGGCCTTGAGGTCGGGCGAGACGGAGCCCGCGACCTTGGGGTCGGACGAGACGGATCTCGCGGCCTTGGGGTCGGGCGAGACGGAGCCCGCACCAAGGGGTCGTGCGAGACGGATCCCGCACCCAAGGGGTCGGGCGAGACCATTTAATACGTCTCGAGCCATCAGGGGAAGTCAGCGTGGGCGCTAACTTTCTTGTGCCATGACTTAAGTGCGTCAGTGCCTCACCACGCAAGACGGCAAGGGTAATAGTAAAGTATAGATTGTCTTGGCTATGAAACTGAGGATGCTTGTGGTTGTTTGAGCACTTGGTAGTACATATTAGCTTAAGCATTGTGTCTCCCTTTATAGTACGGCTTTTCCTATACTCCAATTCAAGATATAAAAGAATCTTAAACCTCTTTTGAGTTTGAAGCCTTCTATATTTCTAATTGGGGGCTCCTTCATTTCGTGTAGCATCCTCGAATATAAATTCCCTGCTTGTCATCTCGATAAATCTCATTAGTTCTCTAATTGCATGGTCATTATCACAAAAATCCACAATTAAGGCTTGATTACACTTTCAACCCTTGTCTCGGTGCCTGCAGGCAAGGTATCCATATTTGATGGGACTAACTTCGCCAAGTGAAAGCACCTGATGAAGGTTCACCTTGTTGGTCTCCACCATGAGCTTTGGCATGTTGTGTGTGTAGGTTCCACGGAACTTTAAGATCCAAGAAATATCACACCATATGAGCTCCAACAAATATGCATCATGGGTAAAATAACTCGTGAAGTAAGGTGTTGACTGTGATGCTATTTAATTTATTCACGATTTATTCCGCTGTACATGAATGATGCAATCTATAATCTTTTTTTGTTTATCTCAGAAACATTGTGTTATGACATCACACCATATGAGCTTCAATGAGAAGCCTTCATTTAGTGATTTGGTTGCAAAGGCTCAGGAGGAGCTATATTACCATAGAGATGATGGCATCGCAGTGGAGGGTGTACTTCACATAGGTTCCCCTCCCAACATCCTAAGGAAGATGATCCCAATTGGGTGTGCAGACCAGCAAGAGAACTATGTGAGATCGGCTATGAAGTGTCAGTTCCAAAGTTTGAACGTGGTTGTGCGTTGGGTGTTAGTTGATCCCATCCCTCATGGGTTTTCCCCACCAATGGGTCAGCAGGCACACTTCGACCCTCCTGTTCCTGAACCTAATATGGATGTGGAGGTTGCACCTACGGTTCCCGATGCTCAATCTGTCCCCAATGAGCTAGTCAGAGATGCTTGTCAGACTCATGATGTTGTGGCAGATCCTCCTCATGAGATCCCTTTGACACAGAATCATCCGAGTAAGTGTCTTATCCGCATGGTTATTGGGAGCTTACCCCTTCCTTACATCCATTTTTTCATTCTTTCCTTATTTTTCTACTTATGTTGCAGGAGACATTCCTAACAATGTGGATGTGCCCCCTGTTGCTGCGCAAGTGCACTGTGGAGATGGATTTCATGGCTTTAATAGTGTTAAAATTATGAATGAATCGGAGCCATATGAGATGGCAAGGGCTCTTGATTCTGATGATGATCGCCCTATTGGAGAACTGACGAAGAGTGATGTTGAGATGCTGAGGCGTATCTTTCCCAGCTGTCGTGATCCAAGAGTTCACGAGTTCAGCGATCTTGCTCATTCCGATCAAGCGTGTGCAGCAGGATGTGATGATGAGCTCCTAGAAGCTCCTAAGGCTGGCCCTAACATGGTAATTGAGAAGGGTAGGGTATTCAAGGACCTCCCTACATTGAAGAGGTGGTTGCAGGTGTTTGTAGTGATATGAAATAGACCTTACAAGGTCTTGTATTCACATGTGGAGCGCCGTTACACAGTTGTGTGTGACAAGGAACGCTGCCCATGGAGGGTTTGTGCAAAGAAGCAAAAGATCACTGAAAAGTGAAAGATCATAAAAGTTGTCGGGCCACACAATTGTGTTGACCATGTGCTGACACTGAAGCATCAATAGTTGACATCTACCCTCATTGCCAAGAGGTTGATGGGAATATTGCAGGGAGAACCCAACATGAAGGTTAGGACAATTATCAGGACCGTTGGGGCATTGTATGGAGGTTATGTGATAACTTATGGTAAAGCTTAGAGGGCTAAGCAGCGAGCGTGGAAGATGATATATGGAGACTGGGAGGATGGGTATGAGCAGCTGCCAGTACTTTTCAATGCAATCAAAGCGGTGAATCCAGGCATGCATTATGAGTATATCCCAAAACCAAATGCATGGAAGGATGGGAGGCAGATATTCTTCCATGCTTTCTGGTGCTTCCCTCAGTATGTCGAGGCCTTTAGGCACTGTCGTCCCGTCTTCTCCATTGATGGTACGTTCTTAATTGGCAAATACCAGGGCACACTTCGTATAGCCATATCCTGTGACGTGAACAACAAGTTGGTTCCTTTGGCATTTGCTTTGGTTGAGAAGGAGAACAATGACAGTTGGGGATGGTTCTTGAGGCTAGTCTGGATACATGTGGTTAGGCCTGGCAGGGAGGTTGGCGTCATATCTGATAGGCACTAGGACATACTTAATGCCGTGCGAGAGCAGATAGAGGGGTATGCACCATCGTTGGTGTACTCGGCACCTTGTCGAGAATCTACTCTGGAAGGATGGTGTTAAAAATAACTTTGATCTATTCCAGAAGACTACTCGACAGCTTGAGGACAAGTACTTTCAAAAAAAGTTAGAGCAGGTCAAAACCACATCAAATGCAGAAGGTAGACAATGGCTCACAGGTTTGATGAGGGATTTGGAGAAATGGACAAGAGCTCATGACGCCAGTGGATGGAGGTATGAGTTTCAGTGCAGCGACATGGTGGAGTCTTTCAATAAGTTGCTATTGGGGATACGTGGTATGCTCGTGAATACAATCGTTCAATTCACCTTCTACAAGCTTGTTGCCTGGTTCAACGATAGACATGCTCATGCATTGAAGTTGCAGAGTGATGGAGAGATATGGGCTTCGAAACCAAAGGCACACCTAGAGAAGGCAAATGAAAGGGCTAGCACACATGAGGTAACATGTTTTGACCACGCCAGAGGGACTTATCAGGTCGAGCATAGGGGCGGTACAACGTCCGACCACGCGAGGTCTGAGAGTCGAGGATGCATGTGGTAATCCTCCAAGATTTCACATGCACTTGTGGTAAAAACCAAGGCGATACCACTTTCTATGTTCTCATTTGGTGGCGAGCTAGGCATCGCAACTTTAATATCGATAGCGGGATACCTCACGAGTTCAGTGTCGACATGCATGTGCACACATGGAGCCCCCACTTCATGCCTTTCTAGGACCCTGGAGAGTGGCCTCCATATGATGAACCAAAGTACATTGCGGATCCAACTTACCGTTGGAACAAGCGTGGATCACGGAAGAGGACGAGGCACAATATGGTTATGGATCAGATACCCAGAAGAACGAGGCGTGGGAGAGGAACCCCATTTCTTATTGACCCCGAGCAGTACGAGTGCGACAAGTGTTGTAGACTGGGCCACAATTCACGCACTTGCCATTGGCAGATTAGTGAGGTGCGACTATCGGTTGTTTTCATTATTTCATATTTGTCGTATTCATTCAATTAATTATGCATGTCTCAATTTATGCTTGTAATTGTGTCAATTACTTGTACATTTCTAAGTTTATGTTTCATTGTATATTGAATTTCTATTTCATTGACTTTTTTTGTAGGATGGCGCAATTCCACCTACTCAACCCGGTGTACGAGGAGACCCACCGAGGACGTCTCATAGCGGAGGGGCAGGTAATAATCCATACGTCTTGTTCATTTTTTTGTGAGCGTACATGTGTTCATAAAGTAACGGGAGACTATGTTTTATTCCATGCAGGACCTTCCGCTCCTTCGTCCTTGAACCCACAATGTATTCTTGGACATGTAGTACGATAACAGGCACACTCCTTTCCTGCAAAGAGCTAGCCTAGATGTCATCTCTTTTTAGGTTCATCGTGGGTTGCCCAAGTTCAACTCAGCGGCCATAACTGCATTGGTTGACAGGTATTATCTTCAATCATTGCCTCAATTCATGGCCATTTGTTCATGCGCTTGCCTTTTTTACATGTAATCTTGCTTTGTCTAAAATGTAGGTGGCATCCGGAGACACAGCTTTCACTTGCCTTTTAGAGAGATGACAGTCACACTCTAGGACTGTGAGAAGATGCTAGGTCTGAGGATTTACGGCAACGCAATGACTGGTAAGTGCAGGTCAGAAGGTTGGAGAGCACGAGTAGAGGCCTTCCTTGGGCGTGAAGTTGATGAGCAAGGGGCTCACACTTCTGGAGTTCTAATCTCCTGGCTCCGATAAGAGTTTGCACAGTGCCCCAAGGAGGTAGATGAGGAGATAGTTGGGTACTACTACAGGGCATGGATCCTACACCTATTTGCTTGCGTTCTCTTCCCCAACGCTCTTGGTCACAAGGGTATGGGTAAGACTAGGAGGCAGTGAGGGTTTGTGGTAGATGTTATTATGTACTATTATGGACTTTTATTATGAACTATTGTGGACTGTATGGACTATTATTATCGAATATGAACTACTCTGGACTATAATTATAGACTGTGTGGACTATTAATATGCTCATGTATATTGTTTTAGATGAATGTGGCAAATATTTGTATATTTGAACATGTTGTATTGAGGTCAAATATTCATCTCATATTTGTGTATGGATTGCATCAAAAAGTAGGAACAAAAATTGCCGAATTTTTCTGCCTAAAGTACGTATTAATCAGCGGCATCTGTTTTACCTGTTAAAAAAATGATTGAAGTCTGAAATCGAATAGGCTTTTCAGTCATGGAATCTAGGGGAAATAGCTTTTACAATGATTTGTCATGTCACCGTCGAATAGACTTTTCAGTGTCCTTCGAAATAGTGATTGAAGTCTAAAATCGAATAGGTTGTTCAGTCATGGAATCTAGGCTCTCCGATGTCCTACAATGTAGGCTTTTCAGTAATTCTGAGTAGACTTTCCAGGAGCATTTATATCATAATACAACGGCTACCAAACCTTCCTCCGTCTATATATATGCGTTCTAGGATGCATTGCTAACCAAAAGAAAAACCAAACTAGGATTCGTTTTTGTTGGAGTAGGAATGTCCTGAGGGCCATCTAGAGGAAAGGGTTTCGAGAGTAGTAGAGGAAAGGAGGGGATTTAAGGAACTCCCATTGTGTGGGAGGGGTCTCTTGGGCCTCATTTCTTTAAGGAATCAGTGTATCAGTTTTTTCCCGAGAGCAAGAGTGATTTCACTAAAGAGTGTCCTCTTAGAGGATACGATAATGAGAAGAAAGATTGACCAAAATGCATGCATGGTGAGGACTGCTTAGTGCGAGATGTTCACCAAGGGGATCAACGGAGGTCGTCGCTTCTTTAAATGCCCACGAGCATGGGTAATTGCTATTATATTTCGTTTGTTAAATATGTTTCTCGAATACTCTTACAGCTCACAGGACATACTTATTGTAGTCTTCCGAGTCCAAGAAAACTATGTGTTCACTAGGTGGGTCGATCCTCGACCAATTTATCCGCATCGCCACAATCTACTACTACTACCTGTAGGACTAAATCTTCGATCTATAAAGGGAAGTTAGCAGCGGTACAAGAAAGACGAAGACGACAACAACAACAACAATGGTGCATGTTCACGGGAGGCACTCTGCAACTATCCATATTGCACCTGCCCTAATCCATATTGCACCGTCACCCCTGCCACCACCACCAACAACAAAGAAAGGCTACTGTGGAGAAGGTGCAACATAATTTGCTATGTGGCCACACTGCTAGGACGACCCTATCTTATTCTCATAGCACACCCATGTGTTTGTTGTTTGGTTTAATTACCTAAGACACGTTAGGTTTAGTCGAAAGAACTATATACCCTTATTTGGTACATGTTCTCACATGCCATTTCGTGTGTTTGTTGTTCGCTTCAATTACCTATGGCATGTTAGGTTTAGTTCAGGACCTCTGTACCCTAGTTCGGTACATGTTCTCACATGTCATTTCATGTGTCGTGTGTGTTGAATTATATAATGCTCTACTTTGTTAGGTTTTATTTGCAGCACGTGATCACATTTCACTATGTCCGCAATATTAAGCTGAATATTATGACCACAAATAATAAAAACAACTACACAATAAAAAGTCCAATACTATGACACATTAAATAACACAATAATACTAGAAGTACGTGTCGACAAACTAAATAACGCAGTACATGACCTGAGCATGCCCATACTTAAAGTGTATTACATGACAATACAGTAGACAACATTGTTCATGAATAAACCATAGAACTAGCAAGTAATAGAGACTATTGAGTGCAACAAGGCCATTTTTTTTCTTCAGGGCATCAGGATTCTCCTCCATCGCTGCTTTCACTCGGCGTGCACGCTCAAGCTTCTTCTCCCTCTCCTCCCTGTACGCAGCAACACGCCTACTTCCCTCCTCTTCCTTGTGCTCCTTTTTTTAGCCTCCTCTACGCGTCTCGTCTCCATCATCTCCTTGTCCTTTGCCTCCCACCGCAACAGATTCTGCATCCATTTCTTGTCTTTAGGCTTGATCTTAGTGTCGATCCACTCCTCAAAATTAAAGAACGGTGGAGGGGTCTGCAATAAATGCAATTGTTACAAAACAAAAAAAAATCATGCAAGATTTCATATGACACAAAATAATTATTACACAACATCAATTCCTCACCATCTTGTTAATGCGGCGCTGCCAAGTGTAGGCTCAAACGTAAAATTGGAACACATCCAATACCTCTGCCTATACGTGTCCTCTTCATCGGACTTGGCTACCTTGCAAGTATCGCTGTAAAAGTATATGGGCACTGGAACACCACTAGGCAGAGACAATGGGTCGAAGGCATTTTCGGTTATCCGGCTATAACTACAATTGATCCATTTTCGTTCTAAGAACCGAAAGCAATTAATATTAAACCCTACACCTAGGGTTTTCCATTTGATCCACAACAATGAACCCATAACATAATAACGTCTGAGGTTACCTTGGTTTTGTAGCTTTTTCACGCCTTGGCATCCTACGGTTGTATAATATAAATATTAAAATTCAATGAAACCTTAAGTAATGATGATTCTGAAGTTAAAAAATCCGACTAATATATGCCGAATCGATGTGAAAAAAACTAGGAGCGAGCGAGGATACCTTGCTCTCGAAGATCTATGGATCAAATCAAAATTTCCAATGTCCAATATGCCGATTCGTGAGGTAGGGCGAAGTGGGGAGAGAAAAAACCCGAGATGTAGGAGAAAGAAGAGGAAGAAGGCTAGGGCAGCAAGGTTAGTCGTCGGATTAAAACACCACCTCGGCGCCAAGTTAGGCGCCAAGATCTACGGCGCCAAGATCCACGGCGCCGAGCTGGCTGCCATATCAGCGTCCACACCGCCAACGTGGCCCCGACCTAGGCACCAAAACCTCTGACGCCGAGATGTGTAACCTCGACGCTACCAACGATGACGCCGAGCCTAAGAGTCCAGATTTTGAAAGAATACAGGGACATATTTGTGAATAACTTTAAAAAAAAAAAGGGCTAAATAATAAAAAATTCGGCCTAGATTCCTTGATGAAATGATGAACCCCTGATGGTTGTATTGCATCCTGCCATTACCATGCTAGCCGAGTAACCGTCGTTCAATCTGTGTGTGTCGGCAGATAAAGAGTGTTCTGATCCAGCTGTATGCACGCCCGGGCCACTCCGTGCTTGATCTTGCTTGCGGGAAGGTAAGTGGCCAGCTACGGTTACTGTATGTATAGTAGTAGTCAGTAGAAATAGCTCTGGTTCTCGTGCTTGAAGTTGATGTTAACCATTGACCTATGCTGCTCTGTTTTGTAACGCAGGGAGGTGATTTGATAAAGTGGGATAAAGCCAAGGTTGGCTACTACGTGGGAGTTGCTATTGCTGAAGGCTCGGTTAGTTTCTTATCACACAAAACATTTATTCTGTGTTTACAGGTAAACCAGCTGGAGTTGTTGTGTATTACCTGTATATTCAGCTAACCCATTTTTGAGTTGCTATCCTTGATACCTGATGGAATCTCAAGATTTTGATGGCCCTCTGAACATTGATTTTTTTTTCCTTGGTGCTCTTGTGTGTTTATGTTTCATGCCTCTTAGAGGTCTCAAATTACAAATCAACAGACTCAACACTTTCTGTTGTAATCTCATCTTATGTGTGACATATTTTGATGTATCTGCATCAGTTTGGAGCATGGGCATATTACATATAATGGCCTTACACTTTCAGATAAAAGATTGCATGACCCGCTACAATGGTGACACAGATCAACAACGAAGGAAGAAGTTTAGTTTCCCTGCACGACTCCTTTGCACTGATTGTTACGAGGTAAAAGAGAGGAAAATGCTAGTTGGTTACCCATGACTAACTTGATGGTTTGCTTTTCTGCACATGCAAACCCACTAATAGACTGAACATGTTACCAGGCATTTAACTACAGGCTGTTTAAAACAGCTGATCATATTTTGTAATTATGTCAAATTATATGCAAGCATGCGCCCTTGCATAGAACACTTTTTATACCTTTTTATTTACTGAAAATGTGATACAGCCTTTTGCTTTCACATTGTTAGGCAGAATATAATGTACCTCGTAGTTTCGTTGCCTGTGACTTTCTTCTTGTGCTTATTAAGTTTACAGAGATTGAAGTACAAACAGACCAATTTCTTTTCTTTTGTTTCTTCCATAGGCTCGTTTGGATGAGTATTTATGTGAGGATGCTCCTTTTGACATATGTAGCTGTCAGGTGAGGCATCTCGTTTTCTACGTTTAGCCATTGATTTTACATTTCTCCATTTATTGTGTGGGTTCAACTTTATCCTTTCCTAATTTTCAGTGCACCTTTTTGTTTGTCGAAGCTTCTCTAATTCTACATGGCCGTGAATGCGACAGCTACCATGCAAATATTTTTCCATAAGAAGATGGTTCAGCATTTAGTATCATCATTTTGCACAATAAATGAAATGTTACTAATTTACTATTATGACTAAAATGTTCTTCTAATTGCTCATTCATTGTCAAATCTTCTAAAACTTATGAGTTATAGCTGACGAATTGAGTAAGGTTATAAAGAGCTTTCCTATTGTCGGAACAAGGAATTCTCTTCAATCGTACAAACTTTATTTTGAATGACTCCCGATCTACAATTTCAGTTTGGTTTACATTATTCGTGGTCAACTGAAGCACGTGCTAGACAAGCCTTGGCAAATGTGTCTGCATTGCTTTGTCCTGGAGGCATTTTTATCGGGACGATGCCTGATGCGAATGTCATTATCAAAAAGCTTCGAGAATGTATGTCTGAAAGTGACTATCTGGATCTTATGTTGGCTAACTTTGTCACCACCTTGCTCTTGCTGTAACCTGTGTGATAGTATAAAACTCTTTTACTATGCTCAGCGGAAGGTTTGGAATTTGGGAACAGTGTTTACTGGATTAGCTTTGGTGAAGAGTATGCTGAAAAGGTAAATTCTGCTCCATTATTTTATAACATCTTCCTTATTTTTGTTAGTTACTGATTCAATCGTTTTGATTCGATGATGCCGTAGAAATTCCCTGCATCCAGACCTTTTGGTATCAAGTACAAGTTTCACTTAGAGGTAACAGTAGGACAGTTTTTCCTTAATTTATGCATTATATTCCTTTTAGTTTAATATGCTTCAAAAGGGTAATTAATCTTGGCACTAGTTTCTCTTCACTTCTCGAACTTAAATATTGACAGTCAAGTTTGAGTACGTATTTGTAGTTCCTTCTGTGTTGATAAATTAAAACGAAGTGCTGTGATGAATTTCTTCTGCAACTTGCAGGATGCTGTTGACTGCCCAGAATGGGTCGTTCCATTCCATCTCTTCAAGTTACTCGCAGAGGAGGTATTGAGTTGTTCTCTTCCTTCGACAGTGACCAAGTGCTTCCTTTGCCTCAACAGACAGATGTTACTAGTTACAACACATTGTTTTTTATGCCTTGCAGTATGATCTTGAGCTGGTTTTGATGAAGAACTTCCACGAATTTATGCATGAGTATTTGCAAAAGCCAGAGTTTACTGAACTGATATGGAGGCTGGGTGCCCTTGGTGATGGAAGGCAGGTCCAAAGTAATTTCGCACCAAATCTTGGAGATTGGCTACCCTCGAATGCTGTCAGTTTTTCCCCATCTTATAACAGTAAAACTTAAATTGCAGGCACACTGTCACAAGACGAGTGGGAGGTTTCCTATCTGTATCTTGCATTTGTCCTTCGGAAGGTACCGTGCAATTCACAATTTCCTGTTCTGTTAACATTTAGATAGACGGTTTGGTAACACTTTTCTCCTTTTGTAGCCAGGGCAACCGTCTACCCAGCGGAGAGCAGACAACGCAAACAGAGGGAAGATGTTCCTCACCGAGGGTGACATTGAGGACCTCTTTGGCAGGGCTCCGGCTCCTGCCTGTCGGCTTCTGGGAGACCGACACCCTGTTACTGTTCATCAGAGCCGTTTTTCTCTCCCCTCCTGTCGGCTTCTGGGAAGCCGACACCATGCTACGGCCTCCTGTAGGCTTCTTGGCAGCCGACACCATGCTACAGTTCGGATCCCGCCCGAGCCCTCCCAAAGAGGTCCTGAGTTTCTCGGGATATAAGCAGAAGTCTACCCTTATAGAGCTTGCTAACAGCTTGCGATTCTATGCTCCACATAGCGTGAAAGAAAATTTTAAATTTGGCTGGTCAGAAAAACGGCTAATACTGATGCTGATTTGTTGTGATAAAAAAATACTTTTATTTTACTGAAAAGGTACAGCTGATAAGTCCAAGCGAACAGGGCTATTTAGTGTCTCACTGATCACCAGCTATTTATTTCTCCAATCTATATCTGTTGTGTAACTTTGGCCCTGTTCGTTTCTCTTATAATCTGTACTTTTCAGCTTATTTTTTTAGCCGGAACAGTGTTTTTCTCTCACAACAAATCAGCCGGAATAGTGCTTTAGCTTGTTTTTTCAGCGAAACCAACGGGACCATTTACAAAATTAAATGTACCAACAAAGGGACTCGTAATGCAATTTTGGAGGAATGAATGAACAATCAGCTTGTTCGCATGTTGGTTTCAGTCAGAACATATCAGCCATGATACAGTATTTTCCTCTCACAACGAACCAGCACCAACCGGACTTATCAGCCCATAAATCAACCAGCGAACAGGCTGAATAGATGGAGCGGTTGCTCGTCAGCTTCAAAGATGCACTCACAAAATATACTTCTTTTTAGGGAATTCACAAAATATGCTTGTGCGCACACATTTTATTATTTCTTTTATTTACTCGAAGTTTCGTAGCTGGGTTATGAACGCCCCATATGTTTTGTTTTGGAGTTTGGACGCAACTGTAATGTGGTTGATGACGCCATTAAGAATCCAAGTGTTCAGGGGAATTGTCAACTCCGGCTGAGGCAACTGCAGAAACGAATGGTCACTGGTCAGATGCATTCCAAATGGGCTAATGGGCCTGTTCTCCCTGTACCTGAATCACTGGGCCGTGGCCACATCCTCCAGCAAGAGAGAGGTGATCAGCTGGTTAGCTGAGTGTGAGCGCTTGCGCTGAGCTTTAGTACCACCTCGGTTATATTCGAAGAGAAAGCACAACATATAAGCTCGGTCCTGGGACCTTGTGGCACGACCTTACTTGAACAGGATCTGTTCTATAGGCTCGTACCGCTGCATCCTTTACCAAGAAGGAGGCAAGCACTTCAGTCTGGTTGATGATTCAAGACCTCTGTTCCAGAGCGTGATTAACGGTCAGGATGCTCCGTCAGGTGTCATCTGACGGCTGTAGAGGATCGTTCCTGCTAGGCCTGGCCTAGTTAGGGGTGGCTCAGAGGTTGTCTGACAGACTCTTTTTGCATTTTATTCATTTTTTTTTTGCCCATTCAGCATACGCGTGGCTAGATGTTCAGTTCAGGTTTCAGCAAACAAGCGACGACCTTTGTCATGTTATTATACTATACAATTTGCAATTGTAATAATCAAGCACAACATTTGGCTCTTATGGTGTCTGCACATCAGAGGTTAAGAAACCAAGATACACACAAAATATTATAGCATAGATTGTCTTTTATTGTACTGTTTTCCAAGGACAAGGACACAAGCTGTACATTACATTCGGAGTTCTTGACCATACGATAAATGAGTAATTTTCGACAGATTTAAAGCACCATGAGTCCCAGAAGGTACTCATGAGCTATCATCCCCTCTTGAACAGAACAACTAGGATGACCCCTATGGCCAGAGCCATGAAGGATCCGCCGACAGCCATCTCTGTTGCAGAAAGGCCCTTCTCAGCTGAAGGGCCTGTTCCATCCTGGGCCTTGGCTGAGTCGAACAAGTCCTTGAAAAAGTCGGTTATATTATAGACCACATCCATCACTCTCTTCGTCGCATTATCCACAAAATCAGAGAAAGGTGAGCCAGTGGGGAGTTCGCTGTTGGATGCATTTTCAGAGGTGGCGTCTTCAAACTTCCCCGGCGACTCTACTGTGGCGGCTTCTTCAGGGAATGTCTCAACTAGAGCTGTGTCATAGCAGAGGACAACAACAATGGTCATACAGGTTCGTAGAAATGATGAAGGTGATACATGTAACTTCGGCTAAAGATTTACTGAGGTACATACTTGTCTGGTGATTCTTGTAAAATTCCATAACCTTCTTATTCTTCAATACTGCATCCCAGACATTTCTATCTGATGCAAGGGACGCTACAACACTCTGGAGATCAAGAGTCAAAACAAACAGTTTAAGTGAGAAACATAACAGATGATATCAGAACAAATTAATCTAAGTGATCAATTGTGGTACGGCTACATGATCAACTAGTATAAACTAGTATGTGATACAGAGCTATCCTACATATTTAAACTGTGTAACTGAAAAGCAAAGACTGCCCACAGAACTCACTATTGCAGACCAGACAGGAGCAACAAACAAACATATGTCAAAGGGTTTCTTCTAAGTTTATAATTATAGCAGATAGAGTAAGACATCAAATCACCAGCAACGCAATACATTATTAGCCTAACAAAATTCAACAAACTAGGTAGCATTGTATGAAGGTCGACGTATGTGACAAACAATTCGTGGCATCTATAGGGTGACGAATAATTGATTTCCCCAAATGAGTAGTGCAGTATGTTTACAGGGGCCATTGCACAAACCTGAGGTAGAATTTATACAGTTCTCTTACCTCATCTGTTCTGTGTTGATTTTGCTGCCGCAGGTCATACCGGGTAAATTTGCTAAACATTTCGGAGACAAAATAGAAGGAAGTATTACTCTTGAATCACTTGGCGGTTATACTTTTGATGTTCAAGTTGCAAAGAATATGGGCATAATAGTGCTTCAATCTGGGTGGAAGTCATTTGTTAGTGCCCATGACTTGAAAAAGATAGACTTCTTGGTATTCAAGTATGATGGGATGTATCGGATGAAGGTTCTGATATTTGTTCCTAGTGGTTGCGAGAAAGTACCACCATGTTTTGTCAAGAAAAATGCTATTAGTGGTGGACGGAAGAGAGAAGAACACATTAACATTTCAAGCAGCTATGCTAATCTTCCCATGAGAACACCAGAAACTAAAAAGAAAGCATTGAAGCAAAGGGACAGGAGTAGGATCAGTATCAGTTCATCAAGATCCCTATCCAACTCATCAGGTTGAGTCACAATGTCATCAAACCTAGTAGCATCTATGTATATCTACAAGATCATGACATCATTGTTTTGTTTGGTCATAGGAGGAATGACATCTTCAGAGGGAGATGAAGCACATTCTGTTCCGAGTTACATGCTCCCACGAGGCATCAGCCTTGATAGTTTGCAAAAGAAGAAACTGAAAGAGAGACTCCTAGCTATTTGTTCTGAAATCCCCATCTATGTGTGTGTCGTGAAGAAGTCAAACATTTCTGGAAGATCTCAAGCTATGGTGAGTTAGTTTTTTCTCTCTTTTTTGTTCCAGATTGATATTAAAATTGCATTTCAATTGCATGTCCTTCAGCAAGCAGGTTGTTTAGCTTCCTAGACTCCTTGAAGAAATTTACGAGCTAAGTTCGATGGAAAACTTTAACTGTTTTGACTTTCGAGCACTAAAAAACCCTTTTCCTCTATAACCAGAAATTCTCTAGAAAATACTCTGATGTATGTCTTCCATTGAAGAGCAGAGTGTTGATTCTTCAGTGTCATGGCAAGAGTTGGGAAGTGATTTGCCGCATTCAGGTTCCAAAAGGTCAACGTAAAGTTAAAAGGCTTTTCAAAGGGTGGGCACGGTTTGCACATGACAACAATTTGTAGCTGGGAGATATCTACCTCTTTGAGCCACTGAAGACCAAGAAGTACAGGATGAATGTGCGTATCATTCGCAAAGAGTGAGATTTGGGAAGTGCTTTTTGCTGCTGTGTTTTGACTTGTGCTTTTGGGTTTGATAAGAGTCGCTTATGGTCATGTGTGTCCGCCGTTGGTGCCAACCTTTGTAGTAGTGATATTAAAGCTTTTATGCTTGGCAAGGGTACAACTTACTCTGTTTTGTTAGATAAGGGAACAAAGTGGTACATCTTACTCTGTTGAGTGCTGAATAATATAATCTATGGTCTATCCATCCCCTGATTAGTTGACTACGTCGTGTGGTACATTTGTCAAGTGCGTCGTGTGGGCTGCACGGACGATCATGCGCTAGGCAACGATAATGCTCTTAATGAGCAAGTGGCGCTGGCGCTTAACGTGGCGGCGGTGCATCTTGAGCGGTGGGTGGGCGGGCGTGGCGCCAAGCGGGATCGAGCCGCGGGCCTCTAGCCACTCTGCCGCCACCATCGATCGTGTCGATGCTGCGCCAAAGATCGGTGGCGCGGCAGACCCTGCCACGTCACCGGTCAACGGCCCGGTCGTCGCCACGTCATCCCTCTCGCCGCGCCACCATGCATGACGCGGCACAGGCATTTCGTCGCGCCATGATAATAGATGTGGCAAAAAATGTTAGTTTTGGAAAAAAAACAATGTTAGATTTAAAATTAGTTTAAAAAACTGTTAAAAAATTCTCTAGGTACCATTGTGGGTGGTGCATAGGCGGCAGTAGCAGCAGGAGGATAAGGTTGTGACCCAACACTATGGATGAAAACGGTACGGATATTTATTCGACCGTCCGTTCGACCGAACAAATATGAACACTTATCTGGATAGTTACTCGGATATCCGTTTTTTTTCCGGATACGGATACTAAAACGGATATCTTAGGCGGATATCAAATACGGATGTAATATCATCGATATCCGGCGGATATCGGATAATCCGGATAATTATCGGATATATCCGGATATTTAAAAACGGATATTATCCGGATATTTATTCAAAATTTAAAAATCACAAATTTGAACCATCCAAACTATCTTAAATGGAAAGTTGACCAAAACAACAATTGTAGATCTTGATGAGTTGAACAAACTTGGTATTCAAAACTTTTCAATTTGAAGTCATTTAGAGTTCATAATACTAGAGTCAAAGTGTTGTTTTTTCATTTGACCAAATTTGACTTGGTCAAACTTGCTCAAATGAGACACTAAATGACCTCAGATGAAAAAACTCTGAATACCAAGTTTGATCATCTCAGCAAGATCTACAATTGTTACATAGCTCATTTTCCCATTTGAGAAAGTTTTATCAAACACTAGTCATAAATTCTTGAATCTCATATAGACTTTCTGAAACTATGTCACACACTTGTGAAATTTGAACTATATTTTGTTCAAACTTTCTCAAATGAAAAAATGGCCTATATAAGGATTGTATATCTTGATGAGATGAACAAATTTGGTATTCAAAACTTTTCAATTTGAGACAATCTAGGGTTCCGAAAACTAGTTTGTAAACGTCGAAATTTAAAAATCATAAATTTGAACCGTCCAAACTATCTCAAATGGAAAGTTGACCAAAACAAAAATTGTAGATCTTGATGAGTTGAACAAACTTGGTATTCAAAACTTTTCAATTTGAAGTCATTTAGAGTTCATAATACTAGAGTCAAAGTGTTGTTTTTTCATTTGACCAAATTTGACTTGGTCAAACTTGCTCAAATGAGACACTAAATGACCTCAGATGAAAAAACTCTGAATACCAAGTTTGATCATCTCAGCAAGATATACAATTGTTACATAGCTTATTTTCCCATTTGAGAAAGTTTTATCAAACACTAGTCACAAATTCTTGAATCTCATATAGACTTTCTGAAACTATGTCACACACTTGTGAAATTTGAACTACATTTTGTTGAAACTTTCTCAAATGAAAAAATAGCCTATATAAGGATTGTAGATCTTGATGAGCTGAACAAACTTGGTATTCAAAACTTTTCAATTGGAGACAATCTAGGGTTCCGAAAACTAGTTTGTAAGCATCGAAATTTAAAAATCACAAATTTGAACCATCCAAACTATCTCAAATGGAAAGTTGACCAAAATAACAATTGTAGATCTTGATGAGTTGAACAAACTTGGTATTCAAAACTTTTCAATTTGAAGTCATTTAGAGTTCATAATACTAGAGTCAAAGTGTTGTTTTTTCATTTGACCAAATTTGACTTGGTCAAACTTGCTCAAATGAGACACTAAATGACCTCTGATGAAAAAACTCTGAATACCAAGTTTGATCATCTCAGCAAGATATACAATTGTTACATAGCTCATTTTCCCATTTGAGAAAGTTTTATCAAACACTAGTCACAAATTCTTAAATCTCATACAGACTTTTCTAAAACTATGTCACACACTTGTGAAATTTGACTACATTTTATTCAAACTTTCTCAAAATGAAAAAAATGGCCTATATAAGGATTGTAGATCTTGAATCCATGACCATGACTCCATGAGACCCATGAAGCAATGTGCTTGGCTATTTCTACTCATGCCGCGAAGATTGGTGCTTATATGATGTATGATGTATGATGTATCTGTATCTTTATCTTATTTGTTGCTTTACTCTTTACTCTTTCGGCTTAATCTAGATGGATTATGGACTCATAGAGTGGTGTAATGGTTTGTGCACGTATGATATATATATATATGCTGCTTTTACTCAATATCCGAATAGATATTTGTATCCGACCTTCTCCGAATCCGATTCATACCGTATTCGATACTCATTATTCGTATCCGTAACCGAGTCAATCCGTATTCGTATATGTATCCGAATGCTATCCGTGTCCGAATCCGAATCCGAACAGAAATATAAAAACAAATATAATATGAGTGATATCCGTTCGTATCCGATCCGTTTTCATCCCTACCCAACACCCATCACTGGCTGAGGCTGTGAGGCTGGTTCCATCTTGTTTGTACACCGCGCAGGGGTCACGCCTGGGCCCGCCATGCCCATGTGCCCCCACCCCACGCATCAGCCTCATTCATTTTCTTTGCAAATGATCGGTTTGGTCTCTCGCGCTCAGACGCCGACCGTGGAGTCCGCGAGACCGGACACGCCTGCTGCGTCGGAATTATCAGAACCCATCGAGCTCTGGTGTGCCGATGCTCGGGTATGCCGTATGCGCGCCGTGCAGGTGAAGCATTTGACTGCACGTCTCTGGACCGACCCGCTGAATAGAGAGCATGACCAGCTTGCAGGAGACGGTCGACACTACTCTTACAGGCAGATTGATGGTGGTTAATGCAGAGAGCTGTAGTCAATTTGCTTGCGCCACAGCAACCTACAGAGATGTGCTGCTATTAATCAGCGTGCAAATACTGGCCCCGTTAGGCTGGAAGAATTTTGACTGAAACTGACTGAAAAATACTGTTCTGACTGAATTGTTGTGAGAAAAAAATACTGTTCTAACTAAAAAAAACTCCGAACAAATCGAATATAAAGTAAGCCGAACGGGGCCGCTAGCTACGTGGGCACCGCACCGTAGAGTGTGTCCACGGCCGAAAGCGGAATCGTCTGATTGACTGCCGTGTGCCGTCGAACACGCAAACATGGCCGCGTGGGGGCCAGGGCGCGTCGGAGCTCGGAGGCTCTGAGGAGCCCCACCGGCACCGCACCGTGCTCATCCGGCCGCTGCCTGCACGGGCAGCACGGCACACGCGTTCGCGGTGAGACGCTGCGAACAAGCAACCACACGACGTGCTTGATGCACTGAGTCGGAACTCGGAACCTGAACCCGTCGTGCTCCCTCTGGTGTGCCGTGCCGTGCCGATGCTCGGCGGATATGCGCGCCGTGCAGGCAGCATTTGTTGCAGGCATGCAGTTGACGGACCCGCTGAAAACAGAACACGGCAGACTCAGACGGATCGTTAATGCAGAGAGATGCACGCCGCGGTCAATTTGCCTGTAAGGTCCGTGAAACTCACTTATACCTTCTACGGTCCTGAAAAGTTCAAAATTCCTGGTACGACACTGTGTTCAAATTTCTGTACTCTATACGACACTACCGTCACTTTTAGAGGCTGTCGGCGTAAAAATGTGTCGGTGCGCCGAGGCACAAAGAAGCATCTGCTTAGGATGAGCTCGGAGATCCGCTCGGCTTCAATCGCAAGACTCGTCAATCCTGCGAATTCCTCCCGAGGCGTGCCAATCGACTTGCAATTGATAAGGAAAGAAAGTTTATCAGTAATTTAAGATGGAATATGCCGGTCTTCGCCCAGATAGTTCCAAGTGTGCCGCTTCGGGAGCAGCTAGATGGGAAAATCGACTAAAACAGCCGATACGCAAAGAAATCAGCTGTTACGGACTGTAAAGCTCGTAGCTCGTGATTGTTTTTATGTTGACAAGTATAAGGCACGCAGATATAAATAACATCATCAGATAGGTGGGTATTACCAGTGTAAAGCATTGAGTCGATGAATCTAACGAGAAAATGATATAACATGCGAATAAATCGACTGTCTAGTACGAATGAATCTACAAATGCTCCGAATCTAATCTGTTATCATCAACAGTGAGGTTCGACTGGATCGATGACAGCTATGATAATAACAACAAACTAAAACCGACGAATCCGTAAAACCATCTATACATTGACATGCTTTCCGAAAGACATGCTATATGTGTGAAAGCTCAAGCGAATCGGCTAAAATAGCCGATTCAGGTGAAAAAAGGCTACAGCATGTGAACAATCGACTATTTAACAAGGATCAATGGCAGCCGTGATAAAGACAATAAATCAAACCTTCAAAGTAAACAGATCTATTCACATTTAACAGAATCATAAAAACACACTGTAGGCGTTAAAGCATAGGCGATCGGCTATTTAGCCGATGTAGGCATAGCAAACAGTTAAGGTCACGTCTGACCGAGAACAAATGTATCAACTACCGTCATCCAATCTAAAGTGCTATCAATGAAGATCGACTGGATCGTTACAGCCATAATAGCGAACTATAGACTAGATTTAACTAACCAACAAACCTCTTCAAGATCATATGTGCCTTAACCACGTACTATGCACGATCGAGATCGAAGTAGAACAGCCGATAAAACATAACATGTCACTCAAAGTAAGAAACATCATATTATAACAAAGCAAACGACGGACTAAAAGGATATGAGGCCGATCTAGATCGATCTCGACTGGGCAGGTTGATGTTGCTGAAAACTAATAACAATAAAAATATCAGCAAGATCGGTAACTTAATAAATCTACCTGAAGGACGCCACCCTTAGGTAGAGCCGATAACTTGACCTTAATCTAATTCGAGCAGTGGAGGTCGAACTTAACCGATGCAGCCATACTTGAACTAGATAAGAGTCGATAATTAGCTTATACTAGAGTTCGCAGTGGAGGTCGAACTTAACCGATGCAGCCATACAAACGGAAGTATAAGCCATGACGGTACTTACAGACAAGCCGGAGGTCGGCCGGACCGATGGAGCCCTACTTATTGAAGAACTCGTCGAGATCTACACTGCTCCTACTCCTAAGGGTTGGCGTAAAGCCAAAAAAAGTAATTTATATTGATTGATTGGATGTCCTTTTACAATAGCCGACGTTCAATATTTATACCCGAAACCTAAACATGAATCCTTCTTAAGTACGACTCATTACAATCTTTGGCATAAGGGAAAACATTCCTAATTTAAGATAATTTGGACTCTAATCTTTCCCTTTTTGTAGAGTCCGATATGATTTTCCCGACGCCAACCGTTGCTTTTTGTCATTATCTACTGGTGTCATCTGAAGAGAGCCGATTCCAGTGCTGCACTTGAATCATCTGATACCGACCCTTATGCAATCGATTCCTTGATGACACGATCTTGGAAGCTTCGAGTTCCCGCGCTCTTCTTCCCAAATTTTGGTGCAAACACATGCCCCCAATTTTAGGATAAAAGTAATTTTATTCCAAAATTACCACGTCTGTACTCCCGATAGGTCCGTAGTCACTGGTAGAAAATCTTGATCTGGGGTCTACTATCTGTCACTGTCTTTGCCTGCTTATGAGCCCATGCTTCAAAACTTTATGAGAGCATCATTGCTTCATGGGTGCTTGGATCCATCTTCCCAGACCGACTATAAATGTCTATCCGACTCTGGCGAGAGCAACTCAACAACTCAGTTATGTTTCTCTTCTGCTTGCTTCCTCGAGTGCCCTTGGCTCCGCCAAACCCTCTATTGTCTAATTCCTTGCCATGAGGATCTTAAGTGGTTAGAAGAATCCTTGTGTATAGGGTGATTGTGTCGCTCATTTCAGTGCCTTGTCGAGCAAGTGGATCAGCTACTACGGTTAGAAGAATTCTTGTGACATCACCTGAGTTTTCTCACCATGATCGCAGAGCTGTTCTAGTGTTTGCAAGGGCTAAAATGTATAGACACCTTCCCCTTGTTCGCTTCATCAAATGCCCATCGGGGAAACTACAGACTTCTTTCCAGCCACCGAGAAATGGGCATCTTTAGTATGCGGCTTTCTTTCCCATTGTTTCCCAGCCACCGAGAAATCGATTGGGTATATGGGCATCTTTTAAGCAGGCGGCCTTTACCCTTCCCCTGATGCAAATTTATTAGCGGGCTGATATGACTTGGTCCATGATGACCTTTGGCCTTGTGGGGGTCCGGAGTCCCTTCAATCCAAAGAAGTCTTAGTGGGTTGATCGTCAGTTAAAGTAAACCTTTCGTATCAATACCACGATATTTTGTAATTACGGGAAAAAATAAGTCTGAATCTGTTGTCTCTTCGTGATTCATCCCCCGAATTTCCGAAGTGTCGATCCATTTCCATATCTGACTTTAATTCCATAACCCTGACGAAGCCTATCTTCTCACCTCCCCGGCTATCTATACGGGCCACGGCTGTGGATCGAAAAACAACCTGCTTTGTCCCAAACCTTCCGTGTTTTTGGTGTGATTTTGCTTTACCATAGGTTCGAAGGCATGCAGAATGGCAAGAGGTCTGCTGAGGAGGCCTTTAACGGGTCCATGTCACCACACCAGCGTATTCGTCATAAGGAGGGTGCAATCCGGGACGCTCCCATCATCTCAGAACATAGGTCCGACTCTGCTCAACTTCCGGGGTCGTCTTCATCAACAATTCACCGCTCGCTCCCCAGCTACCCAAGGAAGCAGATCAACAGCAATGATCTGATCGCATCCATCAATCAGGTCGGCCAGAAGCTCGTCGACTGCCTTTCCATCGCGGAATCAGCTCTGACCACTTTGGTTTCGCGCCGACCACCCTCCAATTCTGATCTATCGGATGTCGATCAGGAGACTCCAGGGGTTGTGGCCACCATCCATCAAGATGTCCCAAGGTCTAGACCCGCCGATTAGGTGTGGGAGAGGTTGGCCGAGGCCGAGGCCAGAATGATGAGTGAGATTCCTACCACAATTTTTTGTTTCTCCTTAGTTTTGTGTAACACCCTCGGTGTTACACTGTACAGTCTTTTGCTAAAACACTGCATGAGCATCATACTTATGTGTAAATGTGTGTAATATAGTGTGTAAAGCAATATACGTAACTTGAAACGTTCATCGGAAACGCGAAATGAATGTTATATTTCATGTCACGTTGTGTCACTTAGGGTTCTAAACGAATTTTTATTGAACAAAAATGCTATAGAACGCATACCCGGTACATTAATAAAGTTTGTAGTACAAACCTCATAGGTGGCGATGAAATACTTGCGGTTTATAACGGGATTCGCTAGATAGCTTACTTAATAGCTTGGAAATCGAAATTGACGCGAATCCGAACAAAAACTTAGTCATTTTCTTAAGTCGGAAAATGGCTCGATGAAGCCAAGTTTGGGAATTTTTATAGGAGAATCGGTTTAAGTAGTAGCATGATTTTAGGGTTTGTTTTAGGAGCTTGACATCCCATCTCGAGCGTTAAATAGTTAGTTTAGCTACTGGATCATCGAGTTGGATTTTTTAGCAGCTTTAAAAAGCGTGCATGACCCGGTTGTAGTGTTTGGGCGCGATCACCGTGCTGGCACTCGGCGTCGCCGCGCCTGCTGCCCAACGCACACGCCGCACGTAGGCCATCGCGCTGGTCGGTCCTGCCACTAGCTCCATGCTACGGGCCGCGCCACCGTTGCTGCACCCTGGCACGCACACGCACATACACGCGCATGCCACTCCCATTGACATGACCGCTCGGCCACCACCGCCATCGTCGCGGGCCTGCTGCTCTGGCTCAGCCACTGCCGCCGCTTCGCCATGTCGCTGACCCGGCACATCGCACCACTACGCTGCTGCTAGCCGCGGCCGCTTGTGTGAAGTCGCCGCGTGCGCCCTAGCACCGTCGTCGTGTCCGCCTGGCCGCTCTACCGCCTCACGCCCGCCTGGCGGTACCATGCGCATGTGGTGACATTTGGCATTGCCCGCACGTCGCCTTGCCTCGCTTGCCTAGCCGTCACATCGGCGCTCGACGACACTGCGCTGCTGCCTCCTCAGACTGGCGCCATACGCTGTGGCGCGTAGGACCGAGCCGCTGTTGTCGGCTTGCGGTTTATGGTCGTGTGGCCCACCATCCTGAGCACATTGGTCGTTTCCCCATCGCCCTATAGCCGTACGCGTTTGTGTACCGATGGACAACCACATCCCGCCATGGCAACATCACGCCAAGCCATGTTGGCCGTCCCCTGTTCCTCTACCGCCTTGGTCGCCGGTCCCGTGCTTGCAATTCAACCTGGTGGAGCCGCCTCGGCCAAATTAACTCCATCCACAGCTTCGTGGTGTAGTCTGCCAGCCGCCCGACCCCATCGCGCCATGGTTCGTACTGTGCCATGTGCTAATTTGGAGTTTTCCTCCTGCCGGGTCGTTAAGACCACCATGGCATGCGTCGATGGCAAAGCCCCACTCTAGTGCTGCTCGTGTCCAATTCATTGTACCACCAGCTTCGCCTCCACCTGCTCATCACCCTATGCACCTTTGCCTAATCTCTACCACCGCCTAGCCGTCCCCTGACATAGCCTTGCCACCGTCGTGTGCCACCGCACCGTCCGTGCGCACGCGACTAGCTTGACTCAGGACACCTCTGGTCGAACCACCACGTCTTCTGGGTCCGTGGTGACTGCCTGGAGCTCACTCGTTGTCCTAATTTCCTTGGCGTTGTTGTAGCTCACCGAAACATCATCGTTGCAGTGCAGGAACTCCGCCACCATGGTCCGGCCTTGCTGCGGCATCCCAGCTCACGCTTCCTTCGCCCAGTGCTTCGCATTCGAGCCTAGTAAGGTATCGGCTCCGTAGATAGGGCGGGGAGGGACTGGTGTGGCCGACATAACCGCCTGGTGCCACGCCGGTGCGCGCGCAGGAGGCCGAGGGTATGGCCATGGTAAAGAAGAAACGGGGAGGGGTGGAATTTTAATTTAGCTGACTGTTAGAATAGTGCGCTTGGTGCTCACGCTATTACTGGGTAGTTTGAGGGCATTTTTGTAAGATGATCGACGCACGTGGGCCTCCCCGTCGTGGGCCGTCGTTGCCCGGCTGGGCCACGCTGGTGCGTCGCGTGTGCACGCGCGTTGCGCCAGACTAGGCCGAGCCGTTCGTACTTTGGGCCACGCGGTGGAATTTGGTTTTCCATTTTCCAATGAATTGATAAATGTTTATTCAATTTAGTTTTGAGCTGAACTTTGATAATTTGTAGTAAATCTTATAGATGTCCAAAAATAGTGAAACAAAATTTGTTGGGTTCACAGAAATGCTATCTATCTGTTGGTATAGTTAGTTTATCATTAGCTGTGATAATGATAGGTTCATAAATTCAAATTAGAGAGCTTAGTATTATGTAGATTAATATTTGTAGGAATTTTTGTGGCAAATTGATAATAGCTTTAGCCATGAAATTTTTACAGTAGGATCATTAGATTATTATGTACTCGCTGTAATTTGTGTAGCACTAGAGTAGGTTGATAAGTAGAATAGCTAGTACCCTTGTTTAATCATATATAAAGTAAATCGGTATTAATAGTAAGAATACTTTTAGTTGCTGAGATAATATATGTCATGCTTCATACTTGTTAATGGTAACAGTAGGTAACTTAGCACCTTAGTTGGTAGAACTAGCTTAGTAGCTTGATAGATGTATTTATATTTTTAGAGTTGTTGTTGCCGTATTACTAAGTGTTGCACCATCATTTCATGTATGTAGATCATGAGTTGGTAGAATTCGTGCCTGCGGACGAACGGGACAACGAAGAGGTCATTGAGGAGTATGAGGAGATTCTTGAATAGGAGGGAGCCCCAGAGCCTTTTGGTGTTGACTTTGTTGACCCACCGTCTGCCCAAGGCAAACCCCGGTGCATAACCCATATTTTTAATGATCACTGAATATATATATGATGTGCATTTACGTTATAGACATTTTATGGAAACTACAAGCATAAATATATCTACCTATGAGTCCTACTAGTATAGGCTAAGTAGCTGCTATGCTTAGGATTTCTATAGCGTGAGTAACCTGCCGTTACTCACAATAGGTGAAAATTATGATCACTCATGATAAAATGGTGGAAAGGAAATTGGTGACTGGGCAGGGATATGGTTTGAGTATTGGTGGGTGTAAGAGGTTGTGTCCTGCGACCAACAGGGCATAGCTTAGTTACACTTTTTCCCTATCTGTGTCGGTTAAGGACCAGCCATTGCATTGGGCTCTAGGCAAGTCATAGATCTATTATCCCGAGCACATACTTGGGTATGGGCGCAGGGAAGACTTGTTGCTCTCTTGTCGTGGGTTCTGGCTCTTTCTGGACCGACTGATTGGAGGCAGGGATGGTGGAGGTCCTTGCACTGCACTAAGTTCGAGACTTAGGAGCGGGGGCTTGGAGTCTAAGTTTGGACAGGGACCTGGACCCCATGATAGGAGGGTGATGGGTTGGTCCTGCTTGTGCCTAGGGTACAAGCAGGGCATGTGTTTTCGGGGTACCTAGCTGGGGGCATTGATTCGCGAATCGCCGGCGTTCCGATACGGCTTGTCTACGGTCTAGCACCGTAGTAAGAACTGAAAGATGGAAGGTAATGAAATGGAGCTGATTTCTCAACTCTTGCTTGAAAGTAGAACAGGTGCTTACATAGGATGGCTAGATAATAAATTAATCATGGCTGCTAATAATAACATAAATAAGGTCTCACTATTAGTATTGTTTTATGCAAAAAGGAAACCAACAAACCATAAAGCTTATCATATTCCTTGGAGTCAGGAAATTATTCCCACTAGTCGGATAAGTCTTGCGAGTACATTATGTACTCAGGGTTTATTTACCCCTATTGTAGGTAATGCTTGAGGAGTACCATTGTGTGAAGGATTCTTCTGGTGGGCACATACGGATCCTTGTTCGTTATCGCTAGATGTTTATTTTTATTCCGCTGTTTAATATTCTGCACTCTGACTTTGGAAATGTAATAATGTAATTTTTATGAACTCTGGATGTATGAAATGGATTAAGTATTGTAACTCGTTCTCATTATTGGATCCTTGGGGAAAATATGGATCTTTCAGGCTCTCCCTTGGGGTGTGCCTGACGGATACCGCCCACTGTAGCTTGCTTTTGGGGTGCTTAATGTCTAGTGGAAGACGAGTTCCTCCATAAGTGCGTTATTTTGGGTGGTTCTGCCACAATTGGTACCAGAGCCAATAATGAGTTTACGAGTTCATCACTCTTTTCCAAAAACCTAAAATTTGACCAACAAAAGTTTTGCGAAAAGTAGGATGCGCTAAAGTTATGTAAATAAGTATAAGCCCTAGCAATATGGTCTATCTAGGATAGCGGCACTGGTTTTATCTAATCAGTTTTTTGCAGGTACACTGACTTACTTTGCGTAAGAAAATCGCTTAGCATACAGAAAGTGAGTGTGCGATATGCCAAAATTTTTGCGAATGCCGCTATATTCTGGCTTGAGTGAGCATACAGGCCGATACATGCATCATGATAATAGTATCTTGCTTAAACTAAGTCCCCCTACACGTATAATTTGGATTAGTAAATTGATAGGATAACAACAAGAATGCTTAAATATTTGTCTTGTCATTTCTCTAATCCCTTGCTTCTGATCTGGAAGGTTGTCCTAAGTGGTTGGTTCCTGTCTCTTTAGATGAACCTGAGGTCCGGACATGGGAGCACCAGTACTAGGGTGGGCCACGGTCTTGGCGAGGGCCAAGGTGAAAGTGTCCGGGCCAATGAGCACGGTGGGGAGAGCCACGAGGCTCCACTTCTGGCTCCTCGTCTGCCACCACCACCTCCGATGACTCACGTGGAGATGATGGCGGAGCTATTGGTTGCTCATCGTGAGTCAGCCTATGCCATGGAGCTGCTGGCGTAGGCTATCGGTGTCTTCACCCATGGAGGCTCGGGGCAATGGTGGGAACGGCGGTGGTGCCCGTGGTCCTGAGGGACCCTGCTTTTACCAGGATTCCTCAAGATGCACTCGCCCACATTCACACCGTCAGCTGAGCCCTTGGATGCAGAGCATTAGCTTCGCATTATGGAGCAGAGGTTTCTGTTGCTCACCGTGACTGATGAGCAGAAAGTGCGCTTTGCAGCGTAATAGTTGTTGGGGTCTGTGAGTGCATGGTGGGATACATTCAATACCATGCAACAGCCAAATCACTAGGTGACCTGGTAGGAGTTCACCGCATCATTCATAGAATTTTATATTCCTGCTGGTGTTCTCAATAGGAAGCTGACTGAGTTTCTGGACCTTTGGCAAGGGGGTATGACAATGATGGACTACGTTTGTTCAATCACTTGTCCTAGTATGTTGGAACTCATGTGGATACAGACAAGAAGAAGTGGGACCGCTTCTATCACGACCTCTCTTGCAGCCTTCAGGAGAAATTGTATACTGGGAACTATCAGACCTTTGGGGCAATGATGAATGCTGCCATCGCCATGGAGGGCTTACAGTGGGATTCCCAGACAGAATGGAAGCGAAAGTGGGTGGCTATGGGGTCTTCTAGCCACCCCCATACTCAGAAAGTACAGGTTGTCCGATAGGTGCCCTATCAATCATCAGGCGGGCATTCATTTCGGTAGCCCTAGCATACTTCTCAGGCTTCTTCCACATAGTACCGTGCACCTACTCAGTAGGTACCACATCAGCAGCCCTAAGGATAGCAGGCCCCACCTCATCTGGGATAGGGAAACAAGCTAGGTGCTTGATTCAAATGTGGCAAGGATGGCCACTATGCCCGAGAGTGTCCTTAAAACTAGCCAGCCTAGTCTGCTCAACCATCGGCTAACTCCAGGCTAGTCAAGTGGATAGTGATCAAGAAGAAAGTGCCAGTTAGCCAATCTGGACAGGTGAATTTCACGGATGCTGAGCAGATTTTGCAACAGGAACCGGTGATGGCTGGTATGTTCACCATTGATTCCCATCCAGCTTATGTGTTGTTTGATTCTGGTGCATCACATTCATTCATGAGTATGGGATTTGTAGACCGGCACAATATATCTCTTATGGCTATACCGTATGCCTATAGAATCCGTACTCCAGATGCGCAGATGTGCATCAATACTCGAACGAACACAGTAAGCTTAGTATTGGCAACCCACACTTACCGCCTCTAGTTCATGGTGCTACCGGGGCAAGTCATTGATGTAATTCTTGGAATGAACTGGTTTTGGGTATATGGGGTAGTCTTGGATCTAAAGCAGAGAGTTGTGGAGTTACGTCTTCCTTCTTCTAAGGATAGGATGTCTCTTCTAGTACCCTCAGATCAAGTCTTACCTGTTACTGCTCATGCTGAAGCCTCTTCTGATCTTACCTATATTCCGGTAGTATGTGAGTTCCTAGATGTTTTTCCTGAAGATCTACCTGGGTTGCCACCGGACAGAGAGGTGGAATTCTCCATTGAGCTAGAGCCTGGTACTGCTCATATCTCCCGACGCCCATACCGCATGGCTCTAAAGGAATTGGCTGAAATGAAGAAGCAGTTGGAAGAATTGTTGGGAAAAGGCTTCATCCGTCCTAGTTGTTCACCATGGGGTTGTCCAGCCATTTTTGTGAAGAAGAAGGATGGCACTCTTTGGATGTGTGTGGATTACCGCCCTCTTAATACGGTAACCATTAAGAACAAGTATCCCTTGCCCCACATAGATACTTTGTTCGATCAGCTAGCTGGTGCCAAGGTGTTCTCCAAGATTGACCTTCGTTCAGGCTATCATCAGATCAAGATTAGACCACAAGATATACCAAATACAACTTTTTCTACTAGGAATGGGTTGTATGAGTACCTAGTAATGTCTTTTGGTCTCACCAACGCTCCTGCATTCTTCATGTACCTGATGAACTCAGTCTTCATGCCGGAGTTGGACAAGTTTGTTGTGGTATTCATTGATGATATCCTAATATATTCCAAGAACGATGAAGAGCATGCCCAACACCTTCGGATAGTACTGGCTTGATTGAGGGAACACAAGTTGTATGCTAAATTCAGTAAGTGTGAATTCTGGTTAGATCGAGTGCAGTTTTTGGGGCATGTTTTGACACCTGATGGTATCTCTGTTGACCCCAGCAAGGTGCAAGATATGCTGAATTAGAAGTCTCCCAAGTCAGTGCACCAGATTCATCAGTTCCTTGGTCTAGCTGGGTACTATCGGTGTTTCATTTCGGATTTCTCCAAGATAGCTCAACTGATGACCAAGCTGCTCCAAAAAGAAGCCAAGTTTGATTGGAGGCCAGCTTGTGAAGAAGCCTTCTAAGCCTTGAAGACATTTCTGACCACTACTCCAATGTTGGCCCAACCAGATATTGACAGACCTTTTGATGTATATTATGATGCCTCAAAGACAGGGTTGGGATGTGTGCTGATGCAGGATGGGCGTGTGATAGCTTATGCTTCGCGCCAACTGAAAAAGCACGAAGTAAATTACCCCACCCATGATTTAGAGCTGGCTGTTGTGGTCCACGCTCTAAAGATTTGGAGGCATTATCTGTTGGGCAATAAAGTACATATTTTTATAGATCATAAGACCCTCAAATATATCTTCACTCGGTCTGAGCTAAATATGAGGCAAAGGAGGTGGTTGGAATTGATCATGGATTATAACTTGGAGGTACATTACCACCCAGGAAAGGGCAATGTGGTAGCTGATGCTTTGAGCCAAAAGTCACATCAGGTTGAATAAACACCTTTGTCTCTCAACCATGCAGAGGTGTTGGCTCGCATTGCCTTGACCTCAAAATTGCTGGAGCAGATTATTCTAGAGCAAAGGCAAGACACTGAAGAAATTCCTCACATCAAGAAGTTGATTGCCGAAGGGCGTGGCCCTCACTTTAGTATTGATGACCAAGATGTAGTGAGGTACAAGGATAGATTGGTGGTTCCATCAAATGATGAGCTGAAAGGAAGATTTTGAATGAAGCTCACCATTCAAAGTTGTCTATCCATCCTGGCAGCAAGAAGATGTATCATGATTTGCGTCACTTGTACTGGTGGTCCAACATGAAGCAGGACATCACCCAGTACATCATGGAATGCGACACTTGTGGGAGAGTTAAAGCAAATCATATGTGTACTCTGGGATATTTGCAGCCCTTGTCCATTCATGTTTGGAAGTCGGAAGATATCTCCATGGATTTTGTGGTGGGTTTGCCCCGCACATCCAAGGGCTATGATTCTATTTGGGTCATTATGGACCGTCTAACTAAGTCTACTCATTTTATCCCAGTGGACACCAGATATGCAGCCATGAAGTATGCTCAGATATATTTTGACCAGATTGTGACCCTGCATGGAGTTCCCCTTACTATCATCTCTGATAGAGGGATAGTTTTTGTCTCCCATTTCTGGGACCAGCTACAACAATGTCTTGGTACTCGTCTCCTCAGAAGCTCAGCATATCATCCACAAACTAATGGCCAAATAGAAAGGGTGAACCAGGTGCTCGAGGACATGTTGAGAGCTTGTGCCATTTCTTTCCCTAAAAAGTGGGATGAATGCCTAAAGTTCGCTGAGTTTTCTTATAACAACAACTATCAGGAGAGCATTCGTATGGCACCATTTGAAGCTCTATATGGAAAGAAATGTAGGACACCACTCAACTAGGTTGAAGTGGGAGACCGTGGGTACTTTGGGCCTGATTTCATCAAAGAGGCTCGAGAGCAAGTAAGCATTATTCAGAGTCACTTGAAGGCAGCTCAGAGCCGGCATAAAGCTTATACAGACAAGTGAAGAAGGCCCTTGCAGTTTACAGTTGGGGATTATGTGTACCTCAAGGTGTTTCCTATGAGAGGGGTCCATCAGTTTGGTGTCCATAGCAAGCTAACCCCTTGATATGTGGGTCCTTACAAGGTGTTGGAGCAGTGTGGCCCAGTTGCCTATCGTCTCTAACTCATCGATATTTTATCTACGGTACAGAATATGTTTCATGTATCGCAATTGAAGAAATGTTTGTAGGTTCCTGATGAAGCTGTGGAAATTAAAGAGCTTCCCCTCTAGCCTGATTTGACTTATGTTGAGCACCCGGTAAAAATCCTGGATGAAAAGGAAAGAGTGACCAGAAACAATGTGGTGAAGTTCAACAAGGTGCAGTGGCAAAACCACTCAGAGGATGAGGCCACGTGGGAACAAGAGAGCTATATATTGAAGCATTACCCCCACCTTCTCTCTGGTTCTGATGAGTAGTTGTTACATTGAACTGTATTTCCTATCTCCTTCCCACACTAGGCACATGAAATCTCATGTCGAGATTTTGTTTTAGGGGGTAGATTTGTAACACCCTCGGTGTTACACTGTACAGTCTTTTGCTAAAACACTGCATGAGCATCATACTTATATGTAAATGTGTGTAATATAGTGTGTAAAGCAATATACGTAACTTAAAACGTTCATCGGAAACGCAAAACAAATGTTATATTTCATGTCGCGTTGTGTCACTTAGGGTTCTAGACGAATTTTTATTGAACGAAAATGCTATAGAACGCATACCCGGTACTTTAATAAAGTTTGTAGTACAAACTTCGTAGGTGGTGATGAAATACTTGCGGTCGATAACGGGATTCGCTAGATAACTTACTTAATAGCTTGGAAATCGAAATTGACGCAAATCCGAACAAAAACTTGGTCATTTTCTTAAGTCAGAAAATGGGTCGATGAAGTGAAGTTTGGGAATTTTTATAGGAGAATCGGTTTAAGTAGTAGCATGGTTTTAGGGTTTGTTTTAGTAGCTTGACATCCCATCTCGAGCGTTAAATAGTTAGTTTAGCTACTGGATCATCGAGTTAGATTTTGAGCAGCTTTAAAAAGCGTGCCTGACACGGTTGTAGCGTCTGGGCGTGATCACCGTGCCGGCACACGGCATCGCCGTGCCTGCTGCCCAATGCACACGCCGCACGCAGGCACTGCGCTGGCCAGTCCTATCACTAGCTCCGCGCTACAGGCCGTGCCGCCGTTGCTACACCCTGGCACACGCACGCACACGCACACGCACGCGCCTGCCACGCTTGGCGACTTGACCGCTCGGCCACTACCGCTGTCGTCGCGGGCCCGCTGCTCTAGCTTGGCCTCTGCCGCCACTTCGCCATGTCGCTGACCCCGCGCATCGCGCCACTATGCTGCTGCTAGCCGCGGCCGCTTGTGCGAAGTCACCGCGTGCGCCCTACCACCGCCATCGCGTCCGCCTGGCCGCTCTGCCGCCTCGCGCCCGCCTGGTGGTACTGTGCGCGTGTGGCCACATTTGGCCATGCGGCCCACCGTCCTGAGCACGTTTGAAGCTTCCCCATAGCCCTGTAGCCGTACGCGTTTGTGTACCAATGGACAGCCGTGTCCCACCACGGCAACGTCACGCCAAGCCATGCCGGTCGTCCGATGTTCCTCTACCGCCTTGGTCATCGGTCCCACGCTTGCAATTCAACCTGGTGGAGCTGCCTCAGCCAAATTAACTCCGTCCATACCTTCGCAGTGTAGTCAGCCAGCCGCCTGACCCCATCGTACCATGATCCGTATTGTGCTATGCGCCAATTTGGAGTTTTCCTCCCGCTGGGTCATTAAGACGGTCGTGGCACGTGTCAACGGCAAAGCCCCACTCCAGTGTTGCTCACGTCCAATTCATTGTACCGCCAACTTCACCTCCACCTGCTCTTCACCGTGCACACCTTTGCCTAATCTCTACCACCGCCTAGCTATCCCTGACGCAGCCTTGCCACCACCGTGCGCCACCGCACCATCCGTGCGCACGTGGCTAGCTTGACTTGGGCCACCTCTGGTCGAACCGCCACCTCTTCTAGGTCCATGGTGAGTGCCTGGAGCTCACTCGCTGTCCTAATTGCCTCGGCATTGTTGTAGCTCACCAGTATGTCATCGTTGCAGTGCAGGAACTCCACCACTGTGGTCTGGCCTTGCTGCGGCATCCCAGCTCGCGCTTCCTTTGCCCAGTGCTTCGTGTTCAAGCCTAGTAAGGTATCAACTCCATAGATAGGGCGAGGAGGGATAGGTGTGACCGGCGTAACCACCCTGTGCCAGCACCACCGCGCTGGTGCGCGCGCAGGAGGCCGAGGGTATGGCCATGGTAAAGAAGAAAAGGGGGAGGGGTTGAATTGTAAGTTAGCTGATTGTTAGAATAGTGCGCTTAGTGCTCACGCTATTACTGGGTAGTCCGAGGGGATTTTTGCAAGATGACCGACGCGAGCAGGCCTCCCCATCGCGGGCCATCGTCGCCCGGCTTGGCCGCGCCCGCGTTGGGCCACACCGGTGCATCGCGTGAGCGCGCGCGTTGCGCCGGACTAGGCCGAGCCGTTCGCACTTTGGGCCGTGCGGTGGAATTTGGTTTTCTATTTTCCAATGAATTGATAAATGTTTATTCAATTTAGTTTTGAGCTGAACTTTGATAATTTGTAGTAAATCTTATAGATGTCCAAGTTTGGACAGGGACCTGGACCCCATGACAGGAGGGTGATGGGTTGGTCCTGCTTGTGCTTGGGGTACAAGCAGGGTGTGTGTTTTCGGGGTACCCAGCTGAGGCATTGATTCGCGAATTGCTGGTGTTCCGGTACGGCTTGTCTATGGTCTAGCACCGTAGTAAGAACTGAAAGATGGAAGGTGATGAAATGGAGCTGATTGCGCAACTCTTGCTTGAAAGTAGAAGGTGCTTACATAGGATGGCTAGATAATAAATTAATCATGGCTGCTAATAATAACATAAATAAGGACTCACTATTAGTATTGCTTTATGCAAAAAGGAAACCAGCAAACCATAAAGCTTATCATATTCCTTGGAGTCAGGAAATTATTCCCACTAGTCGGATAAATCTTGCGAGTACATTGTGTACTCAGGGTTTATTTACCCCTGTTGTACATAATGCTTGAGGAGTACCATTGTGTGAAGGATTCTTCTGGTGGGCTCAGACGGATCCTTGTTCGTTATCGTTAGATGTTTATTTTTATTCCGCTGTTTAATATTCCACACTCTGACTTTGGAAATGTAATAATGTACTTTTTACGAACTCTGGATGTATGAAATGGATTAAGTATTATAACTCGTTCTCATTATTGGATCCTTAGGGAAAAATGTGGATCTTTTGGGCTCTCCCTTGGGGTGTGCCCGACGGATACCGCCCGCTGTAGCTTGCTTTCGGGGTGCTTAGTGTCTGGTGGAAGACGAGCGCCTCCGTAAGTGCGTTATTTTGGGTGATTCTGGCATATTTTGTCTTCAAGATCTTGATTATTCCTTCCTCGAATCCTTTTAGATCTATCAGCCTAGTTCGAATACCTTCAATCAGCTATGAAGAATGTGGCAAGATTCGTTAATACCAAGGGTGCCATGCCGGTGGTTCGCTTGTACGACGTCCCAAACCACGTTAGAGAGTACGCTCTTCACAGTGTTCGTCATGGTGTTGCCATGGCATTGGCTGGTACGCAAGCTCGCTTTGGCCACGAGCTTTGACTTCTTTCCCATGGTTTTCCAGCCACCGAACACCCTGAGGATCATGAGCGCCTGGTCAAGGATTTCTTCAACGCCGCCAACTCTGTAGCCCTTGCTTCCCAGGCCGAAGACATAGTGAACAAAGTGTTTTCTGGCCCTTAGCTTGTAATAGGAGAAGCTAGCAAACAATCTCTACATTTTAAGTGGTTTCTCTTTTGCCCTGTACTTCATGTACCAATTTGTCTGTGTTTGTTTTTGCTCTATAGGCGATACATATCGTATCGGCTTTTACCCCTTTGGGTTTATTTTTGAACTAGAGGCGATATCCTTCTGGTATCGGCTATTAGAGCCGATGACTGAACAAATCAGCTATCAAGTATTAATCCAAACACTAGGATAATATTTCTTTAGATATTTTCCATTGATTGCTCTGTCAAACTCTTCTTCTCCTCCTAGTGTTTCCAAAATATAAGCATTGTCAGGCGCACAACGTTTAATCCGATAAGGCCCTTCCCAATTAGGTGACCATTTGTCAAACTTGTTGTCCTTTGACCTGATCAACAACTTCACTTTCCATACTAAGTCTCCTTTAGAAAATCATTTGCTCTTGACCTTCTTATTGTTATACTTCGCAATCCTCAGTTTATTGGCTTCGATATTCTCAAGAGCACGCAACCGATGGCAACTCAAGTCTTCTAAGTCGTCTATCATAAGATTCTTATAGACTTCGGCTGGCAAATCATTTTGCAATGTGACATGCCTTGATCCAGTTTGAATCTCTCAAGGAAGGACTACATTATGACCATACACAAGTTCATAAGGTGACGTTTTAATCGATCCATGACAGGCCATCCTATATGCCCATAGTGCCTCATTAAGCGTTGAATACCACTTCCTTGTCTATTCATCGATCTTTTTCTTGATTAGTTTAATCATAATCTGATTGGACGCCTCCGCCTAGCCATTAGCCTGAGCATAGTAAGGAGAAGAATTTAACAACTTAATTCCCATACTGGCAGCAAAATCTCCGAACTCTTCTGATGTGAACATTGTCCCTTGATCGGTAGTGATAGTTTGAGGAATCCCAAAATGATACATAATATGCTCCTTTACAAAATCAACCATGTTCTTTGAGGTTACCATCTTCAAAGAAATTGCCTCAACCCATTTAGTGAAGTAATCCGTCGTTACCAATATGAACTTATGTCCTTTACTTGAGGGTGAAAAAATCTAGCTAATTAGATCAATTCCCCAACCTCGAAACGACCATGGTTTGATTATTGGATTCATAGCCGATGCGGGTGATTTCTGAACATTACCAAAACGTTGACAATCTTGGCACCCCTTATAATATTTAAAACAGTCTTCCAGTATAGTTGGCCAGAAATATCCAATCCTACGAATAATCTATTTCATCTTATAAGCCGATTGATGAGCTCCACATATCCCTTCATTTACTTCACCCATCAACACCTTAGCTTCTTGATTTAAGCATTTAAGCAACACCCCATTGACTATTTTGTAATATAGCTAATCATCTAGCAAAATATACTTAGTCGATTTATACCTTAGCTTCCTGGTAACCTTCTGTGATGGATTCTTAAGGTAATAAGCTATTTCAACTCTCCAATCATTATTTGAGGTTTCACTAATTAAGACCTCTTGAAACACTCGATAACCTGATGCACTTTGAGCTAAGTGATTAGCCTCTTAATTCTGTGCTCTCGGAATATGCTGAAGAGAAACATGAGGAAATTCCTTGAGTAACCTTTGGCACTCATCATAGTACCCCCTCAGAGCATCTTCTTTACATTCATATAGGTCGATCAACTGATTAATAATTAATTGTGAATCTCCAAATACTTTAATTGCCTCGGCCTTTACTTCATAAAGAAGTTGAAGCCCCTTAAGAATAGCTTCATATTCTGCTTGGTTGTTGGTAATCTTTGGTTCGGTTGGAAAAGCAAACTCAAAACTTCGGGGGTGAAATAATAACAATACCAATGCCAGGTGGCAGAACCCCACCGAAATAACACACCTTCGGAGGCGCTCATTTTCCACCAGACACTAAGCACCTCGAAAGCAAGCTACATCGGACGGGTTCCGTCGAGCACACCCCAAGGGAGAGCCCAAAAATTCCACATTTTTCCCTCAGGATCCAATAATGAGAACGAGTTTACATGACGTAGTCCATTTCGTACATCTAGACTTCTTAGAAATACATTATTACATGACCAAATTCAGAGTGCGGAAATTAAACAGCGGAATGAAGAGAAACATCTACCGATAATACACAAGGATCCGTCTGTGCCCACAAGAAGAATCCTTCAAACAACGGTTACTCCTCAAGCAGTACCTGCAATAGGGGTAAATAAACCTTGAGTACACAATGTACTTGCAAGACTTATCCGACTAGTGGGAATAATTTCCCAACTCCAAGGAATATGATAAGCTTTATGGTTTGCTGGGTTTCCTTTTTGCAAAAAGCAATATTAATAGTGCATCCTTATGTAAGTTTATTTTTAGCAGTCATGATTATTACATTATCTAGCCACTCTATGTAAGCACTTGTTCTACTTTCAAGCAGGAGTTAAGCAAACAATTCCATTTCACCACCTTTCATCTTTCAGTTCTTACTACGGTCCTAGAGTGTAGACAAGCCGTACCAGATCATTGGAGATTCACGAATCAATGTGCCCAGCTGGGTACCCCGAAACACACGCCCCGCTTGTACCCCAGGCATAAGCAGGACCAACCCACCACTATCCTGTCATGGGGTCCAGGTCCCCATCCAAACTTGGACTCCAAGCCCTCGCTCCTGAGTCTCAAACTCAGTGCGATGCTTAGACCTCCACCATCCCCGCCTCCAATCAGTCGGTCTAGAAAGAGCCAGAACGCACGACAAGAGAGCAACAAGCCTTCCCTGTGCTGATACACAAGTATTTGCTCAAAATAATAAGTCTGTGACTGGCCTAGGGTCCATTGCAATGGCCGGTCCTTAACTGACACAGACAGGGAAACAGTGTAACCAGGATATGCCCCATTGGCCTAGGACACAACCTCTTACACCCACCAATACCCAAACCATATCCCTACCCGGTCTCTATTTTTCCTTTCACCATTTTTATCATGAGTGATAATAATAATCAACTATTGTGAGTAACAGCAGGTTACTCACGCTACCAAAATCATAAGCATAGCAACTACTCGACCTATGCTAGTAGGACTCATGGGTGGATATATCTATGTATGTAGTTTCCATAAAATGCATGTAACTCATGGGTGGATATATCTATGTATGTAGTTTCCATAAAATGCATGTAACGTAAATGCACATCACATATATATATTCAGATATTATTCAAAATATGGGTTAAGCACCGGGGCTTGCCTTGGGCAGGCGGGGTGTCAACAAAGTCAGCAACTAATGGCTCCGAGGCTCCTTCCTGTACAAGAATCTCCTCCTCGTACTCTTCAATGATCTCCTCGTACTCCTGTTCGCCCGCAGGCATGAACTCTACCAACTCGTTATCTACATGCATGAATGATGATGCAACACTTAGTAATACGGCAACAATAACTCTTAAAATAAAATACATCTATCAAGCTACTCAACTAGCTCTACCGACTAAGATGCTAAGTTGCCTATCATCACCACTAAACAGATATGAAACATTGCATGTATTATCTTAACAATTAAACGCATCCCTATTCTTATTATCGATTTAATATATATACTACAATAAGGAATACTTAACTACCATACTTTTCAATAAATTCCAGGGCTACAAAAATTACAGTGAGCACATAATAATCTAATGAATCTACTGTAAAAATTTCATGGCTAAATCTATTACCAATTTGCCACAAAAATTCCTACAAATATTAAGCTAAATAATGCTAAGTCTTCCTAAACGAACTAATGATTCTATCATTATCACAGATAACTGTAAACTAACTACACCAACAGATAGATAACATTTTTGTGAACCTAACAAATTTTGTTACACTATTTTTGGACACCTACAACATTTACTATAATTTTCCAAAGATCAGCTCAAAACTAAATTGAATACACATTTTCTAATCCCTGGAAAAAGGAAAACCGAAATCCATCCGCGTGGCCCACGAGCGAGCGACGCGGCTCACGCACGCGCAGCGCGCGCGTGCACGCGCGACCCACCAACACGGCCCTACCGCGCGATCACGGCCCGCAACGGGGAGGCCCGCGCGCTGGTCATTTTGCGAAAACGTCCTCAAGCTACCGATGAATCACACTCCGAGGTTCGTAGAACTATTCCTACAACTAGCATTTTACAGATAAGCCCTCGCGACAAACTATCTTTACCACGGCCAGGTCCTCGAGCACCCGCGTGTGCACCCGCGTGGTGGCGCTGCCACAGGGCGGTCACGTCGACCAGCCTAGCCCCTCCCCACCCCCGACAGCGAGCTGATGCTCACCTAGATGTGAACGCGAGGCGGTGAGAGGTGAAGCGATGAATGGAGACGCAGTCCCAAGCTCCCTCCATGGCGGTGGGCCTCCTGCGACGGCGGCGACCATGTTCCCTTGAGCTCAGGCACAACTGAGATGAAAGGACTAGAGGATGGCCATTAGCAATGCACCTAGAACCTACCAGATGTGGTGGCTTGACCGAGGACGGGCCGAGTGAATCTGGCCACACGCGCACGGCAAGCCCATGACGGATGGCGATGGCGCGACCGTGCCAGTGGCACCGGGAAGGCAATGGCAGTGAAACTAGGGTGTAGACGGGATGGAGGGGAACAGTGAGAAGACATAGTGCCAAGTAACTGAATGGAGGTGGACAGTGCGAGGCGAATTGGGTGAGCGCCGTCATTCGGCCTTAAGTTGGTCGTCGGTGGAGAAAGCTCCAAATTAGAGCTCAGCATGGTATGGCAGCAGCAGAGGACAGGCTCGGCACATAGCTAGGTTCCCACTCAATTGTCTGGCGCACGCAATTACTTGGATTAGACCGGGCGCTATGAGCTAGCTCAGGTGCGGCTCGGTGACGCCGGCGTGACGCCATTTGAGGCGGAGGTGACTAGGGAGCGCAGTGTGGCACTGCCATTCAATAAAAGAGGACAAAGACACCATGGGGAACAGCTGCACGCGCGTGCAGACCTAGGGCAGCAGAGTTTGTGGCAAGGCGAGCAGCAGGCGCTATGTCACCTCGGTGGGACATGGATACCAATCAGAGCAGTGCACGTGGGAATGCCGTGCGCTTGCGCCCACAATGTGCCCGATGGGACGACGCGACGCAAAGGAATGTGCATGTGCTGTGGCGCAATGATGACAGCGCGAGGCAACACTATGACGGGACGACGGCGGGTTATGGCGCGGCGGTGACAGCGCGAGGCAGGCGCCCAGGCGGTAGCGGACCGGCCAGAGCGACTGGCCCACATCGGCAACGACAAGGACACTGCGGGGCAGAGCGGCAGGCCAGCGCGGTGGTGCGCGTGTGTGCTTGCGCGCGTGCAGTGGGTGGCCGACGCCGCGACGCCAAGTGCCGAGGCATGGTGACCGCGTCCACATGATAAAAACCGGCTGGGAACGTTGTGCGCATGACTTTTAAAGCGTCCGAAAACCCCTAAAACATTGATCTAATCGCCCAACCACCTATGCAATTCTTAAGGGGGCATATTAAGCTATCAAAACTAGCCATGAAACCACACCAGTAATTAATCCAATTCGCCTACAAAAATTGCCAAACTTGGCCTTGTCAAACCATTTTCCGACATAAGAAATTTGACTAAGTCTTGATCGGATTCGCGTCAAATTTTATTTCTAAGCTATTAGATATGCTAGCTAGTGAACTCCTTTCTCGACCATAGGTATTTCATCGCCATCTACAAAGTTCATACTTCTAACTTTACTAAAGTTTTGTATATACCTTCTATAGTGTTTTCGTTCAATAAAAATTCATGAACATCCGTACTTGATAATTTTATACGTCACAAACAACCTTTCGTTAAGCATTTCCGTTGGTCATTTTTTAAGTTACATAAATTGATTCACACACTATATTACGTACATTACACATAAATATGATGCTCATGCAATGTTTTAGCAAAAGATTAACGGTGTAACACCGAGGGTGTTACAAATCTACCCCCGTAAAACAAAATCTCGCCCCGAGATTTCATGTGCCTAGTGTGGGAAAAGAGATAAGGAATACATTTCAATGCAAGCAACTACCTCAGTGACCAGAAAGAAGGTGGGGATAATGCTCCAAGATGTAACTTTCTTGCTCCCACATTGATTCATCTTCCGAGTGATTTTGCCACTGAACTTTGTAGAACTTTGCCACATTGTTCCGAGTCACGCTTTCTTTCTCATCTAAGATCTTGACAGGATGCTCAATATATGTCAAGTCAGGCTGGAGGGGAAGTCCTTTAATTTCCACAGCTTCATTAGGTACCTGCAAGCACTTCTTTGACTGAGATACATGGAACACATCGTGTACCGCCAATAAAATATCAGGAAGTTGGAGACGATAAGCAATTGGGCTACACTGCTTCAAAACCTTGTAGGGACCCACATATCAAGGGGCTAGCTTGCCCTGAACACGAAACTGATGCACCCCTCACATAGGAGACACCTTGAGGTACACATGATCCCCAACTGCAAACTACAAGGGCCTTCTTCGCTTGTCCGCATAAGCTTTCTGTCGGCTCTGACCTGCCTTCAAATGACTCTGAATAATACTAACTTGCTCTCAAGCTTCTTTGATGAAGTCAGGACCAAAGTATCCATGGTCTCTAACTTCAACCCAGTTAAGTGGTGTCCTATATTTCTTCCCATATAGAGATTCAAGGGGTGCCTTACAAATGCTTTCTTGATAGCTATTGTTGTAAGAAAACTCAGCTAATTTCAAGCATTCATCCCACTTCTCAGGAAAGGAGATGGCACAAGCTCTCAGCATATCTTCAAGTACCTAGTTTACCCTTTCTATTTGGCCATCAGTCTATGGATGATAGGCTAAACTGCGGAGGAGACTAGTACCAAGACACTCCTGGAGTTGCTCCCAAAAGAGAGAGATAAAAAACTGACCCTCTATCAGAGACAATAGTAAGGGGGACTCCATGCAGGGTCACAATCCGGTCTAAATACAACTCGGCATACTTTCTGGCTGAATATCTAGTATCCACCGAAAGAAAATGAGCTGACTTGGTAAGGTGATCCACAATGACCCAAATAGAGTTATAGCCTTTGGACGTGCGGGGTAAACCCACAATGAAATCCATGGAAATATCTTCCCATTTCCACACAGGAATGGGCAAGGGCTGCAAATATCCTAGGGTATGCATGTGGTCTGCCTTAACCCTCCCACAAGTGTCGCACTCCACGACATACTTGGTGATATCCTATTTCATATTGGACCACCAATACAAGTGGCACAAATCATGGTACATCTTGTTACTGCGACGATGGATAGACAACTTGGAATGATGAGCTTCATTCAAAATCTTCCTTCTAAGCTCCTCATTTGATGGGACCACCAATCTGTTCTTGTACCTTACCACCCCTTGATCATCAATACTAAACTAAGGACAATGCCCTTCGGTAATCAGTTTCTTGATGTGAGGAATTTCTAAAGTATCTTGCCTTTGCTCCATAATAATCCTCAAGTAATTCTGAGACTAAGGCAATGTGAGCTAGCACCTCAGCATGGTTGAGAGACAGGGGTGTTTCTTCAACCTGATATGACTTCTGGCTCAAAGCATCAGCTACCACATTAGCTTTGCCGGGGTGGTAATGTACCTCCAAGTTATAATCCTTGATTAATTCCAACCATCTCCTTTGCCTCATGTTTAGCTCAGACTGAGTGAAAATGTATTTGAGGCTCTTATGATCCGTAAAAATGTGTACTTTGTTCCCCAATAGATAATGCCTCCAAATTTTTAGAGCGTGCACCACAGCAGCCAGCTCTAAATCATGGGTGGGATAATTCACCTCATGCCTTTTTAGTTGGCATGAAGCATAAGCTATCACACGCCCATCCTACAAAAGCACACATCCCAACCCCATCTTCGAGGCATCACAATATACATCAAAAGGTCTATCAATATCTGGTTGGGCCAGGACAGGAGCTATGGTAAGAAGGTTCTTCAAAGCTTGGAAGGCTTCTTCACAAGCCGGGCTCCAAACAAACTTGGCATCTTTCTAGAGCAGCTTGGTCTTCGGCTGAGCTATTTTGGAGAAATTGGGAATGAAGCACCGGTAGTATCCAGCAAGACCTAGGAACTAACGAATTTGATGCACTGACTTGGGAGACTTTCAATTTAGCACATCCTGCACCTTGCTTGAATCTACAGAGATGCCATCAGGGGTCAGAACATGTCCCAAAAACTGCACTCGATCTAACCAAAATTCACACTTGCTGAATTTAGCATACAGCTTGTGTTCCCTCAATCGAGTCAGTACTATCCGAAGGTCTTGAGCATGCTCTTCCTTGTTCTTAGAATATATCAAGATATCATCAATGAATACCACCACAAACTTGCCCAACTCCAGCATAAAGACTGAGTTCATGAGATACATGAAGAATGCAGGAGCGTTGGTGAGACCAAAAGACATGACTAGGTATTCATATAGCCCATACCTAGTAGAAAAAGCTATCTTTGGTATATCTTGTGGTCTAATCTTGATTTTGATGATAGCTTGAACGAATATCAATCTTGGAGAACACCTTGACACTAGCTAGTTGATCGAACAAAGTATCAATATGAGGTAAAGGATACTTGTTCTTAATGGTTATCGCATTAAGAGGGCGGTAATCCACACACATCCAAAGAGTGCCATCCTTCTTCTTCACAAAAATGGCTGGACAACCCCATGGTGATGAGTTAGGATGGATGAATCCCTTTTCCAACATCTCTTCTAACTATTTCTTCATTTAAGCCAATTCCTTCGGGGCCATACGATACGGGTGTCGGGAGATATGAGTAGTGCCAGGCTCTAACTCAATGGAGAACTCCACATCTCTATCCGGGGGCAACCCAGGTAGATCATCAGGAAAGACATCCGGGAACTCACAGACCATAGGAATAGAGGCAAGATCAGGAGAAGCTTCAGCATGAGCAGCAACAGGTAAGGCTGGATCTGAGGGCATAAGAAGAGACATCTTGCCTCAGAAGAAGGAAGCCGTAACTCAACAACTCTCTGTTTTAGATCCAAGACTACCCCATATACACGTAACCAGTTCATTCCTAGAATTGCATCAATGCCTTGCCCATGCAGCACCATGAACTAGAGACAGTAAGTGTGAGTGGCTAGCACTAACGCCACTGTGTCCGTCCGAGTATTAATGCACAACTGCACACCCAGAGTACTGATTCTATAGGCAAAAGATATAGCCATAAGAGGTATATTGTGTCAGTGTGCGAATCCCATGCTCATGAATGAATGTGTGCACCAGAATCAAACAACACAAAAGTTGGATGGGAATCAATGGTGAACATACCAGCCATCACTGGTTCATTTTACAATAATTCCTCAGCCTCCATGAAATTAACCTATCTAGATCAGCTCACTGGCACCTTCTGATTGATAACAGTCCGCTTGATCAGGCGAGAGTTAGCTAAGGGCTGAGTAGACTGGGTGGGCTGGTTTTGCAGACACTCTCGAGCATAGTAGCCTTCCTTGCCACACTTGAAACAAGCACCAGGCTTGTTCCCCTGTCCTTGATGAGGTGGGACCTACTATCCCTGGGGCTGCTGATGTTGCACCTACTGAGTAGGTGCACGATACTGAGTGGAAGGTGCCTGAAAGGTCTGATGAGGTTGTCAAAACGAATGCCCGCCCCAGGACTGATAGGGCACCCGCCTGACAACCTGTACCTTTTGAGCATGGGGGTGACTAGGAGACCCAGAAGCCACTCGCTTGCGCTTCCATTCTTCCTAAGAGTCACACTACAATCCCTCCATGGCAATAGCAGCGTTCATCATCGCCCCAAAGGTCTGGTAGTTTTCTGTATATAACTCCTTGTGCAAGATGCAAGAGAGGCCGCGATAGAAACAATCCCTCTTCTTCTCATCCGTATCAACATGAGTCCCAGCATACTGTGACAAGTGGTTGAACTTGTTGACATAGTCCATCACGAACATGCTTCCTTGCCTCAAGTCCAGAAATTCTATCAACTTCCTATTTAGAACACCAGCAGGAATATAATACTCTCTGAAGGCTACAGTGAACTCCTGCCAGGTCACCCGATGATCCATCGGCTGCATGGCATTAAATGTGTCCCACCATACACTAGCAGACCCCAACAGCTGTTGCACCTCAAAAGCGCACTTTTTGCTCCTCAGTTACGATAAGGAGCAGAAACTTTTGCTCTAGAATGCGAAGCCAATGCTCCGCATCCAGAGGCTCAGCCATCGGCATGAACATGGGTGGGTGCATCTTTAAGAAATCCTGATAAGAATAGGGTCCCTCGGGATCATGGGCACCACCCTCGTTCCCACCATTTCCTCCGTGGCCTCCACGGGCGAAGCCACCGATAGCCTATGCCAACAGCTCCATGGCACGGGCTGACTCACGACGAGCAGCCAACATCTCTGCCATCATCTCCGCATGAGTCATCAGAGGTGGCTGTGGTGGAGGAGGACGAGCTAGAAGTGGGGCCTCTTGGCTCTCCCTGTTGTCGTTCCCATTGCCCTGGCCACTTTCACCTTGGCCTTCACCAAGGCCATGGCCCGCTCCGGCACTAGTGCTCCCACGACCGGACCTCAAGTTCATCTGAAAACATATAGGAACCACCGTTTAGGACAACCCTCCAGATTAGGAACAAGAGTTTAGAGAAATGATAAGACATTTATTAAAGCATTCTTTTAGTTTATCCTACCAATTTACTAATCCAATTATATGTGTAGGGGGAGTTTAGTTTAGACAAGATTCTCTTATCATGATGTATGCATCGGCCTATACATTCACTCAAGCCAGAATATAGCGGTATTCACAAGAATTTTCGGCATATTGCACACTCACTTTCCATATGCTAACGATTCTTATGCAACGTAAGTTAGTGTACCTACAGAAAATTGATTAGATAAAATCAGTGCTGATATTCTAGATAGACCATATTGCTAGAGCTTACAGAAACTCGTAGACTCATTATTGGCTCTGGTATCAACTGTGGCAGAACCCCCCCCAAATAACACACCTTCGGAGGCGCTTGTCTTCCACCAGACACTAAGCACCCAAAAAGTAAGCTACATCAGGCGGGTTCCGTCCAGCACACCTCAAGGGAGAGCCCGAACAATCCACATTTTTCCCTCAGGATCCAATAATGAGAACGAGTTTACATTACTTAGTCTATTTCGTACATCCAGAGTTCTTAGAAATACATTATTACATGACCAAATTCAGAGTGCAAAAATTAAACAGCGGAATGAAAAGAAACGTCTATCGATAATACACAAGGATCCGTCTGTGCCCACCAGAAGAATCCTTCACACAACGGTTACTCCTCAAGCAGTACCTGCAATAGGGGTAAATAAACCCTTAGTACACAATGTACTCGCAAGACTTATCCGACTAGTGGGAATAATTTCCCGACTCCAAGGAATATGATAAGCTTTATGGTTTGCTGGGTTTCCTTTTTGCAAAAAGCAATATTAATAGTGCATCCTTATGTAAGTTTATTTTTAGCAGTCATGATTATTACATTATCTAGCCACTCTATGTAAGCACTTGTTCTACTTTCAAGCAGGAGTTAAGCAAACAATTCCATTTCACCACCTTTCATCTTTTAGTTCTTACTACGGTCCTAGAGTGTAGACAAGCCGTACCAGATCATCGGTGATTCATGAATCAATGTGCCCAGCTGGGTACCCCGAAACACACGCCCGCTTGTACCCCAGGCATAAGCAGGACCAACCCTCCACTATCCTATCACGGGGTCCAGGTCCCTGTCCAAACTTGGACTCCAAGCCCTCGCTCCTGAGTCTCAAACTCAGTGCGATGCTTAGACCTCCACCATCCCCGCCTCCAATCAGTCGGTCTAGAAAGAGCCAGAACGCACGACAAGAGAGCAACAAGCCTTCCCTGTGCTGATACACAAGTATATGCTCAAAATAATAAGTCTGTGACTTGCCTAGGGTCCATTGCAATGGCCGGTCCTTAACTGACACAGACAGGGAAACAGTGTAACCAGGATATGCCCCATTGGCCTAGGACACAACCTCTTACACCCACCAATACCCAAACCATATCCCTACCCGGTCTCTATTTTTCCTTTCACCATTTTTATCATGAGTGATAATAATAATCAACTATTGTGAGTAACAGCAGGTTACTCACGCTACCAAAATTATAAGCATAGCAACTACTCGACCTATGCTAGTAGGACTCATGGGTGGATATATCTATGTATGTAGTTTCCATAAAATGCATGTAACTCATGGGTGGATATATCTATGTATGTAGTTTCCATAAAATGCATGTAACGTAAATGCACATCACATATATATATTCAGATATTATTCAAAATATGGGTTAAGCACCGGGGCTTGCCTTGGGCAGGCGGGGTGTCAACAAAGTCAGCAACTGATGGCTCCAAGGTTCCTTCCTATACGAGAATCTCCTCCTCGTACTCTTCAATGATCTCTTCATACTCCTGTTCGCCTGTAGGCACGAACTCTACCAACTCGTTATCTACATGCATGAATAATGATGCAACACTTAGTAATACGGCAACACCAACTCTTAAAATAAAATACATCTATCAAGCAATTCAACTAGCTCTACCGACTAAGATGCTAAGTTGCCTATCATCACCACTAAATAGATATGAAACATTGCATGTATTATCTTAACAACTAAAGGCATCCCTATTCTTATTATCGAATTAATATATATACTACAACAAGGAATACTTAGCTACCATACTTTTCAATATATTCTAGGACTACAAAAATTACAGCGAGCACATAATAATCTAATGAACCTACTATAAAAATTTCATGGCTAAATCTATTGCCAATTTGCCACAAAAATTCCTGCAAATATTAAGCTAAATAATGTTAAGTGTTCCTAAACAAACTAATGATTCTATCATTATCACAGATAACTGTAAACTAACTACACCAATAGATAGATAACATTTTTGTGAACCTAACAAATTTTGTTACCCTATTTTTGGACACCTACAACATTTACTATAATTTTCCAAAGATCAGCTCAAAACTAAATTGAGTAAACATTTACTAATCCCTGGAAAAAGGAAAACCAAAATCCATCCGCGCGGCCCACGAGCGAGTGACGTGGCCCACGCACGCGTGACCCATCGGCGCGGCCCTACCACACGGCGACGGCCGGCGACGGGGAGGCTCACGTGCGATGGTCATTTTGTGAAAACGTCCTCGAGCTACCGATGAATCACTCCGAGGTTCATAGAACTATTCCTACAGCTAGCATTTTATAGATAAGGCCTTGGGACAAACTGTCTTTACAACGTCCAAGTCCTAGGGCACCCATGCGTGCACCGATGCGGTAGCCTTGGCACAGGGCGGTCACGCTGACCAGCCTAGCCCCTCTCCGCCCCTAATAGTGAGCCGATGCTCACCTAGATGCGAACGTGAGGCGGTGAGCGGTGAAGCAATGAAAGGAGATGCGGTCCTGAGCTCCCTCCACACCAGCGGGCCTCCTACGGCGGCGGCGGCCATGTTCCCGTGACGTTAGGCACAACCGAGATGAAAGGACTAGAGGATGGGCATCAGCAATTCACCCAGAACCTACCAGACATGGTGGCTTGACCGAGGACAGGCCGAGTGAATCCGGCCACACGCGCACGGCAAGCCCACGATGGACGGTGATGGCACGACCGTGCCAGCGGCGCCAGGAAGGCAGTGGCGGTGAAACTGGGGTGCACACGGGATGGAGGGGAACAGGGAGAAGACATAGTGCCAAGTAATTGATTGGAGGTGGACAGTGCGAGGCAAATTGGGTGAGCACCGTCATTCGGCCTTAAGTTGGTCGTCGGTGGAGAAAGCTCCAAATTGGAGCTCAACACGGTACGACAGCAGTAGAGGATGGGCTCGGTGCATAGCTAGGTTCCCACTCAATCGTCTGGCGCACGCAATTACTTGGATTAGACCCGGCGCTGCAAGCTGGCTTAGGTGCGGCCCGGTGACGCCGGCGTTACGCCATTTAAGGTAGAGGAGACTGGGGAGCGCAGCGTGGCGCTGTCATTCAATAGAAGAGGACAAAGACGCCACGGGGAATGACTACACATGCGAGCAGAGCAAGGGCAGCAGAGGCAGTGGCAAGGCAAGTAGCGGGCGTTGCGTCACCTCGGCGGGACGCGGACTCTAGGCAGAGCAGCGGCACGTGGGAATGCCGCGCTCCTACGCGCGCAATGCGCACAATGGGAAGACGCGGCGCAGAGGACCGTGCGTGTGCTGTGGCGCGAAGATGACAGCGCGAGGCAGCACAGTGATGGGACGGCGGTGGGCTGTGGCACGGCGGTGACAGCGTGAAGCAGGTGCCTAGGTGGCAGCGAACCGGCCAGAGCGACTAGACCACGTCGGCAACGGCAAGGACACTATAGGGTAGAGCGGCCAGGCCAGCGCGGTGGTGCACGTGCGTGCTTGCGCGCGAGCGGTAGGCAGCCAACGCAGCGACGCTGAGTGCCGAGGCACGGTGACCGCGTCCACGCGGTAAAAACCGGCCAGGAACGTTGTGCGCATGGCTTTTAACGCGTCCGGAAAACCCTAAAACATTGATCTAATGGCCCAACCACCTATGCAATTCTTAAGAGGGCATATTAAGCTATCAAAACCAGCCATGAAACCACACCACTAATTAATCCAATTCGCCTATAAAAATTGCCAAACTTGGCCTTGTCAAACCATTTTCTGACTTAAGAAATTTGACTAAGTCTTGATCGGATTCGCGTCAAATTTGATTTCTAAGCTATTAGGTATGCTAGCTAGTGAACTCCTTTCTCGACCATAGGTATTTCATCGCCATCTACAATGTTCATACTTCTAACTTTACTAAAGTTCCGTATATACCTTCTATAGTGTTTTCGTTCAATAAAAATTCACGAATATCCGTACTTGATAATTTTATACGTCACAAACAACCTTTCGTTAAGCATTTTTGTTGGTCATTTTAAGTTACATAAATTGATTCACACACTATATTACATACATTACACATAAATATGATGCTCATATGATGCTCATGCAGTGTTTTAGCAAAAGATTAACAGTGTAACACCAAGGGTGTTACATGCCACCACCTTGCTTGCATGATGACCCATCAAAGAACAACGCCCAAGGTACCAGCTCTACGTAGCCAATTCTTGGCTTGTGATGCTAGGTGACAAAATCAGCTATTACTTGCCCTTTGACAGCTTTAGCCGATTCGTACCTCAAGTCAAATTCTGACAACGGAAGAATCCACTTCCCCATTCTTCCATTTAATATTAGCATTGACAGCATGTGCTTGATCACATCACTCTTGAAGACAACTGTACACTCAGCCGATAACAAGTAATGTCATAACTTAGTGCAAGAGAAATATAAGCACAAGCATAACTTTTCGACGGGAGAATATCTTGTCTCTGGATCCAAAAGCCTTCTACTTAGATAGAAAATAACTCGCTATTTTCCTTCAAACTCTTGCATCAAGGCCGATCCAATCATTTGGTCATCGGACGATACGTACAACTTAAAAGGCTTACCTTGCTGAGGAGGGACCAGCACAGGTGGACATTTCATGTATTCTTTTATCTCCCCAAACGTCTTTTGTTGTGCGTCACCCCACTTAAATTTTTGATCATTTTTCAACTTCAACAAGGAAGAAAACGGCAGAACTCTTTCTGACAAATTTAAAATAAACCTTCTGATAAAATTAATCTTACCAAGTAAAGATTGTAATTCTATTTTAGTAGTTGGGGGCACTACCTCATCAATTGCTTTCATACTTTTTGACCAATTTTGATTCCTCTCTCGTGGACCATGAAACCCAAAAATTGTCCAGCAGATACTCCAAAGGCACACTTATTAGGATTCAGCATTAGAACATGTTTTCTTATACACTCCAAGGTCTCCCGCAAATCAGCTTGATGTTCCTTGTACCCCTTGGATTTTACCATCACATCGTCAATGTAGACTTCAACAATCAAGCCGATCAACATATGAAAAATATAATTCATCTCCCTCTGATAAGTTGCACCAGCATTCTAATCACAACCCATTCGAATAAGCCATATTACGCCAGGGCATCTACAGGCTATTTTTGCTATTTCGTCTTTAGCCATAAAAATTTGGTTATACCCTACATTGCCATCCATGAAACTAGTAAACTTATGCCTGGCTGCTGCATCTACCAACATATCAGCTACCGGTATCGGATAACCATCCATGGGTGTAGCCTTGTTCAGATCTTTGAAATCGATGCAGACTCTTAACTTTCCATTTTCCTTATACACAGGAACAACATTCGATATCCACTCCGCATATTAGCACGGTAGGATAAATTTCGCTTCTAGTAATCTTTCAGTCTCCTTTTTGATATCATCAAGAACATTTGGGTTGAACCTCCTCGGAGCTTGTTTAAATGGCCGATATCCAGGTTTGATTGGCAACCGATGTTCAACAATCGATTGGTCTAGACCAGGCATCTCATAGTATTCCCAAGCAAAACAATCTTTAAATTCCTTTAATAGATCTACTAACTCTTACTTATACTCAGGATCCACTTGGCACTTACATACGTCGGCCTAGGCCTATCTCCAGAACCAATGTCTATCTCTTCTAATTCATCGGCCGGCGTAAAGCCATGTCTTAGTTTACCATATGTACCATCTATTGGATTATCCATTAAAACAAATTCTTAAAGCCGACTGCTTGGATCGGCTGTTGGCTTTCATCAATGACTTTAATGAAGCCACCTTTCCATAGCTTGCCAAAAAACACTTGAAGTCTTCTAGCTTCCAATATACTGGATTAGTTGTTGCGATACTTACAAAATCATCAGTGTGAACTAGCTCGACATCATCTTCATGCCATTGAATCAAGCATTGATGCATGGTCGATGGTACACAACAGTTTGCATGTATCCAATCACGACCAAGCAGTAAACTATATGAACCTTTTCCATCAATGACGAAGAATATGGTGAGCAAAGTCTTACTTCCGATTGTCAATTCGACGTTCATTGCCCCTCTGGTCTTGGATGCATTACCCCTAAAATCCTTAAGCATCATGTCAGTCTCAATCAAATCTTCTGGTCCCTTGCCAAGCTTGTGAAAAGTGGTATAAGGCATAAGATTGACAGAAGCACCTCCATCCACCAACATCTTGCTCATCAGCTTCCCATCAACAAAACCTTTTACATATAGAGCCTTTAAGTGCCGATGTTTGATTGGCTTATCGAATATAGCCTACTATATCACTGTTAACTTGGCAACTATTTCCTCATACTCTGATTTATCAAAATCTGAATAGACTTCTTGATCTGCTGGAGCTCTAAATTCTAATGGCAATAGAAAAGCCATTTGAATATTAGCCGATGGCTGACCCCTATCGGTTGTATGCTTAGAACGCCACACTTGAGGTCTACCAGATGCCTAAGCCTATTCTAGCTCTCTGTTCCTTAGGCGTGGCACCCTTCTTTTCTGGCTTCTTATCAAACCTCCTGGACACCATTTCCCTTCCTACCAAACATATTCTTCTTCATTATCTTCTTTTTCATAATCAGCCCAATTCTGATCAACAACTCGCTTCCCAAGCCGATCATGAACACTTCTATTTTTAAGCGTTGATCCATATTATTATGATGATACTCATCTCGAGCATGGATAGATCAGCAGTTGGCTTGAGATTGCCTAAACTCCCAATATTTCTCACTGCACTCTGGGCAATTATTTCTAGTAGGCAATTTTAAACCTTCATTCCAACAATGTCTGAAGAAAGGATAATTCCAATATGTTTCAGCTTGCTTTCTTTCATACCTCTCATTTTCTTGTTGATGTTGGTATTCTTGCTCTTCTAACCAACGTTGATAATCCTTTTCCTTCTGCTGCTGCCATTTATTAAACAAAATTCAAGATGTAACACATGGCCTTGTCGCCCCATCCTTCGACGTCTCTCCCTGCTCATATCGGCTCTTTTGTTGGTCACGACGCCTTCTAATCTCTCTATAGTCATTAGCCAATATTTGCATCTCGGGATCGACTGTTCTAGTTTCTCTTGATCTAGTTAATGTTAGGACTTCAGTCTTTCCTTTGAGCAACCTAGCATCAACCATGTTCTGATCTCTTGGAAAAGGATTATCATCAACTTTCATCTTTTGAGGTGTATCAAATTTGAGCCTTCCTTGCTGAATAGCCCTCTGTATATGTTGCCGAAAGACTCTGCACTCATTAGTGGAATGAGAAGTAGCGTTATGAAATTTGCAGAACTTCTTATTCTTCAACTGATCAGGGGGCAACATAACATCAAAGAGCTTGTCTAATTTTGTGACGTCGAAATCATAGGTCTCTTCGACTCCTCTTCCCCAAGGATTTGTCACCATTACTATCTTCTTACTCCAATTCCATTCAGCTGTGGCAACCTCTTCTTCTTCATTGTCTTCTTAGCCATCATCAACTGAATACGGATTATAGGTTTTGGCAATTACGATATTCTTCTAGAATCGGGTATCTCTGCACATATTCTGAAATTGGTTATTGAGCGCTGCCACTCATTGAGCCAACTGACCCAAATTGTCAAACTCTTGCCCAAGCAGCTTCTCTCTCCACGTTAGCAACATTCCTTGAACGGCCAAAGCAGCTAGCTGATCATCAGTCAAGTTTAATGAGAAGCACAAATTTGTAGTCTCTCAGAACCTCTAAAGAAACTCAGTGCTCGATTCATTAGTTCTCTGCCATATAGTTGTCAAATTGGTAATCTTCTTTTCTCCTATCCCAGTATAAAAAAATGTATGAAACTTCTTCTCTAGGTCAGTCCAATTAGCAATGGAGTTAACTGGCAGCGATGAAAACCAAGTAAAGATTGGCCCTGACAGGGACAAGCAGAAGAAATGAACTCGATGGGCCTCTTCAATGGATGCCTCGCAAAACTATGTAAGATACCGACTGACATGTTCTATTGTGCTTGTGCTATCTTGGCTAGTGAACTTAGCAAACTCTGGGAGCCTATAATTAGCAGGAAGAGCGACCAAATCATACCACTCTGGATATGGGTGTTTGTACGAGAAGGTCTACCCTTTTAGCTTCAAACCAAACTGATTCTTCATCATCTCGGACACTCTAAGCAACAACTCATCAGCATTTGAATTTGGATTTCTCTGTAACTGCTGACCCATCTGTGGATTAAAATTTTGGGTACCTTGATACCTCAGATTTGGAATCAAGTGAAGGGTGTTGTAATCTGTGACATAATGATATCCTTGTGGAATCTCTATCTGCTGGGTTCTTTGCTGGTTCGCTGCTTGAAGTCTCTAGTTATAAATGTTAGGATCTATATCTCTACGAATCCTTTGAACTGATGGCGCTATTTTTTGAGCCGACGATGGTATTTGGCATAATGTGCCAAAATTAACCATATGATTCTGACCTTGCCCCGTCGGCTATTGCACATGCTGCACTGATGATCTAGGGTTATTTTGTACTTGATTGGTGGTGGAACCTTGAATTTGCTCATATGAACTCTGAACTACCTGGACATCATTATTACTAGTTAATGCTGCTTCTTGATGGCTAGTACCAGCTTGATTAGTCCCTTGAGTCGATGGATGTGGAATATTATAATAAGCCAGCCCAACCTGATGAATTGGATATCCATGAAACACCTCTTTCATGGTATTATGGAATGTGTTCAAGAAGACTGTATTATGGTTCAATATGGCATCATGAACAGATTTGTTTACAGCTTCTACGAAGAAACACATATCCTCAGCTTTGTCTACATGTGTCTGCCCATGCATCAACACTCTTGGTAGTGGATATTTCTGAACAACTTTATTATCACATGTCTTGGTGTAGGACAACAAACACTTATTCTGAAATTCTTCTGTAGCTTTACTGATGACATCTTTATCTTCATCAGGTAGGTCTTTATAAGGTACCATGAGGATGTCATTGTTGTTCTAAGTCGCCATGACGATTGTGGGGTCCCACCGGGCATGCCACAACGTGTGTCAGCGCAAAAACGTATCGATGCGCCGAGGCACATAGCAAGCCGGAAGGATCTGCTTAGGATGAGCCCGAAGATCCGCTTGGCTTCAATCACAAGATCCGTCGACCCTGCGAATTCCTCCCGAGGTGTGCCAGTCAATCTGTCCTGCAATTGACAAGGAGAGAAAGTTTATCAGTAATTTAAGGTGGAACATGCCGGTCTTCGCCCAGACAGTTCCAAGTGTGCCAGTTCGAGAGCAGCCAGACGGGAAAATCAACTAAAACAGCCGATACGCGAAGAAATCGACTATTATGGACTGTAAAGCTCGTGGCTCGCGATTGTTTTTATGTTGACAAGTATAATGCACGTAGATATAAATAACACCATCGGCTAGGTGCGTATTACCTGTGTAAAGCATTGAGCCGATGAATCTAACGAGAAAAGGATATAACATGCGAACAAATCGATTATCTTGTACGAATAGATCTACAAACGCTCTGAATCTAATCTGTTACCATCAACAGTGAGGTTTGACCGGATCGATGGCAGCTATGATGATAATAACAAACTAAAACTGAAGAATCCGTAAAACCATCTATACATTGATAGGCTTTTCGAAAGACATGCTATATGTGTGAAAGCTCAAGCGAATCGGCTAAAATAGCCGATTTAGGTGGAAAAAGGACTACAGCATGTGAACAATCGACTATTGAACATAGACAAATCTATGAACTCATCAGACTTAACCTGCTATCTCTAACAGTAGGGTTCGACCGGATCGATGGCAGTCGTGATAAAGACAACAAATCAAACCTTTAAAGTAAACAGATCTTTTCATATTTAACATAATCATGAAAATACACTGTAGGTGTTAAAGCATAGGCGATCGGCTATTTAGCCGATGCAGGCATAGCAAAAAGTTATGGTCATGTCTGACCAAGAACAAATCTACCAACTCACATCCTCCAATCTAAAGTGCTATTAGTGGGGATCGACCAGATCGTTACAGCCATAATAGCGAACTATAGACCAGATTTAACTTGCCAGCAAACCTCTTCAAGATCATACGTGCCTTAACCGTGTACTATGCATGATCGAGATCGAAGTAGAACAGCCGATGAAACATAACCCGTCGCTCAAAGTAAGAAACATCATATTGTAACAAAGCAAACGACGGACTAAAAGGATATGAGGCCGATCTAGATCGATCTCGACCGGACAGGTTGATGTTGCTGAAAACTAATAACAATAACAACATCAGTAAGATCGGTAACTTAATGAATCTACCCAAAGGACGTCATCCTTAGGTAGAGCTTATAACTTGATCTTAATCTAATTCGAGCAGTGGAGGTCAAACTTAACTGACATAGCCATACTTGAACTAGATAAGAGTCGATAACTAGTTTATTCTAGAGTTCGCAGTGCAGGTCGAACTTAACCGATGCAGCCGTATAAACGGAAGTATAAGCCATGACGGTACTTACAGACAAGCCAGAGGTCGGCCGGACCGATGCAGCCCTACTTGTTGAAGAACTCGCCGAGATCTACACTACTCCTACTCCTAAGGATTGGCGTAAAGCCAAAAAAAGTAATTTACATTGATTGATTGGATGTCCATTTACAATAGCTGGGGTTCAATATTTATACCCGAAACCTAAACATGAATCCTTCTTAAGTACGACTCATTACAATCTTTGGCATAAGAGAAAATATTTCTAATTTAAGATAACTTGGACCCTAATCTTTCCCTTTTTGTAGAGTCCGACATGTTTTTTCTGACGCCAACCGTAGCTTTTTGTCGTTATCTGCTGGCGTCATCTGAAGAGAGCCGATTCCAGTGCTGCACTTGAATCAGCTGATATCGACCCTTATACAATCGATTCCTTGATGACATAATCTTGGAAGCTTCGAGTTCCCGCGCTCTTCTTCCCAAATTTTGGTGCAAACAGAGGCTAACACCGTTAAGTGTCATGCGAAATGACTAGAATACCCGTGTTCTATAAAATACACTGACTCATTATATGACACTGCTTCATGTGATGTTAGAAAAAATATACTTGTTCCCTCAATGACACTGCCTATTTCTATGCTTTATTTGGACTTTAAAACTCGTCTAGATTATATTAATATTAATGTGGCTAAAATTTTCAAATAATTTTGTTTTGCTAATATACATTATTTAAGCATTACAATTCATCCACATTATATAACTGTGGATAAAATTTCCCAAAAAAATTGTATTGCTGGTTTGCATTATTTATGCCAAAAAATCATCCATATTATATATATAAACACTAATAAAAGATCTCAATATAAATTGGTTCAAACACTTCGTTGAGTGTACAAGTGAGAATTGGGTTTTCGGTTTATGCAGTTGCTTAGGAAAGCCATAGGATCACAGCTGCTAGCAGGAGTAAATTAACAATAGGGGATTTTTCCTGGTGGGAGATCTTACGCACACTGTCGTGAATATTTGGAGACGACTTTATGTGAAAAGAAATAGTAGTAGCGACTAGCGAAGAGACGGGACCGTAGTACTCAATCTGTAGAAATGGACAAAGTTAGCGCGTAATGATAATGTGGAGCATCGTCATCTTTTAGCCTGCTGGTGATATGATATTTATATTTAGATTCCAGACCAAATAAAGTGTTTGAACCAATTTATATTGATATCTCATTAGTGTTTATCTATATAATGTTGATGAATTTTATTACATAAATAAATGCAAACCAGCAATATTTTTTTGAGAAATTTTAACCACAGTTGTAAAATGTAAATGAATTATAATGCTTAAATAATGCATATTAGCAAAACAAAATTATTTGCAAATTTTAACCACACTTGTATAATGTGGATGAACTGTAATACTTAAATAATGTATACTAGCAAAACAAAATTATTTACAAATTTTAACCACACTAGCAGATGCCCGTGCATTGGTACGGAAGCCTCAAATTTTTCTACACAAAAGAGTTAAAAAAAAAGAAACTACATGTAAACAATATCTTTGAGATCTCATCGAAGTAGAATGTCAAACAATAGACATGACACCAAAAGTGCTAACCAGTGGCTGATATTGTCCAACTCCAGTTTTGATGCATACAGGCCTAGTGAAGTCGCATCCGCAAATCTGAATTCTAAGTGATTTCTTTCTTACAATTATTCTATCCTGTGCATAGTTCACAAATTATTGCGAAGTTGCTTTACACCCACTGCTCTATACAGATTCATGGAAACCATGGAATACCACGATATTTGAGGATGGAATTTAATAAGCACCAGCCACCAAGGGAGAAGTGTTATAATTACCTCCTTCCCTAGCAATGCAATCTGACCCGCCTTCATATCTCTATTGCCTGAAATGAACCACAACAAAAAGTACGAAAATCAACGACAGAAATCTGGAGACACAAATCCTGCCCCACCCACCACAAGCACCCACTCAAATAAATGACAGTATGCAAGAGAAGTAACTTTTGACAGAAGTGTCAATGCGCTCATGCTTCACCAGCTATGACACCATCATCCTACCTTACATTGTAGCCACCTACATTGATCCATGATAGTATGTAAGGTCCCTTACATCTAATAACTAATACAAATATGTTAGTTGCACAGATAATAGGAACACGAAGATGAAAATTGAAACATGGTACAATATCGATTTTCAGCTTCCAGCTTCATTGGTACCAAACTCAATCAGTTTCGCATATCAAAATGTTTCTTTACTTGAAAAAGGACTTATGTAAGGATCAGGTATAAAGTCAGCAAAACAAACTGAGCTTGGACTCTTGCGGAGATAGGTAATAGTGCCGAGCAAGACTGCCCACCCTGATCGATGCATAGTTCAATCCAATCAGTTGGACACAGTCTCAAGATCTAACCAAAGATGGCCTTGGCCATGGGTTGAGGAGGAAACTGATGTGCCTGGCTGTGGCTTTGGTGGTGTGTGCACCCGTACTCCACCTAATTATTAGCATCCATGTTTTGGAGACTTATTATTAACCAGGGGAATTACAACTGAAATTCCAGGTTAAAGTGCCTAATAGCTCCCAATGAAGCTTAATTTTGTGAATTTAAAAACACATGGTTAAGACATCCAAACAACCCATAATTAGAATGGGTCAGCAAAATGAACAACCTACCTGGCCATAAGCCCATAACAAAGAGTTTATGAACCATCCTCGATATACTTCAACCAAAACCAGCTCGTAAAAAGAAATCCTGATGAATGTGCAATCAGTGTGATGAGCAACAACACATACCAGCAATTTCTTCCTTGTGCCTCGAGGTCCATAAAGGAGAAAAAAAATAGGTGAAGTACTTCATTGTAAATAATTTCTAAATGCATTCAAAGGAATGAAGTAACAGAAACCATCTTCATTAATAAACATTAAGGTAAGGTAGAGATGGAAAATAACAACAGATGCATAACAGCACAGTGCCAAATAGTTGAACTGAAAGTTACAATGAAATGTATAAGTAATTAGCTCTAAGCAAGTCTAAATGTGTTCTTTAAACCACAATCCAATTAACAGAGTCTATAAAAATCAGTGCATCTCAAAAACAACTCTCTCATCTCTGGTTTTGACATTCTGAGTTGACTACTTCTCGTGCTTTGTAAGTCACTCAGAGTCAGAGGCCATATATTGTTTAAAAAATAGTGCCCTCAAGCTTGTGATGAGAGAGTTAGTGCTTGTTTTCTGGTCTGTCCTCAATGCATAGTGTTTGCTGAACTCATGTCACACCCAATTTTAAGGATAAAATGGAGTGCAAAATCTTATGTGCGCCCAGAGATCAGTCACACACATAAGCTGACAAATTATGAATAGTATCATCACAAATGTTTATTACATCACGAATAAGACAGAGTTTTCACGTAAATATAGCGGAAATAATAAAAAGATCTCTCGCGGGAGCTCCAATTCACAGGGACGTCGACTGGTTGACCACAAGTCTAGTAGTCCTCAGGGGAATCATCATTCTCAAGGTCATCTGTTACCCATCCGGGATTTTTATCCAAGTAATGAAAATAAACAAGCGTAAGTACATGTCGTACTCAACAAGTGTAACACGGGGTTCATGAGGCTCAGAAGGCTAGACACGGTTCAATGTGACGTTCACTTTTTAGTTGTCACAATTTTAGCTTATGAGTAGCATCAAGTTGTTTCAATTCCCATTGCCAAACACATGATCAAATGTAAACATGAATAATGAATAGCATAAACAAATGTTACTTAGTGTTCATCTATTCCATAAGGGTTCCAAGGCCGCTCATGACCGTGAGCACGGCTGATATACCAGTTTTACACTCTGCAGAGGTTGTACACTTTCACTGTGAGTCGTGATTCCCATATGCCCGGGTTTATAACTCCCAAAACACTTCCAAGGTGAGCAGGCAGGGGTCACTATGAAGCCTTTCAAAGGTTCGTCTAACAAGTTAGGGCCGCTAGGTTTCTGTGGCCTACGAATGTAGAGCTCCTCTTCCAACAGGCACAATGACGCGTAGCCTATACACTGCCGGACAGAGGCCGCACTACATCCAACCCGGAACACACCCCTCTTGCGCCATAAAGGTAACCACTAACAAGCTAGAAAAGGTCCTCATACTGAGCCAAAGCCAGAGCCATGTAGCTCTCACAAATTGTCTCAGTAAGTCCTGGATGATCACTTACAGATAAGTCCTTAGGGAGAGGAATCTGAAGCATTTAGAAAGTAGCTAAACACTCCAGCCCCCTGTTTCCATGTTGCTAAAAAGTCATATTTTAGCGTTTATTGCATATACCATTAGTCAAGTTACAAGATCATGGTTCAATTGAGCTCTAGCAAAGCTACCCATATGCATAACCCATAGGTGACAAGGTAATAGTTCAATTCTAGGAAATCCCTATCAAGGCGACACATGCAATATGAATTTAATGAATTAAAGTGAATAGGAAACAAGGATGATCCCATGCTATACTTGCCCTGAGCAATGTACACCTGCTGGTCCTGCTCGTCAAAGTCGTACCCTTGATCCTCCGAGAACTGCTCACCGTCTATACTCGATAACCACAGCAACATACAAGCATCCAGGAGCAATCATGCAAAGCAAACAAGGCTACAAATTAGAACAGTACACCAACAGCAAAGAATCAAGATGAAAAGTTTGGAAAACGAATCTACGTCTCGCTATGAACACACAGACGCGAAGATCACAAAAATCGGATCTAAAACGGAAAAGTTATGATTTATACAAGATTTCCTATAGACAAATAATAGATTAGATCTAAGCTCGAATTATAAAAGTTGGAAAACTACTTTACAGTAGCATAAGCATGTAGATTACTTAATTACGAACCTATCGCAACTTGAACGGATCAAATCGGAGTTAAAACGGAGAAATTATGGCTAAAACAAGTTGAATGGCAAAACTGTAAATAATTTGAAAACGTATTTCAGCCCATCCAAAAGAAAATACGCTTTCGAACGAAAGAAACGTAAACTGTGAAACGCGCAAAGGACCGCGGGTTGAATCTGGAATATTTATAAGGGCGTATTTGTAAGATAGGCAGCAAAGGGGTATCTATAGATCTGAGCCGTTGGATTAGAAACCGACGGCTGAAAATCAATCTGGCGAAAAAAATCAAGAAGCTGCCGGCACAGTGCCATCGGCGGCAGGAGACACGGCGGCGCCATGGCCGGCCATCTAGAGCTCTCGGTTCACGGCCTCCAGTGCACTATTCGACGAAACAAAAGCTCGGACGACGAGAGAGGGAAAGGGAATCTCACCCGAGCCGGAATAAGCGAAGGGGGAGCAATGACGGCTCGGTGCTTGAGGAACAATGGTGGTTAGCGGCGGCGCTGAAACGAAGCTTCAAGCTCAACATGCCATGAAGAAAAACGAACGCCAGATGAGATAGGGGAGAGAGGAGGGGTGCGGCCGCTATTTAAGGGGCACGGGATGACTTGAGAAGCACGGCACCGAGGCGTGGCAGGGTTGGACACGACGGCGTCGACGGAGATGGTGTCCGAGCCGGTCACGAGCAAGAGGAAGAAGAGCCTGACCGGCGGGCCTGGCTGGTCAGCGGCGGGGAACAACGCCTTGAAAAGTCGGACTTCTTGGTCAAGCGCGTGTCGGGCTGGGGTTGTTGGGCTTCAGTGTTGCGGCTGGGCCTTCAAATTTTGGGCCAAGCCAGGGGAAAACGGCCCGCAGAGATGCCCTGGCCCAAGCGGTGAAGAGCGCGGCCGGCGCGGGAAAGAGATGGGCCATGGCCGAAACAGGCCTTCGGGCCGAAAAGAAGGAGGAGGAGAAAGTCATTTCTTTTCTTTTTCGAATTTTTCTTCAAAGCAAGCTCAAAATGCTATTTCAACTCAATTCGAAATCCGACTTCAAACCAAGCAATTCAAAATAACATGCAGCGGCATGAATGCACATTCATGGTTGTTGACCTATATTTGATTTTATTTCTAATAAAATTATTATTTCCTAAATTCAAATGCCCATAAAATGCTTAACACAGCAATTTCCCCTATTTAAAAATGTTATAAAATTTAGGGTGTTACAATTCTACCCCCTTAAAATGAATCTCATCCTCGAGATTCAGACGATGCTTACTCAAATAACTGTGGGTATGTTTTCCTTAGATCATCTTCTCTTTCCCAAGTAGCCTCATCCACGGTATACCGATTCCACTGAACCTTGCACATCTTTATAACTCGGCTCCTTGTAACTCTTTCTGCTGTCTCTAAAATCTTTACTGGAAACTCCTCATAAGTGAGATCTTCCTTAACTGTAAGCTCTTCTAACGGTATCTGTTCCTCAGGTACACGCAAACACTTCTTTAGCTGAGATACATGGAACACATCGTGTACACCCGACAAACTCTCAGGCAATTCTAACTGATAAGCTACCTCTCCACGTCTCTCTAAAACCTTGAAAGGTCCAATATACCTTGGTGCTAACTTTCCCTTCATGTTAAACCTTCTCACACTTCTCATAGGTGACACCTTTAAGTACACGTAATCACCTACTTCAAAAACCAATTCTCTTCTTCTAGTGTCGGCATAGCTCTTTTGTCGAGACTGAGCCACTCTCAAGTTATCCCTGATCATCCTTACTTGCTCTTCTGCGTCTCTCAAAACATCTGGTCCAAACACTTGAGTTTCTCCCGTTTGATTCCAAAACAACGGGGTCCTACACTTTCGTCCATACAAAGCTTCGAAAGGTGCCATATTAAGACTTTTCTGATAACTGTTGTTGTACGAGAACTCTGCATAAGGCAAACTCTTATCCCAACTTGTTCCATACTGCAACGCACAAGCCCTCAACATATCCTCCAATATCTGATTAATTCTCTCAGTTTGCCCATCTGTCTGAGGATGATATGCTGTACTAAAATTCAACTTGGTTCCCAACGAACTATGTACTTGCTGCCAAAAATGAGATGTAAATTGAGTACCTCGATCAGACACAATTTTCTTGGGAACTCCATGTAGACACACTATTCTCTCCATATATAACTGAGCTAACCTTGGTCCATTATAAGTAGTCTTGACCGGTATAAAGTGAGCAACTTTAGTTAAACGATCCACTATTACCCAGACTGAATCATAACCTCTCTGAGTACGTGGTAACCCAACTATAAAATCCATACCAACTTCTTCCCACTTCCACTCAGGTATCTTCATTGGTTGTAGCAATCCTGCAGGTCTTTGATGTTCAGCCTTGACCCTCTGACAGGTATCACACAAAGCAACATATTCAGCAACATCTCTTTTGAGTCCGTACCACCAATACTTCTCTTTTAGATCTAAATACATCTTGGTACTTCCAGGATGAATAGAATAAGCAGACTCATGTGCCTCACGAAGAATTGCCTCACGTATAGCCTTATCCTCAGGCACACACAGTCTTTTCCCAAACCACAGAGTTCCATTGTCGTCCATGCGGAAACCTGGTGCCTTACCAATCACTATGTTTTCTGCTATCTCCTTCAACTTCGCATCCTGTAACTGTCCCTTACGTATTTCTTGCTCCAATTTAGGCTCCAACACCAACTCCACTGCATTGGTAACAAAACCTAAATTCAGTCGCTCAAATTCAGCACACAACTCACTTGACATCGATGTCACTTGCACCTCATTGACATAACCCTTCCTACTAAGAGCATCGGCAACAACGTTCGCCTTCCCAGGATGATAGTGTACCTCCAAATCATAATCTTTGATCAACTCTAACCATCGACGATGTCTCATATTAAGATCTGTCTGAGTGAAAATGTACTTCAGACTCTTGTGATCAGTATAGATATCGCTCTTATGTCCAATAAGATAGTGCCTCCATATCTTCAAGGCATGAACCACTGCTGCTAACTCCAAGTCATGAGTAGGATAATTTAACTCATGCTTTCTCAACTGCCGAGATGCATAAGCCACTACTCTGCCCTCTTGCATAAGAACACATCCGAGTCCCTGACGAGATGCATCACAATAGATCGAAAAGCTTTTATTCAAGTCTGGCAAAGTCAACACTGGGGCTGTAGTCAACCTCTTCTTCAACTCTTCAAAGTTAGCTTGGCACTTCTCGGACCACACAAACTTAGCATTTTTCTCCAATAAGGCTGTCATTGGCTTGGCAAGCTTAGAGAAACCTTCAATGAACCTTCTGTAGTATCCAAATTAATCCCAAGAAACTATGTATCATCCCACATCTGTTGGTGGCTTCCAATTCAAAGCATCTTTCACCTTACCGGGATCTCTTCGCAATTCCACCGTTGGAGACAACATGACCAAGAAAAGAAACTTCCTTCAACCAAAATTCACACTTGCTTCGCTTGGCATACGACTTTGTGTTCTCTCGAGCTTCTGCAAGCACCAACCTCAAATGTTCAACAGTGCTCTTCTTACTGCTTTTGGAGAATATCGATTATATCATCGATGAACACCACCACAAACTTATCCAAAAACTCCATGAACACCTTGTTCATCATGTACATAAAGTAGGCGGTGCATTGGTCAAACCAAATGACATAACAAAGTACTCATATAAACCATACCTCGTAGTAAAAGCTGTCTTGGGTACATCTGCTGCACGAATCCTCCTTAATTGATGGTAGCGAACGAAGATCAATCTTAGAGAAAACACAGTACCTCCTCTCAACCGATCAAACAAATCATCAATTCTAGGCAACGGATACTTGTTCTTGATAGTAACCTCATTGAGTGACCGATAATCGACACACATCCTCTGAGTACCATCCTTCTTGTCAACAAATATAACTGGTGCTCCCCAAGGTGACAAACTAGGACGAATAAAACCTTTCTCCTGTAACTCCGTAATTTGTTTCTTAAGTTCTTCTAATTCTTTAACCCCCATTCTATATGGACGCTTAGCTATAGGTGCAGTTCCAGGTAATAATTCAATAATAAACTCAATATCACGGTCAGGCGGCATACCTGGCAAATCATCAGGGAACACATCTGGAAATTCATCCACCACTGGGTCCTCCTTGTTGCCGCTATCATCAAGCTGGTTCACTGTGGCGGTTGGCTGTGCTTGTATTACTACATCAACCTTCATTCTCTCTCCATTCGGTGCGGTCACAACAACTACCCTTTCCTTACACTGAATCACTGCTTGTTGTTTCATCATCCAATCCATACCCAGAATCACATCTATACCGGATGCTCTCAACACAATGGGGCTCACTTTAAACTCTACCCCCCTTAAAGATAGACTAGTCGGAAGACAACGATATGCAGCTTGCATACTTCCACCCGGTGAGTTTACTAACATGGGATTTTGCAGGGCACATAAGGGTATGCTGTGGTTTCTAACGAATGCTTGTGATATGAATGAATGCGAAACTCTAGAATAAAAAAGAACAGTGGCAGGGGTTGAGTTAATATTGAACATACCGAGCATGACTTCTGGTTCTGCAAACGCCGTCTCTGTAGACACATGATTCACGTTCCCATAATGTGTTGGCTTCTGGTTGCTGTTTTGCCTTTGAGGGGTTTGCTGGTTGGGCTTCTCAGGGCAATTGTAAGAGAGGTGACCTTCTTTGCCACAACGGAAACACTTGCTAGGGGTGCTAGGGGCACTAGTCTTCATAGGAGTGTTGTTGGGCGCTCCCTGTCGTGGTGTCTGCTGACCACTCTGTTGCTGAGGACGTTGATTGGCATTCTGCTGCTGGTTCTGGTTGCGCTGAGGATACTGACCACGATTCCATTGACTGGGTGGTCCCTGAAACCTCTGCTGGAAGCCTTGTTGAGAGTTGGCACGTGGACGAGTATTGCTCCCAGAGGCTTGTCCCTGAAGCCTCCTCTTCTTGGCCTCCATCTCCTTGCGCTTGTTGTCAATAACAATAGCGCGGTTCACCAGCGTCTGAAAGTTGGGGTAGGTGTTTGACATAAGTTGGAGCTGCAGACCATCATACAGACCTTTGAGAAAGCGGCGTTGCTTATCAGCATCATCAGCCACTTCGTTAGGAGCATAACGTGACAACTGAGCAAACTTGTCACGGTACTCAGCGATAGACATGGATCCCTGCTTCAAAGCTCTAAATTCCTCTTGCTTGAGCTCTATCAGCCCCTCTGGTATGTGATAAGATCTGAAATTCTCTTTGAACTCCTGCCAGGTGACAGGAGGAGCGTTGGTAGGATGCCCATACTCGAATGACTCCCACCAGTCCTGAGCTTCTCCCTGAAGTTGTCCCGAAGCGTACAACACCTTCTGTTGATTATCACATTGAGCTATGTTGAGCTGCCTCTCTATTGCACGAAGCCAATCATCTGCTTCCAGTGGATCGGTGGCACGAGAGAACACCGGGGGACGGCCCTTCAAGAATTCACCACGCTTATCACGTGGGGCTCCACCACCCTGTTGATTCTGCTGATTCTGCACCAACGTTTGCATGAGCTGCGTCTGTATTGCCAAGAGTTGTTCAATAGTCGGTGGTGGTGGTGGTGGATGTGGGGGAACACCTCCACGACCTCCGCCTCTTCCTCTTCCAGACATCTGCTTATCAAATATTCAAAATTCAGAAATCCCCGAGTTAGAATACATTCTGAAAATTTTCTGGACGAGTCTCAACAACAGCAGCTCTGTAAAACAGTCATATCTCGAGTTCCCGGAATCCAAATAGAGTGTACTTAATATGGTTGGAAAGCTTACGAAATTTTCTACAACTTTTATTCAGACCACTTTCCCAGATTCTGTCGTTAGATTACTCAAAAACAGGATACAACCGAAACTGTTCCCAGATTCCAGACTGTCAAGTAACTTTAACTTGAAACAGAGATATCTCACGAACCAGATCAGATATGGGGGTGATTCTAGAGGCATTGGAAAGGTAATTAAGTCTAGTTATTCCCACAACAATTTCATAATTTTTGGTCGTGTATATTTTATTCGGCATTAAGATAAAGGCAGACTGCTCCGAAAAACAGATTCCGAAGGAGCGAGATGTAACAAACCCAACTATTTATTTATTGACCCAAACTTTAATATTCTTAAATATGAAACTTGCGGACATGCCCACGAAGTTCCAACACACATTACAAAGATCCAACTCATGCATAAACATAAGAACAAATCAACTAAACACGCAATGTCCACACCGCACTAAAAACTCGACCCAACTCAACTCACTCGTTCTACTATCGTGCTATTACATAAAGAGGGACTCCAACATCTAGGGGCGATACTTATGAGGAAGCTCCTCATACATCTTGGGCAAATTGAGGCACACCCTTTGTTCGTCTATCACTTGTCTGGTGCCTCTTGATTGCTTTCTCACTGAGCCTTCAATTGATCCTCCAACCGCGAATCCTTGACACGCACTCGTAACCAAAGTGTACCATCGCCTGCGTGGTTGGATCCGTGCCCTCTGGGTCCATCATTGCCCATCCCAATTCAGGTGTTGATGAGGAAGGAATCGATATTGATCATCCTTCATGACCTCGAATCGGCGACCACGGAGGCCTATGCAAGCTTCAGCGCTGCATCTTCTATGCCGTCCTCCATGGTAGCGCGGTGACCATGGTGTGCGTAGTTTGAATCCAGCTGATACGCACCTTTCTGCTCATCCTTGATGGTGATGCACACCCTAACCTTCCAGTAGGTGTCTTCAAGAGGGTGTGCATGCTCTTCGCAAGCGTATTCTACAGCTGCATCCCAATCACTGTAGTATGTCTGCAGCAGGCTCAAGAGTCGGTGATGTGAAACAGAGTATTCACATCCCGGCTTATACCACACCTTTGTTGTCCACCCCAATGGCGGGATCGGCTCATCCTCCTCAACAATGTCTTCATCTTCGTTTTCGGACAAGTCAACGATCTCAACTTCTTGAGGGTCATCATGGGCTGGCTCAGGTGTGGACTCAGGCGTTGGCGGTGTTGGCGAATCTAATTCCTGCTCCTGTGGTTCTTCCTCCTCAGGATCCACGGACAAACCTTGTGGCGGGTAATACCCTCCAGTGCTCATGCGGGCAGTCTTGTGGGCACGAGGCATCTACAGAATTAGGTTTAGTTAGGTTAGATTAGAAGCAGTAATTTTCATAATAGAATAAGGCAGAGAAGCATAAAACTTTAGCAAATAACAAGGGTGAGATAGAAAGCATGAAATGAGTGAAGCAAAAGAAGCTAAAACGACCATTGCTAACTAGGCTTGCGTCCTACAGTCAACATGGCTTTGATACCAATCTGTCACACCCAATTTTAAGGATAAAATGGAGTGCAAAATCTTATGTGCGCCCAGAGATCAGTCACACACATAAGCTGACAAATTATGAATAGTATCATCACAAATGTTTATTACATCACGAATAAGACAGAGTTTTCACGTAAATATAGCGGAAATAATAAAAAGATCTCTTGCGGGAGCTCCAATTCACAGGGACGTCGACTGGTTGACCACAAGTCTAGTAGTCCTCACGGAAATCATCATTCTCAAGGTCATCTGTTACCCATCCGGGATTTTTATCCAAGTAATGAAAATAAACAAGCGTAAGTACATGTCGTACTCAACAAGTGTAACACGGGGTTCATGAGGCTCAAAAGGCTAGACACGGTTCAACAGCGTTCAGCTTTTAGTTGTCACAATTTTAGCTTATGAGTAGCATCAAGTTGTTTCAATTCCCATTGCCAAACACATGATCAAATGTAAACATGAATAATGAATAGCATAAACAAATGTTACTTAGTGTTCATCTATTCCATAAGGATTCCAAGGCCGCTCATGACCGTGAGCACGGCTGATATACCAGTTTTACACTCTGCAGAGGTTGTACACTTTCACTGTGAGTCGTGATTCCCATATGCCCGGGTTTATAACTCCCAAAACACTTCCAAGGTGAGCAGGCAGGGGTCACTATGAAGCCTTTCAAAGGTTCGTCTAACAAGTTAGGGCCGCTAGGTTTCTGTGGCCTACGAATGTAGAGCTCCTCTTCCTACAGGCACAATGACGCGCAACCTATACACTGCCGGACAGAGGCCGCACTACATCCAACCCGGAACACACCCCTCTTGCGCCATAAAGGTAACCACTAACAAGCTAGAAAAGGTCCTCATACTGAGCCAAAGCCAGAGCCATGTATCTCTCACAGCTGTACTGTAAGTCCCAGATGATCACTTACAGATAAGTCCTTAGGGAGAGGAATCTGAAGCATTTAGAAAGTAGCTAAACACTCCAGCCCCCTGTTTCCATGTTGCTAAAAAGTCATATTTTAGCGTTTATTGCATATACCATTAGTCAAGTTACAAGATCATGGTTCAATTGAGCTCTAGCAAAGCTACCCATATGCATAACCCATAGGTGACAAGGTAATAGTTCAATTCTAGGAAATCCCTATCAAGGCGACACATGCAATATGAATTTAATGAATTAAAGTGAATAGGAAACAAGGATGATCCCATGCTATACTTGCCTTGAGCAATGTACACCTGCTGGTCCTGCTCGTCAAAGTCGTACCCTTGATCCTCCGAGAACTGCTCACCGTCTATACTCAATAACCACAGCAACATACAAGCATCCAGGAGCAATCATGAAAAGCAAACAAGGCTACAAATTAGAACAGTACACCAACAGCAAAGAATCAAGATGAAAAGTTTGGAAAACGAATCTACGTCTCGCTATGAACACACAGACGCGAAGATCACAAAAATCGGATCTAAAACGGAAAAGTTATGATTTATACAAGATTTCCTATAGACAAATAATAGATTAGATCTAAGCTCGAATTATAAAAGTTGGAAAACTACTTTACAGTAGCATAAGCATGTAGATTACTTAATTACGAACCTATCGCAACTTGAACGGATCAAATCGGAGTTAAAACGGAGAAATTATGGCTAAAACAAGTTGAATGGCAAAACTGTAAATAATTTGAAAACGTATTTCAGCCCATCCGAAAGAAAATACGCTTTCGAATGAAAGAAACGTAAACTGTGAAACGCGCAAAGGACCGCGGGTTGAATCTGGAATATTTATAAGGGCGTATTTGTAAGATAGGCAGCGAAGGGGTATCTATAGATCTGAGCCGTTGGATTAGAAACCGACGGCTGAAAATCAATCTGGCGAAAAAAATCAAGAAGCTGCCGGCACAGTGCCATCGGCGGCAGGAGACACGGCGGCGCCATGGCCGGCCATCTAGAGCTCTCGGTTCACGGCCTCCAGTGCACTATTCGACGAAACAAAAGCTCCGGACGAGAGAGAAGGGAAAGGGAATCTCACCCGAGCCGGAATAAGCGAGCGGGGAGCAGCAACGGCGGCTCGGTGCTTGAGGAACAGCGGTGGTCGGCGGCGGCGCTGAAACGAAGCTCGGCTGCGGCTGCTTGGCGAAGAAAAACGAACGCCAGATGAGATAGGGGAGAGAGGAGGGGTGCGGCCGCTATTTAAGGGGCGCGGGATGACTTGAGAAGCACGGCACCGAGGCGTGGCAGGGTTGGACACGACGGCGTCGACGGAGATGGTGTCCGAGCCGGTCACGAGCAAGAGGAAGAAGAGCCTGACCGGCGGGCCCGGCTGGTCAGCGGCGGGGAACAACGCCTGCGCGAGTGCGGCTTGCGGCTGGGCGCGTGACTGGGCTGGGGTTGCTGGGCTTCGGCTGCGGCGCGGGGCCTTCAGCTTGGCTGGGCCAAGCCAGGGGAAAACGGCCCGCAGAGATGCCCTGGCCCAAGCGGTGAAGAGCGCGGCCGGCGCGGGAAAGAGATGGGCCATGGCCGAAACAGGCCTTCGGGCCGAAAAGAAGGAGGAGGAGAAAGTCATTTCTTTTCTTTTTCGAATTTTTCTTCAAAGCAAGCTCAAAATGCTATTTCAACTCAATTCGAAATCCGACTTCAAACCAAGCAATTCAAAATAACATGCAGCGGCATGAATGCACATTCATGGTTGTTGACCTATATTTGATTTTATTTCTAATAAAATTATTATTTCCTAAATTCAAATGCCCATAAAATGCTTAACACAGCAATTTCCCCTATTTAAAAATGTTATAAAATTTAGGGTGTTACAACTCATTTAGTTCTTCATTTTTTAGGAGGATGATGCAGTGAATGCTGAGGCTTTTATCAACAAGGCTTCATTTTTTGTCACCAACAGCCAGCAGGAAGTTCTAAAGCGTGTGGTGATTCTCGATTGTGTTCTGCAATGTGTGCTGATATGATGTCTGAATTCTTTTTTTATAAAGACCAAGATAGAAGTTTGGAAACAGCCGTTCCAACAAAGCATACATGAGAACCTGACAAACTCTGCAGGTATTCATCTTCATAGAGAATCGATTTTTTCAGAAACATTCATCAACGTGGGCTCATCAATTTGGTATGCAATCTCAAAATATAGCCTCTCTGATGTAGCAAACCATTTATACATAACGTTACTAAATGAAACTTTCTGATATATATATTTTTTTGTCAATGGAAGCTCGGCACTTCTAGACTGTAATGCTTAGCTTACTTGACAAACTGTCATAAAGATAATTTAAAGAGGTGATACAAACTCATCTGAAATGAAAAATGAATATGATATATCAATGATGCAGAGCAAGAACCCACCATTTTTTTGTAAATGTTTGCAAGATGGTTCCAAAATGTATTTCAGCTAAACCTAAAAATAATTTATTTGTGCAAATAAATGAAACATGAACCACCCATACTTTCAGAACAATCTTAGTTGCTTTTCGTCAAGAATTTTGCAAGAACAAAAATTCCTCCGAGCCACTACCATAAACCCACGCCAGAAGTAAGGCAGTGCCCTATGTTACCTTGCTGCAGCCAAGTAACATAATCCTTGCAGCCAATCACCCATAGGAAACTGCCCAGCTTGGAGGAGAAATCCACCACACCGACACTCAAAGATAAACAGAGCAAACTCCAGCTCCAGAAATAATCTGTGTATGTACCGATGGATGCAAGATGAGCCCAATGCAAAATTAGGCATGATAGCACGCACGCTGGGACCCCAATATCAGTTAATGTGGAGAGATGAGGAAAACCCATTAGGGAACTCAATATATCAGTTAATGTGGAGATTGAAAGATGCGAGTACAAAAGTTCATCTAAAAATGTAAATAGAATTGATTAGGGGAGCGGGCATGCTTCACTTTGGTCTGCTGCAGAGTGGTTGTCGGTGGGGGCAAACTTGGAGGCTTGTGTGGCACGGGGACCCATTGCAGGCGAGGAGGCTGAGGTGGTGCAGTGCTTCGTCGGGGCTGGAGGCTGCGCCCATAGCCTCTTCATCGACTGCCGGCGACTACCTCTCCCTCTGACGCGGGGCTGTAGGTGTAAAAAAAATAAATTAAACAGTGTTAGTTTTAAAATTAATTTAAAAAATATGTTAAAAATAAAAAAAAAATTCTCCGTGCGCGTGGGTGGGGTTCGAATGCAGACGCCACGAGTCGGTCACGCTCGTTTCGTCCTCCAACTGCGGCGATCGACGTCGACCTGCAGGGCCCCCGGCACACGCGCCTAGGTGACGCCATGGCCCATGCATGGATGGAAACTTTATCGGCGATCGACACCGAGGAGGACGAGGACGAACACACGTCCGCTGTCCGCACAGGAAACGCCATGCATGGGGGGACCTCACACTCACACGGACGCGTCCCCGGCCCATCGTGAATCCTTTGGAATATTCCACGCAAAAGATGCGCTACAAAAGACGGACGACTCATGATGCGGATGCGGATGCGGGGCGCGTCCGTGAATCCCCAGCACGTTTCCTGTCCTGACTACTCGCAACGCAAGTCGTGACGGAATTACACCATCGGCTCACCGTACATGCATGCAGCAAGTCGCCTGCCCCTCGTATACAGTACAGTATATAGAGTCGTATTCCAAGACAAGATCCCCAGTCTCTTTGGTCCTAGAATATTGCACGGTTAATTAAGTCGTGGCTTCGTTGTGGTTGTGGCAAGACAAAGACAAAAATATTCCCAAGTGGATCGGATCCGGATCGGCCGGCCTTCTCACTGCCCCAGATCACAAGGACATATAATTATAATTCTTCGTGGAACTAAATTGAAGGGTCGTTGCTACGGGCAAAATGTGCATGTCATTCTGACACAACTAGGTCTAGCCTTGTGGCGGGTCGACGTACAAGCACCTCGTCATGTCCGGGTCCGGCACGTACGGCGGCCAAAACACCCGGGCCAGGCTGCTGCAGCGCCGCCGCTCTGGGTAAGAGGACGTACTGGTACTGTACGTCGAAGATGTCCTGTCACGGCGCACTAGGCCCAACTGGCTGTCGAACGTGGCGGTGCTCCTTATCGATTGGCCGAAGTACCGAACCGATTGATCACCCGACCCTGCACCCTCTGCGGGCATCTCATCTGCAGATCTTACTACACCTTACCTCACCTATCCAGCCTCAAGAGCAGCAACACATGTGTAATTCCAAAACCGCGGTGCGTCCTGCCCTCCCTGCAACGGATAAAATGTGCCGCTGCAACACATGTGCACGAAATTAAAAGCTCCGCTATATTCGCACTGGCACGGATGCACGCACTCGTCGCCGATGATTAGAATACCATCACACTCGGTCGGTCCACCAGGAAGGAGAGTGGGCAGCGGGGGCCCGTCTCAAACTGGCACACGCAACCCGTCGGTCGGGCGTTTTCTTCCGCGTCCGTTCACGTACTTCGGCGTTGCGGACGGGAAATAGAAAGCTCGCCCCGTCGCCTGGCGCCCGGTCCGACCGAAATAAACGATGGGACAACGACGTGCTGGAGTTGTCGTAATCGTACACCGCGCAGGGGTCACGCGGAGGCGGCGCGCGCCGAAACCACACCAACCAACGCAAAGGCAGATGATGCCAATATACCTCAAGAATAGTATTGCCACGATGTCAGCACGTACTGTCGCCCGCGCGATGTGCGCTTAAAAAAGGCCGGTGCTGTAAGTAAGATAAGGTGCTGATGTGAGCCGTTAATTAATTTTTTATGTTTGGTTCCGTGGTTTCCCCAAGTCCAGGCTCCAAACAGGCCTCCAAACCAGGCCCCAGCAAGCTACTTATGGGCACTTAGCCAGGCTTGCTGTAAACGGGGCCAGGCTTGAGCCAGCGCTCCCCTCACCTCCGTTCACATCACCTCTCGCATGGACGCCGCTCCTTCCCGCTCTCGCGCCGCCACTCCACTTCCTCCTCGCTCTCGCACGGACGCGCGCCGCGGCTCCTCCATGCTCGGGCCGCTCCCCACCGGCCGTCGTTGTTGCGCTGCTCCCCGCCGGCCACCGGCGACCCGTTTCCGCGGCAAGCTCCTCCGCATCCGCGCCCCGGCCACCCACTTCCCCGGAAAAGCTCGTCGGCGTCCGCGCGTCTTCTTCTTCCCGCCACGCCACTGTCTTCTTCTTCCCTCGGCTAGATCTCACGCGGAGCGGCGGAGGTCGATGCGGTGCGGCTCGAGCTCCCTGTATTCTTCTTTCCTTGGCTTGCGCTCATCTCACCGCCGTGCTCCTTCCGCTCCTCTCGGTCTTCAGATCTCGGTAGCGCGGATGCGCACGCACTTGTACAGGCGGCTCCTCGGTGGCCACCATCGTTCTCCTTCTCCCCACTCACGGCCATGGTGCTCAGATGCTTTTTCTTCTACGGGAGGGGACGGTGCCAAGGTCGCTAGGCGGAGCAAGGGAGAGGCGTCGTCTTTCGTGCATTGGCGCCGGCTGCCGCCACCAGGTGCCTGTCGGCGAGGTGCGGATGAGACGATGAGTGCCTCCTCCATTGTGTGCTCACCGACGAAATGTTTCGTAAGGGGTAACGTTACCGGCTCAAAGATGCTGTGATTGTATGCCAAGAAAAGTAGCGAAACCAAACACGTCAATCCTAATCCAGGCTTCGGCAGTGAATGCAACCAAACAAGTGCATCTTGTATTGCACAAGTCAGGCTAAAGTTATCCCGGCTTAAATTTGCTAGCCAGGCCAGATAAAAAACATGAACCAAACGCACCCCTACGGTACAGTACTCCACAGTCAGAATCAACAATGGATGCGGTACGGATTCCTGAGATAAATTCCAGTTCAGTTCCAGCCAGACGACATGTGCCAGACCTGCGAGCAGGCAGGCGCGGCGCGGGTGCACGGACGGTAGCAGTCGCAGTGTCAGTCAGGAGCGCAAGAAGGGCGGGTGGGGGTGGCCCTCTGAATCTCTGATAGAATATTCTGTTCCTGTCCGTTTGCTTTCCCGTGTGCCGGACACCGGTGGTGGCCCCCGCGATCCCGGACTTTTCTGTTTTTGTTCTTTTTGTTATTTATTAGTACGTACTTAAAAACAAGGTGGTATCCGCACCAGCGACCGTATGGCTTGGACGGCCCCGCCGCCAGCCCGCCACCTGTTGGTTGCGTACCGCGTCGTGTCGCTACCCAGGACCTGGGGCTGGGGCCACCGGCACAAGCCAAGGATAACAAGCCAACTATACCCCGTGTTCACACTTGACTTCTCCCATTCTTTTTTTTTATTATTATTGATCTGCCTATCTCCGTCCCTTCCCTCTTTCCCTTTTAAAATCCCCGCCCGTCTCCTCTCCTCGTCACCACCGCCTGCCGCCTGCTCCTGCTCCTGCTCCTCCCTCCCTCCCTCCTCTCTTCCCCCAAACCTTCCTCACTCCGCGCTACGAGAATTGCCGCCCAGAGCCTAGCCGTACCCGCTCACGATCGCTCTTCACTTCCTCCCCGCTTGCCTGCGTGCTCCCGCTGCAGAGGGCGACCTTGAACCACGTGCCGGTGAACGGAGCGAGCAGCCTCCGGCGAGGGCGCCCAGGGCCGGCGGCGTCAGCTTCGTGCTACGCGACCTCACGGCCACCAACTACATCGGTAACGAACGCTGCCTCCCCGACTGCAAACGTTTTTTTTCCCCTTCGGCTCTAATAATTTTGCAGATTTAATTTTGCGCGCGTGATCTCGCCGCATCGCATCGCGCCTGTCGACGCCTCGACGGTGATCCATGCGGACCGATGGGAATGCCCTTGCGAATCCCGGCCTTTGCCAAACTCTCTACTTCCTATCCGCCTCATCCTCGCTTCATGATTCTTGCCAACTTGAATTTTCTTTTTCCTGTTGCCTTGTTCAGGTGCAGGTGCACAGTGACTACTCTGCAACACCGCCGATGGCCGCTCCGGGCAGCTGGGCGACGGCCACCGGTCTTGTCCTCACGTTGATCGCTGTCAGCGCGGGCGTCAGCTCCGCCGGCGGCTTCGCCTTGCTTCTCAGCTTCACCGGGGTGCTCGCCGGCGCCAGCCTCATCTTCGTCGGCGTCCGCGTCGCCGACGACCCGACGGCGCCCGCAGGCCTCCCCGGGGTGGGTGTACGCTGCCTGCGCCGCAACCTCGCTCTCGCGGGCCACCTCTTGGCGTCCTCTGCTGCCAGTGCGACGGTGGTGGCGGCGGCGGCGGACAGGGAGACGGCCCCGGTGCTCTGCTTCTGCGCGTTTGCTCTGCTGCTAATCGGGCTCTCGCTCCTCAACATCGGAGTTCTTCTTCTTGGGGATAAGGAAGCCGAAGAACACTAGTAGTTGGTGCGACTGCGATTCTTGGATGCATTCGTTCTCACTTGATTCCTGATTCCACAGCATTGCCCTGAAGCCCTGGCAGTCCGATCGGAAATTCTTCCGCCTTCGTCACCATCACCACCGCCACTGCTGCTACCGCCGGTCCTAATATAAGTGTGCTTGCTAGTTGCTGGATAATCCATGCCATGCCAGCTCGAATGTTCATTGAGCTGCTAATAATTAATCGTTCGTGCATCGTGCTGCTATCGTGTACAGATGTATTTTATTTTGCCTACTGGTCATGTAAGATGATAATAGTACCGTTTTCGATCATTTTTTTAATCAAGTGCAATGATATTTTTTAGAAAAAAAAAGAATGGAGAGACAACGATTCCACCTTGGGCGCCGACATCTCCGGCCGCAGCGCGCCCGTTAGGGTTTCACCTGGTGCCGCCGCCCGCCGCCCCCCCCTCACCCTATCCCTCCCCCCCTACCACCAATTTCAACCTTCGTCCACGCCAGGTCCTTCACCCTCAGCAGCATTGAGCCACCGTGCCCTTTTGCTTTCGGGCGGGCGCCGCCATGACGACCGCCGACGCCGGCTAAGCCGGCTTGCCTCCACGGCTGCGCCACCTCCTCTCGCCCACGCTGGGTGCGCTCGAAAGTGCTTCTGCGGCCACCGCCGCCATCCGCGTCGTCGGCTGCTCCTCCGGCGCCCAGCATGCCACATGGGCGGCGGACGCCACCACACGCGTGAACCTCATCCACCGGCGCCACCGCCCCATCCACCGCCGGCCAACCACCTGCGCCAAACGGGTCCCCGCACGGGGTGTCGAGCAGGCGGGCTCGCGTAGCCTCGCTAGGGGGGTCGATCCGGCGTCACCCCACCCACTCCACCCCCTTCGACGCTGTTGGAGGCTGCTGCTGCTGCGGTATCATCACCGCGCGCCGACAAACACGCCGAAGTTATTTGGGCGGGTCAAGGGCACCACGGCCGTTCGCGGGGAGGCCGCGCGCGCTACCAACGTCGCTTGTGGAGCCCGCTCCTTCCTCTACAGAGCTGACGACACCACCCATGCCCCTCCGCCGCCGGGGGCGGTCACCGTCGACACAAGCTCCCCACAGCCCAGCGGGGGAGCCATCTCTGGCGCAGCCCCCCAACGCCGCCGGGCGCAGTCGCCGCCCAGCACGAATCGCGGCTGGTGGAGGACGAGTCGCTGGTTCTCGTCGAGGACGCCTCGGCGCCCAGTTCGCCAAAGCGGCCTCATCCGACGTTGGGGCTTGCCATCTTCCTCGTGCACCCCTCCGCGCCCAGCCCGTCGTCCTTTCTGTCCCCCCTCGCCTCCCCCTTCCACCCTAGGGACGGAACGATGGGGCGTTCCAAGGCTCGTTGTTGGGCGGATGAGGACCTTGACGACTCTGACGCAGAGGTCGCCGGTCACTTCCCCAACCTCCTACCTCGACGCAGTCCGCCAGGGGTCGCAGCTCCGGACGTCGCCTTTGCTGGAGCGTGCCAAGCCGCGCCTCACTCGCGGCAACGCTGCTGCTAAGCGGGGCAAGCTTGCCCTAGCTGAGGGGGGCCGACCACCCAATGTTGTAGGAGGTGCGCATAATAGTGCTGCTGGTGCTGGTGTTGTGCACGGGCGGCACAACCGTAGGACTCGCCGGCCACGGCCGCCCCCCAGCTGGTGCACAGCCTGCCTCCTCGACCCATGGATGGCCATGTCCCCACCCGACAGCGCCTCGGATGTCACGGACGGGGCTCTGCCCGCCAGTGCATCTCCGCTCCGAACGCCAATGGCTGGCGTGAGGTCTTGTCGCAGGGGTCATTAAGCGGTGCCGGAGGGGCACGCCCTGCCCGCACTGCATCGGCGAACCAACGGCCCCTACCCGCTATCCGGTGGATCTACGCGGGAAGTGCTTCAACTATTTCTCCACCGCGCACAGGGTGGCAACCTGCAAGCTGCCTCCACGCTGCCTCTGATGCAAGGGGTTCCGACACCTCGCGTGGGGCTGTAAGCAGCGACGGAAGGTGCCTCCTTCTGGCTCTGGCACAGTTGGTGCCCCAGAAGGCTGGCAACGATGCCCTGTCCGGGAGTGTATCTTGGGCAACTGGCCGCGTACTCAGGGCGACACGTTGAGCGGGGCTGGGGCTGTGCCGGGTGCAGCAGCTGTTGTGCCAGGTGCGACCACACGCGACAGTGGTGGGCGCAGACGGCGGAGGCGTCGGAGACGTCGGCGCCGACTGAAGGGGGACGACACCGCTACGGCAACGAGTGTCGCCACCGACAGTTACGGGCGGTCGACAGGGGCTGCCCAAACGGCATCGGACTTCACCTCGGTTGTTGTTGGAACTGAGGCAAGGCACAGTGGGCTGACCAACGCGACGGGCATGGTTGAACCCGACCCGTTGACACTCATGTTGTACCCGGGCGCCACGTGGGATCACGACATCTCAGAGGACCCCATGGTTGAGGAGTTCGCAGCCTCACTCATCGGTAGTCAGATCGTCGCGTGGCCTTCCCTTGAGCACCTCCCGTCAACTTCGGCGACCCCCCAGCTTCTGGATGAGGCACCGACAGTGGCGGCCCCCAGCTGGAGGATGCAGTAGCCTCTTGTGTGCTACGGACACCACCCCCACACCCCATTCAGCGGGCAGTGGACTCGTCGAAGACACACGCGGTCGACCTCACGGTGGATGGCCCTTCCAGTTCACCACCAGGGGTTACCCACCAGGCTTTGGACAACGACGACTCCGCCAAACGACGCCTCGACAGCTTCATCAATAATTTCACGCGTAAGAGGGACTCTCCGCTGATTCGCGAGCGTCCCAAGCAGCCTCCTGCTAAGCCGGCAGAGCAAGCGGTTGGCGGCTCAGAGCCTCTCCCGAGTGCTAGCTTCCAAGCAAGGTGAGATGCTGATCATGCAGCGTATGGGCTACACCAGGGGTCCATCTGCGCCATCCGCTTCGGAGTTGGAGGCCTTTGACAGGCTCTTCGACGGCAACCTGACTGCGTCCGAAGCCGAGACGCTGGACGTGCTCTTCCCGGCCGTTGGAAAGGCACCGTCCAGGCAGCCACGAAGACGCAAGGCCACCTAGACCACAAAGTTGCGTCGATATTGGTTGTTTCCTTTTATGTAATATCGAAACATGGTGTCTTTTGCTATGATGGTCCAGCTTCGGCTGTGTTAGGTCGACCTCCTTCGGCGCTTGATAGAAGCACGTTGTATGTTTCTTTAAACTCTTCTCCTTAATACAATGATACGCAAAAGAAAGAAAAAAGAAAAAAAATGGAATGGTCTTTATTTCAGCCTCTGCTGAGCTGTGCACTCAACCAAATAGAATTTAAAGTTTCAGCCTCAGACTGAAAAACAAAAACGAGGAAAAAGCTAAACATTTATTTTTTGAGCACAAAACACATATTCAAACAGCAAAAGTTCAGCACTCAGTCTATTAAAAGACAATCACCTATGATTTTTCATGACCGTTGTTCCCAGCATACGGCATGCCCACTTCATAATTTGGCCAAACGTTCTTCTTTTGTAGTATCTGCATGCAATTGATATGTAACTTGATATCTAAAAGCGAATTCAGTCAGTAGCCTTAAAATGCAATTGATATGTAACTTGGTGAGCATAGGGTTCTGAGTATCTGCATGCAAATGCGTGTAACTAAACATCCGCACCATATTAGTGATCATCGCCTCGTTGGATTGCTGATTGCTGGCTGTATCCGAACCGAACTCAGATCTCTATCCTTGAGAACACTATCCTGTTCGGCTATTTGGTCCAGTGACGTGTGCTGCTTTTTCTAAATTCTTTTTTTGCGAACAAACGCCTATTAATTAATACAGCTTGCTGTTGACGGGAGTAGGAACCATGCAGGGCGCGAACAAGCTGATACTAGGTTTGGCCTTTTGCATCATGATGAAACGCACAATCGTAACAGGTTTATCTGAATAATAATCTGTGGACTGCTCCATCAAGACGAGTCTGGGAGTAAGAAGAAAAGGTATTTAAGGGATGCTTAATTCCAGACAACTAAATAATTTAGCTATAAAATTAGTTGTAGTGGATCAAAACACCCCAACTTAAAATAAACTAACCAGCTAATAAAAAAAATTAGCCGGCTCTCCTTTAACTAAATGCAGTAAACTACTACTCAGATGAGAAAAACAACCTATTTGCCTCCTCGAGGAAACGTAGTGTCCACGCCACGCTTGCAAATCCTCATCTGCATCGTCCTGTTCCTGCCGTTCTGGTCTGCAGCACCCACTCGAGGCCCGTCGGCGTCACGTGAAGGACCCATTGTTGGACTTGCGCCAGAAGTCGAAATCAAAGGTGTTATTAAACTGCTATCCATAATTGTAAACCAGTTGAGGTTCTTTCTGTCTTATTCAAAGAGAACCCAGTTAGGCCTCGTTCCTTTGGCCTGAATTGAGGCTGGAAATTATTCCAGCTATCATTCCAGCTGGAGCAGTTTCAGGGAAACCAAGGAACGAGCCCTTAACTATGTTCGCTTCTCTTATAATCCGTACTTTTCAGTTTGTTTTTTTAGTCGGAACAGTATTTTTCTCTCATAACAAATTAGCCAGAACAGTGTTTTTGTTTGTTTTTTCAGCGATGCAAACGGGGCCCACTCCAAGTTAGCTTGACAAGTTATTATTATACTATTTGTTGACAAAAGTTAGCTTGATAAGTCTTCCTCCAAAAGAAACCAGTTAGCTTGACAAGTTATTATTATACTATTTGTTGACAAAAAGTTGGTTAAAAAAAATGGCTCAAAAGGTGGAAAAGAGAGCCCCACTCCAAGTGGATACACATACATGATCGATTGTGTAGCTGTAGAACACGAATGTGCAATGCGCGGCGATGAAACGAACAGAGCCCGCCTGTTTGGTTTCTGCAGGAGCTCCTAAAATTTCTATCACATCAAATATTTAGACACATGCATGTAGTATTAAATATAGAATAATTACGAAACTAATTGCATAACTTGCGACTAATTTGTGAGACGAATCTTTTAAGCCTAATTAGTTCATGATTTGATGGATTAATTAGGCTTAAAAAATTCGTCTCGTAAATTAGCCTCCATCTATGTAATTGATTTTGTAATTAATCTATATTTAATGCTCCTTATTAATATCTAAACATTCGATGTGACATGAATTTTAGAAGCGACTAAAGAACCAAATATCCCCAGTATTCAGGTAGTCGTATTCAAGTAGTCTCAGCTGGTTACAATCAAGTATTCCAGACAACTACTTGAATACGAATTTTAGGATGTGACACTTGCTTTGCTTACCATCGAGTAGTCGTATTCAAGTAGCAGGTGTGAAACGACAGGTTGCCTCAGCCAGAGGAATACCATACCCGACGCCGAGAGGCTCAACAAAAGAGAGGAAGGAGACGCCGGCGACAGTAGCAGAGACAGATGGAAGACATGCCAGAGCAAGAGCGATACCGAATCGATTTTTTTTAAATAATATTTGCAAATGAAGCTGTTATATATTTATTGTAGGCATAGCACCCTCGCCCTATTTGTTTGGGCTAGCTTGGCATATAAATCATGGTTGGCGTGAGAGAAAAATACTATTTATTGGTTGATAAATCATGGTTTATAAGGTAAACATGGTCAAGCGAACAGGCTTCCTGTTGGCGTCTGAACGGCCGACATGACCCCTGCCGGCCTCTAGAAGAGCTAACACGACCCCTGGCGGCCCCTCAGGAGCCGATAAGGTTAATCTGGCAGCCGACGCCGGCCTATCGGCGCCGGCAGACTTTCTAACGTGGCAGGCCTGGTGCCTGGGCGCGTCGGATCGGAGGCTCCTAGGCTCGTAGCCCACCGGCACCCGCACCGTACCAATACGCCGCTTCTGACTGACAGCATGCCCGTCGGGTATTGCTATCCCATACCTATACTAGTCTTGTTCATACTGCTGGGGACTGATCTCAATCTTCTTAGACCTTACAGCATCAAGGCCTACCTTCGCCAGGGTGTTACAATTAACAAACCACTAGGGGGGAGGGTTATCATAGGCTCCTCTACATCATTGGTTCTTGAACAAATGGCCAAAGTCATTTCTGTCTTCTTTGTACCCTTGTACAAGCCCTTAATTAGCATAATCAAACATCGTCAGAAGTTCAGAACTATACTTAAAACAATATGAGACCAAAAAAAGAAGGCAATAACACTATTAACCCTATCCACCACACGCAGGAAAAACAAAGGAATCATCATAATTTATTAAGGGTAAAGTCTATCACTAGTATCCATAGATATCAAGGATCCCACGAAAACGTTGAGATCTACTTATAATATCCTAATTATGAATACCCATTACTAAATCCCAAAGGCATGGCATGATGCACATTATAGTTTTAATATAGCTCTGTTAAAGCTATGCATGCCATGCTTTACATTATTATAATGCATACAAATCCATACCATGCCATCAATATGCAGTAACTATATTTTAGAGATTCTGGTGATGTAGACATTTTTGAAAGTATAATTAAACAAAACATTAATACCTTTGACTTCAATGCCTCAGTAACACAAATTCGAGCAGTGAATCTTGGCATTCCTTCAAATTGTGCAACTCCATTGCTGTTTATTTTCCCATCATCTGTGAAGATATTTATGAACTGAAGGTTGTGCCGTCGTCCAACCTCAAAGTCATTTGGATCATGGGCAGGTGCAATCTGCATACAAGACCAGCACACAACATTTAGCAAATAAGGCCCAACTATGTGAAACGAGACAGCGATAACAAGTAGCACTAGACACAAGCCCCTACCTTGACAGCCCCAGTACCAAAAGTGGGATCAACAAATTCAGGATCACAGATTATTTTGAGTTTTCGGCCATTGAAGGGGTGGACTGCATACCGTCCATGCAGATGCTGGTACCTTCTATATATCCTCAGGATGAACAGCTATTGCTGTATCACCGAGCATTGTTTCAATTCGAGTTGTTGCAACAATAATCTCACCTAGTCCTTCAAGCGGATAGGCAAAAGATGTCAACACACCAAACTGTACAGGAGCAGCATAACCAGGGATCTTTAACATTGTTTCTTCTTTAAGATCTATATGATCAACCTTAAAAAACAGCATTTTCCAATAAAGAAAAACATCTTAGTCGTGTATGCGCAGATTTAATGTCTACAATGAAAAATAAAAAGTTCCGCAAACCTCTATGTCAGAAATTGAAGTTAAAAGTGTGCAGTCCCAATTCAGAAGGCGATAATCTCTGCAAGGGAATAAATCACCCATAGCTTGTGAAAAACTAGGCTGGCAATTGAAAAATAGGAATGTACAAGATAAACAGGTAAAACATCATAGCAACACTGATAGTTGAATGTCCATGTTAACACTCAAAATACAAAAAAGTGAGGTAGCTAGTAGCTTACCTATATATCAAGCCTTCTTTGTGTAACCTTACAAAAGCTTCTGTTAGAGTATGGCAGGGGCCTATTGGCCCTGGGCTGGATGTATAGCCCATTAGTGTTAGGGTTAATTAGAGATAAGGGTCGCTTGCTTAGGAGTCAAGTAAACCTCTCTATATAAGGAGAGGAGATGTATCAATCTAATCAAGCAAGATTTAAGAAGAAAACCCTTCCCTCTTGCCCGGCCGTGGGCAAACGCCCCGCGGCCGGCTCTCTCTCACCCTCGCAGCCTAGCTGTGAACAGTACCCGCGGGTACTGTATCACCGTGGGTACTGTAGCGCATCAGCCGCCCTCGCTCCCCTCGCCTCTCCCTCTCAATCCTCCAGCCATATAACAGCTTCAGTTACTGCATTTGACCTTTGCTCATCCATTGTAGAAGCCTGATGCCATGACGAGATTAAGTTACAACTCAGAGTTCGAATTACAGAACTATGCATGGTTCAAGAGCAAGTAATGCCTTTTCCTAGTAACCGGAAAAAAATAGAAGTGTCAGTTCGAGAAAGAAATAGAAAAGTTACCTCGCGAGACCAATCAAGTGAGGCACCAAGACGGCGCAATTGATTCATTATGGTACCAGAATACTACTCTTTCCGTTTGTGGATCTTCACAAAAGATGGAAGAGAAAATGGATAAGAAAATATCAAAAGGGAAATGGTACATCATGATGTGGAAAATCATATGACCAATCAATACAAGTTAATCTGGATTGTGCTGCTAAGAACAAGAAGTCAATTTGAGTTTTACAATTATACTATATATATATATATATATATATATATATATATATATATATATATATATATATATATATATATATATATATGCTTCATGAAGGGCTACCTTGCTCAAGTAGAATGGTGATGTCATAGAATATGTCATTATATAGCTAGAAGATACTTGGCTCTGTTCTAGAAAGGCAGTCCACCTCACCTAGCCCTGTTTTGTCTAGGCTCTTTTCCGCCTAGTGTGACTTTGGGTTTGATCCAGCGCCTAGGCACTAGGTGGAGCAGCAGCAGCTCGCCTTGCCCTGCTTTGTCTAGGCACTTCTCCACCTAGTGTGACTTACGGTTTGATCTGTGTGAAATTTGGAATATATTGGAGATGAAGACAATTTATGGTTACAGAAGTAATGTGTCAAATCTCTCTATTTAGCATTGCATTACTTTAGCCGGTTGAAAAACATACTATTGCCTATGAATGCCTAGGCACTAGGAAGAGCTTGACCGCCAACCTAGCGCCTAGCATTTTTAAAACATTGCCTACAAGTTGTCTCTTAGGTGTTATCGAGTAAAGAAGAGTACTTAGGAGTAATATCTTAGTTGTCACTTTTGTTCTCATCTTAGGCCTTGGAGCCTATAAATAGAGGCATCGCCCTCTAATTTGTAGTTCACATGTGCTCAGAACCTTATCTAGATGTTCCTATTTCAGATCTTGGATTAGATCTCTCCTGCGAGCTTTGGCTTAAGATCTATTATCTGTCAGATTCAGACAGTCCTTAGGGACTTATATCCTACTCACATTGAATCTATTCCTTCAATACTTCACGCTATATCTACTTATCAGCACATCAGGGTGGTTCCTCCAATATAGTGCATTGCATCACATCCGGTACAGAATTAATAATTAAAAAAAGCAGACAACACTATAATGAACATCCATAAACCATTGGCTGACAAACACATGCTATGAAAAAGGTACTTACTTCAGAAAGAAAACTTTCAGGTCTTATGTCATGCCTTGTTATATTCATTTCACGCATAAGCTTCTTTTCTACTACAACCTGATGTTCAACACAGCAACAGACAGTAGGTCAAAACGAAGCACACTAACCCGCAAAAAAAATGAAGCACACTAGTAAGGAAGTTCATAAAATTGAAATAGTCAATCATCCACAGATGCCGAGTCCACAGAAAAGGAACTTCGAACTAAAGATGCCAAACTAAATTAAATATATCAAAAAATTACAAGTATAAATGGATAAAAAAACTAGTCGCATATGCACAACGATGCACAATATCAAGTTTCTAAAGGATGCAGAAGCAACAAAAGAAAAAAGATTAGACTCAGCCTCCAAACGTTATATTTTGAATGAGGGGGTATAAATACTTACTCCACTCATCCAAGGGAGGTCTCTTGCCCATTTGTTCAGCTGAGAAACACCTTTGTAGTGCAAGGGAGAGCAAGAGCTTAGTGAGGTGATTGAGATTCGAGAATCCAAGATTAAGGACCTCATTAGTACATAGAGAGTAGCAAATGTGCATCCACCCTTCTTATTAGGCTTGTCGTAGTCAAGTGAGAGTTTGTGCTTGTTACTCTTGGTGATCGCTATCACCTAGACGGCTCGGTGGTGATTGAAAGCTTGGTGATCATCCGACGGAGCTTGTGGATGACCCAAGTCAAGTTGTGAGCGGTTGTGGACGATTCACCGCGACGGAGTGTTAAAGAATCAGCCCGTAGAGAGCACTTGATCCTTACGCGGATTAAGGGGGAGCTACACCCTTGCGCGGGTGCTCCAACGAGGACTAGTGGGGAGTAGCGACTCTCCGATACCTCGGGAAAACATCGTCGCGTTCCCTTCCCTCTCTTTACTTTGAGCAATTCATTTCATGTCTTTACATTCCTAGAATTGCCATACTATAGTAGGATTGTAACCTATGGTGCAAAACTTTTGTGCGGTAGAATAATAGAAACACATTCTAGACACAAGGGGTAAAGTAGGCTAAGTGTAGGGCTTAATTATTGTAAAGAATTTAGAATTAGCCCAATTTATTCCCTCTTGGCCATCTTGATCCTTTCAAAAGGCACAGTTTTTTTAGGCCATACAGTTAATTCTCTCAAATATTTTTGGGTCTGCAGAATATTAAAGTGAAAAGGGGAACCATAAACAAGGTGTAGTGGCTTTGAGACATACCAGACTTAGAGAAGTACTGAATACCCCACGGGTTCATTTGCAGAAGAGTGAAATGCTGAAATCACTGAGTAAACATTTGTTCACTGGCAGAGTACTGAATTTCCTAAATTACAAAAAAGAAAAATGAAAGAATTTCCTAAATTACAAAAAAGAAAAATGAAAGAATTTAGTGGTTTAAGTAACGAAGATACAGTACAAAATGATAATTACACTTCATTTGTAAAACGAGAGAACCCGTTGATGTGTCATAAGCAGTTAGGACCGCGACTTGTTTTGCTGGATCAATCGCCAGGCCGAAATTGGATATGCTTTCTAGTCCATCAGTGGTCAGCTCCAGTTTAATTGACTTAATAAGATCATTACTCGGTAGTTTCAGAATTGCATTCTTTGACTCCACAACTACACTTGGGCTGGTCCCAGTAATGACTGACAAAGAATGCTATAATCTTCGCTTGAAGTCTGTTGCATAGGATTTGTGAGTTAAACTACCGCAGCCTGCTGCTGCCCATCAACCTTGGACACAACTAGATAAAGTTGCACCTCCTTGCTTTCATCATCCATCGCTTACTGAATGAAAATTGAACATGATTTAGATTTCTAGAAGAACATGCAAACTGATATTCACAATTTAGGTCAGTTGCACGAATTCAGCCCAATTAAAATAACATTCTAAATCCTTTTGCACTCCATGTTCACATACCGAATATGGCATGGAATCATGAACCATAAACTAGCAAGATTCAAACAAATGTGTTGGGTGCAGAGTTGTATGAACATCATTTGTCATCTAATATGAGTTTGACACCACACTAAATTATGCGACGACTTAGAATGCCAACTTAGAGGTTTATGTTCCTGCAGCTGCGCTCGTCACTAGCGCCTCTTCGATTGGCGAGAGCATTATAGTATAATGCAATCCTCACTACTCACTACTCAGCATGATCAGCGTGTAATTGGCATGAGTACAACAGTAAAAAAATGTTCTTGTACACATCACAAAGCAGATGCGCTGGACTACTGCAGCAGTACCTAAGGTCAGGCTGTAGACGTGTCAACCAGGTCTTCTTCTTCGAAGACGCCGTGCAATATTTAGTTACTCAGAGCAACCGTAGTCTATTTTTAGAAGTCAATCCAGTACCAAAGCAAGCAAGGGACTACCATCGAACGACATATAGGGATCAATTGACCACCAAAAAAAAAAAAGAGTTGAATTACATCTACTAGCAACACCCCCGGGCAGTACCGCCGCCCCGAGTCAAAAATGAGGACATATGTGCCTGAATAAATTTCTCTAGCATGTTACCAACATGATAAAGCATCGGCTGCCCTTTTGAGACAATGCTGTTAAGCACATCATTCACACAAACGATATTGTATAGCTCACTGCTTAATAGCAAACTGCATATCGCCTTGAGAACACTTGTGCATAATTCCATAACTACCCTTCCCTATAATATTTATATATCACAACTTTCCAAATAATATATTGATCAAGTACATTACGAATTACAGTGTTTTATAAAAGTTTACCGATCAGCTGAGTGGTTTATAAAATCTCTCTTAAAATCAATGCTTAGGGAATATAAGCTAGCATTGAAGATGTAGCCTCTGTGGCAAACAGTATTACCGCCAAATACCTATTGGTAGGGCAAATATTTTTCGGTCTGCAGGATATTATAAAAGTGAAAAAGAAACCATAAACAAGGAGTAGTAGCTTCGAGGCATACCAGGGACTACCAACGAACGGCATAGGGGGATCAATTGACCACCGAAAAATCAGAGTTGAATCACATCTACTAATACCACTAGCCCAACAACGCCCAAAAGGAGCCGGGCTTGATTCGTCACAGAAACGCAAACAACGTGCACGAAAAGGAGAGGAGATACGCACCGTCGCCGTGTCTACTCCAACGGATGAGGAGGGAGGAGAAGGGGAAGGGGAAGGGGGAGGAGGAGGCGATGAGGCGATAGGGATGCAACCAAGCCTGGATCCGGCGCGAGCGGTGGCGACGCTCGTCGGCAATGCTGGCGGCCGAGTCCTGGGCAAATTACTCGCTACCCAATACCCAAACCCGAACTACCCGAACCCGTACCCGTACCCGAACTACCCAAACCCGATCTACCCGGTTATAATTTCGGATAGTGATTCCAGATACCCGAAATTAGTTCGGAAAATTCGGGTAACACCGCCCGGTACCCGATTTACCCATATTACCCGATATTTTTAGAGCCCATGGACTGGCACTATACGACATTGGCGCATTGCGGCCCAGCAAGTCCACAGTCTCCACTCAACTCCCCTTGACTCCCCCAGAGGCCCAGAGGCCGGCTGCCACAGTGTGCCTTGCTTTAGCTGACCCCGACTCCCCCACCCCAGAGGTCCAGACGGCCAGACCGCCGCGCGCCCGTGCCCCCAAATCCCACTCCCCGCCGAACCCTAGCGACCGTCGACTCGCCGAGCCCCGCGCCCCGACGCCGACGCCGCGACCGCGCAGCCCCGAGCCCCCGACGCCCCGACGCTGCCCGCGCGGCCGAGCCCCGCGCCCCGAGCCCTGTCCCGTCCCCGACGCCATCGCCGCGCGACCGCCAGGCTCGACGTGCCGCCTCCCCACCTTCGCGACCGCCAGGCAGGATCGACGCGCGGCCGTCCGCCGCCCCGCCTCCGCGACCCGGTCTTTGTACTCACATGCGCGGCAGGATCGACCCGGTCTTTGTCTTCTGCGTGCCCGAGCCCCCGCGCGGCCGAGCTCCCACACCGGCAATATCGGGTAGTTCGGGAATACCCGAACCCGAACCCGAATTATCGGGTACCCGAAAATTTCGGTAGTGGTTTTTCGAGGCTAAAATCAGGTAACGTTTTTCATTACCCGAATTTCTTATTACCCGAACTACCCGACCCGAAAAATTTGGGTAACCCGAACGCCCAGGGTTACTGGCAGCCGTCAGCCTGTTGCGGAGTCGGGGCGTTTTTCCTGGCCTCGGGTGGAGTGGGCCTGGTTCCCGGATGGGAGGGATTCGGCCCAGATCCCGTCCGATCCGTACATGTTCAAACGAGGCTTATCCACCAGCAGATCAAATCCAAGCGATCCTTTTATATATATAAAAAAAAAGTTTATCTGACCTCCCTCGCCTATTGGCGTGGGCAGGGTGAATTGAACAGACCCGCTGACGTAGGAGCCCAGTACGAGAACAGCAGTTAGTACATTCCATACGTAGACATGATCTTCAAAAAAAAAATCCATAAATAGGCACAAGATGCTACCTAAGAAGTCGGAACAAAACACAGATATGTATAGCATCGATAAACGGTAATGCTGGGTATCAGCGACGTTCATCCGGACGGTGCCAATGGTGGGTCGCGACGCAGCCCAATGACCGTTCATCCACTCGCCCTCGCAGCACCACAGCCCACTCCGTCATCTCGTCCCGACCACGGATGCCACTCGCCTCGCCGCTGTCAGACGCCCCATTCGGCGCCACTTTCGTTCGCCCGTCACGAGCACTTCTCGGTCCCTCCCTTCACGCTACGCCCGCGCGCGCCGCCTACCGACCGTGCCAAGACCGATCTTGGTGGCGGTGGTGCGCGCGCGCGCATCGGTGGTGCTAGTGTGCTGTCCGCCGAGCCAAGCTCACGACGATGGTGGTGGTGCTCACGCCGCCATTGTTGGCTCGACCCACCCACGCCTTCCTCTCCCCTATGTTGCATATATATGTTTCAATTATTTCAGACGTTTCAGATGTATATTGCAATTGTTTCATCTGATGCAAAAGTAGATTGGGGATGTTGCACATGTTGCATATGTTGCAAGTGATTCAGATGCATGTTGCAAGCGTTTCAGATGCATGTTGCAAGCGTTTGTTCAAAATATTTCATCTGTTTCCAGATGTATGTTGCAATCGTTTTTATCGGAATGTTGTATATGCTTCACACATCTGTTGCAACAGTATATTTTAAAATGTTTTAGCTGTTTCAATCTTATGTTGCAGCAAGTGGTTTCATGTTGCAAGTTGCAAGTGTTATTTTTGAACGTTTTATGGGTTCCACACACGTGTTGCAAGTGCATATTCTAAGTGTTTCATATGTTTTTCAAAGGGAAAATTGATTCTATAGCATTGAAAGATGGCAAGAATCGGAAAATACTATCAAAAGAGTTCTGTTACGTAAAATACCATTAAAAGATGAGAACGTTACCTGATAATAGCATTTCGTCACGTTGTCACGTTTGGAGGTAACGATGTCCACTTCCCAGTGGGGGGCGCCCGCGGCGCATGGAAGCCATGGACGTCAAGTACAAGCCCGTCATGTTCCCCAACGGCGCCGCCCTCAAGAAGCGAGTGTGAAGCCGGTGACCGTGGCGCCCGGTCGGGGCTGAGGGGAGCCATTTGTGCGAGTGCCTCAAGAACCACGTCGCGAGCTCAAGCGGGCATGCCGTGGACGGGTGCGGCGAGTTCATGCCCTCACCGGGGGCCAACCCGGCCGACCCGACATCGCTCAAGTGCGCCGCGTGCGGGTGCCACCGCAATTTCCACCGTTGGACGGTGGAGGGTTCCCCGCCTGCGCCTACGCCGTTGGTGCTCCCGGCGGCGCGCCGCCGAAGCGTGCTATATAGCCACCGCCGCGCCAGCGGGGAGAGGAGACGCCGAGGACCGCCACCACCACCCGGGGTCGTCGGCGCCGATGACTCAATTCGACTCGGAGGGCTCGTAGTACGACGAGGAGCGGTCGTCCCCGCCCCGCCGTCGCACCACCACGCGTCTTAAGCACCGGTGGCGCAGCGTCCCCCGCCGCCGTCGTGATTTTGCGACGGCGCCGCTACATGCTGCTCTCCTTGGCTCGGTGGCGCGCTGGGGCTGCGGTGGCGGCCGCGCAGAGGCTACTGAGCCCCACCGCTCAATAGCCGACGCCGTCGAAACACGCCTCCACCGGGCGCGCGCGTCGATGCGATGCCGAAGCGGTTCCGCACCAAGTTCACCGCAGAGCGAAGCAATGGATGCGGGGAGTCGTAGGAGCGGCTCGGGTGGCGGCGCAGAAGCGTGACGAGGCCATCGTCGACGAGTGGTGTCGCGACATCGGCATCGGCAAGGGCGTCTTCAAGGTCTGGATGCACAACAACAAGCACAACTTCTTGGGCGGCCACAGCGCCCGCCACAGCGCCTCCGCCTCCCCGCAGCGCCGTCGTCGCTAAACCCCCAGTGCGCGCTGCTGCACCGTCGTCATTCAACCCGTCCAGGATCACCCCTCCCCCTCCCGTCCTCACCTCGTCCCCAACCAGCGCCACCGGCTTCAACATCAACGGCGCCGCCTCCTCGGCGCCCATCGTCACCGCTGACCACACGGACAACGCCAAAGGAGCTTCATCGCCGCAGTCCGCTTAAACTAGAGAAGAGAGAAGAGAGGGAATGGAGAAGGGAAGTGGACGTCGTTACCTCCAAACGTGACAACGTGACGAAATGCTATTCTCAGGTAACGTTTTCATCTTTCAATGGTATTTTACGTAACAGAACTCTTTTGATGGCATTTTCCGATTCTTGCCATCTTTTAATGCTATAGAACCAATTTTCCCTTTTTCAAACCTATGTTGCATTCAAAAAAAAATCATATTGCCAGTGTTTTATGTTGTTCGGATGGGGGGCGAGCCGGGGGGCAGGTGGACAGTGCAGTGTGGCGCGACGGGGGCGCTGGGGGTAGGCGAACAGGTGCTGTGATCAGGGGCACGCTGGGTCCCAGCTCTTGAGTGCCACCCGTGCGGAGAGGAGCGGGTCTGGGGAATGAACGACGGGCGCAGATACGAGGACGGAGTGCGCGCGTGAAGCGGGGCGAAGTCGGACGAGGGTGAGGCGATGGTGGACTAGGGTGGGATGCGCGGGCGAACACGTGTGTCCGTCCGGATGTCCGGGCGCTAGCCACGCCCATCAATAAACAGACCAACCAAACAACTACAGAGTAGTGATCATTGAGCACCTCACACATCTGAAGTCTGAACCAGAGAGCCCAAATCCTAATTCAGGAAATGCATGTAAATCTGAAACACCCAGAAGCACGTGTTTTTGTTGCTTCAATGAGTGAAGAGTACGGTGCCTGAGCAATAATGGCATACACATATGGCCAAAACTGCAGGAATATTCAGACATGCTGGCAGCTGCAAGGTATCTAACATTGCTAAACAAATGAGCAATGTGATGTGACCTCTGCAATATCACCCAATACTCGATCCTATGTTAATCACCATGGCCATCTACTGGTTGAGTCCTTGTAATCTTCTATCCACAGATAAAAAAAGGTCCGATAAACTTCGGTAGCTGACAGTAGTATAATACCCTTCAAATTATTCATGGGGAAAACAAATTACAACATTACCCCCAGGAGAGGACAAGCGTGTTGGTGAATATATGCCAATGCAATGTGACACAAAAGACTTCTGTTTACTTCCCATATTTGCAGTATTAACCATAATCCAAAGATGTCATGACACAATGTTTCTCAGATAAACAAAAATATTATAGATTATTCCATTCATGTACAGCAAACAATAAATCGGAAATAAATTAAATAGCATCACAGTCAGCACCCTACTTCACGAGTTATTTTACCCATGATGCATATTGTATGAATACAATAATCTAAGTACAAAGACATAATATAAACAGGCGCGTTTGTAACAAAAAAAAATTCCTGAGGTGTGTGTGGTGTGGTGTGAGTTTTGTATTGGCTATTTTGAGCCTTCCTTTTTTTCCTATCTTAATGCAATGATACGCAGCTCTCATGTGTATTCCAGAAAAAAATAAGTACAAAGACATGTATAATCATATAATGCATACCTACATGACCGGACACATCTCTGATATTGCATTATTGTCATTGCAGAGTGCGTCTTTTGGTCATAAGTTACCGTACTTCAAGAAACCATCAACAAAGAAAAAATGGGTGCTGTGATTATCAAACTGATACTAGATGTCTAGTTAATAAAAGCAGTAATGAGCGGTGGTACCCCAATCATGCACACTGCATTTTTCATTAAAAAACTAAAATATGCATGCTTACTCCTAGATAGTAGAAACTGGTGTAAGAAAACTAACAGAACAATGAAAGCGAAGTTTTACCATTCTACTTAATCCAATCTCGGATGCATACGAGAGCCTCAATTGTTTTGATATTCAATTTGCTCCATTGCTTACTAATTGCTGGTCCCTCGCTGCTTAATTCTGCCTCACAATGAACAGCAGAACCAGGCATTGCCAAGATGTCGTGTGCCATGAGCGAGAGAGTTGGATACTTTGCAGAATTACTCATCCACCAGTTCATAATATTGAAATCATCGTTCCTCGGAGCAAGGTCATCATCAAGGTACTTGTTAAGTTCTGTCGATATCTGGCTCCGCACATTAAGATGCTTGTCCGGATCTTCCAATGAATCACTGTAAAATCCACCCACTTGAACATCACGAGTTTCACAAATTGATGTGTCGACACTTGGCTTATCTACAGAACTACAATATTCAACAAACAGCTCCCAGATTGTATCATGTACAGCAGATACATATTTTGCTGCTTCGCTGCCAAAAGCTAGTTTTAGATCAAACTCAATAAAAGCAAATTTGAATCTTGGATCGAAAACAACAGGTACTGACAACCACACAAATGAATTTTGCCAGAACTCATCAAGTGCTTCCTGCATCTCCCAGACCATTCTAGAAAGTTCAGTATGATCGGTAGACGCTTGTTCTTCCAAAGTTGTCCTAACTATCCACAATTCATTGAAGTACATATTTGCTGTCGGACAAATAGGACCAGAAAACACTTCAACAGCATGATAAATAGCCCTTAATATCTTGCAAACCGACTCAACGGTTTCAGTTTCTTTTGCAGGTAACAACTCTTCAGAGGGAAATGTCTTCTTGAAATGCAAAAGAACTTCAAGCCTGAAGTAAATTTTGTGCCACAATTTTGCATCTTCCTCAGGAAATTTCAATTCCATATGTCTAGTAACTTCTATAAGCTTCTGTTGGGCCAGCGATGAGGACATATGTGCCTGGATAAATCTCTCTAGCATATCACCAGCAAGATTAAGCATGGGTTGCCCTTTCGAAACATTGTTGTTAAGCACACCATCCAGACAAGCAGTATTGCATAGCTCACCACCAATAGGAAAGCATTTCCTTTGGATGAGAAAGTCCTTCAGGTTACATGTACGCTTATCGTTTCTGATTTCACTGACACATGTCAGGCTAAAAAGCTTCCGATCAAGATTCCAATCTCTTATAGCTTCCCATATGACATTAAATGGCCCACTTTCAGAATCTAGTGCGCGAGCCTCCTTAAAATGTATTATCCTATCCAAATTAGTGGGTGATGGCTGAAATACGTCAAATTTGATGATTCTCTTTTCAAGTTTCCAGTCTGAATCAATGAAATGCACTGCCAAACAGAGAAACTTGACCAAGGCCTCAGATCCATGAGTCCACAAACATGCTGATAACGAAACCCGATGGGATGAAAGAGCAATTTTCTTCTTATGGTCAGCCTTTCTCTCCTGGAACAAAATAGTTGAAAACTCTTCAATATCAATGCTTGAAGCCAGGTTAAACGCTAGATTTAGGCCCTTTGCAAAACACCTCATTTCTTCATGTTTGACAATGGAGAGGGGATAGCCATGCAAACTAATCCTTCTAGTTAGCTCTTGATATGATGATTCTTGGTCAAATTTCCTGCTAACATCTGAACAAGTCTGAGCTGATGAGATATTTTGTTCAATAGGGTCCATTTTATCCCTTGGTGGCGAAGCTACAGTGTGTTGGTCCACAGGTGTTCCTATCACCAGAGCTTCCCTTGTGGAACTTGCTAGCATATTCTTAAATGAGAACAATACCATTTGTCAAGGCAGGTGAAAGTTCATGTTGAAAGCAGTTGGACTGGAACAACTAGGGATGAAAACGGATCCGATATGATCAGATATATACAGATACATATAGTTATTTTAAGTTTGACTAAATATATACAAAAAATAGTAATTTACTAATTTTTATAATGTCTAATAAGCATAATTAGATTGATTGTGGAATATACTTTTTGGAGATACAAGTGTCGATATTAATTTCTATATACCTAGTTAAATTTTAAAAAAATTGGTTCCTCAAGAAGCGATATGTACAATTGTTTTGGGATGGACGGAGTACATGGACTACCACGAGAATTTGTCCAAATCCACCATGTACACAGAGCAACCAAGTATCAAAAACACAATTCTTATAATGTGTAGCACTTGTATTGAATAATATATATATACTGCCATGAGGGCAATATATGGAAATGAAAAGGACTCTAAGATGAATAAGAAAAAGATGCCTTCCAATTTTTTCACGGCACTGAAGTATGGATAGAGAGTTGAAACTTTGTATAATAACTAAATTATTAATTCCTTGAATCATTGTGAAACGACCCTTCCCTTGGAAAATGAACTGTTATTGCTAAAACTAATTAAAATAACAGTAAAAAGTCTAGAAGTTCTAACCAAAAAAAATTCCACATAATATCCTCAATCTGTTGAACATTGAGAAAATAAGAAGAAGAAAAAATATATAAAAACCATTATGCAAGTTCTACACTCTACAATTCTAGCTACTTAGATCAAATTTGGACTCTTGCTTAAGAGCTTAGTAACTAGAGCATACCATGTTGAAGGCCCGCCGCATCCTGTTGCTCCTGGCTCAGACCCAGACCATCCTTGGCTCGACATTTTCTGTAGTGCCGCCACAATTGACCACCAGCTTTACAACTATAGCGAGCACCGCAGTAGCGGCATTCCGCCATATTAGACAGGCCATTTACGGTGACAGGCTTATAAATGTCCCAAATTTTAGATTTCTTATATTTGAATGTGTCAACAACAGATGGTACCCCTGCTTGCATATCATCACTGTCATTGTCGTCCAAGTAGTGATCCATAACTGCATATAACAATATGTGTCATTGGTAACTATTTTGAATTCTTGATTCAGTGTTAAACTCGATTAAGTACCTAAAACTGCTCCACACACGATGCAAAATTTTCAATAATCTCTTCAGAAATCTGGATATATCAAACAACCAAGCTCACCTACAGATAGATAGAATACCCAACCCAACTAGAAGCGGCACTTTGCATAACAAATGAGCAAAAAGTGCAGACTTTGACTACAACATCGATCGCCATGAGTAGGATAAAGGATACCTAGATCCAACCTTACCTTTGTTTTCTGTTTTGTCGCACACCTGGCCGAAAATGACGGAAGGGCGATTGGTAGTTAAATTTTAAAAAGTTTGGTTCCTCGAGAAGTGATAGGTACAATTGTTTTGGGACGGACGGAGTACACGGACTACTAGGAGGATTTGTCCAAATCGACCATGTACACAGAGCAACCAAGTATCTAAAACACTAATCTTATACTGTGTAGCACTTGTATTGAATTATATATATACACACGGTAAGACTATTCTGCAGCTGGCCACAAAATAACTTATTCTATTGCCACCTTGATTTACGATAATGTTTGTACCAATTTACGATAATGACAATACACATTTACGATACATGGGTTACTATAATTTAAGATGATACTTACCATAATGCTATAGTAAATCACTTATGAGGGAGTTACCATAATCTCGTAAATTAGGGCCTGTTTGGGACTGCTCTGCTCCACCTTTTGTAACTCTGCTCCTAAACTTTCCTGCAAATAGGTCCAACTCCACAAACTCTGCTCCCAAAAAAAGATGGAGTTTTGGTCCAACTCCATGTTTTTCGCGGAGCTCCTCAGAGGGTACTCCACAAACCAGCGTTTCGTATGTTCTCGTGGAGTTTGGAAGTAATTACCATAATTGCCACTCGTTACACAGATACTGCTTTAGTTCTATTTCCTCCCGTCGCCGCCCCACCCGGCGCAAGCCAGATGTCCTCGTCTCTTCTTCCCTCAGGAGCCGTGACTCCGCCAGAGAGATCCCCCATGATGATGCCGCCACGCCAAGAGGGCGCCACGATGATGGAGGAGATCCCATGGACACCGAGACTCTGCCAGCCACCGCGACTCACGGGAAGAGGAGATCCCATGCCACCACGGTTGCCGCCGCCGCCGCCCGCCGGAGGAGGAGCTCCAGCGGCCACCGCGACTCACCGGAGGAGGAAATCTGCTCGCCCCTCCCCCTTCCATCGTGAAGCCGCGACTGCATCCTCCGTCATCCCATCTGCGCCGGATTACCTCGGTGCGTTTCTCTCAACGCGCGCTCCTCCGCAGCCGACTACTACCATGGGGGCTCAGGCAGCGAGGCTGCCATGGGCGAGGAGCGGAACTCGCCGAGCAATGCAGCGCTTGGAGGTGCGGTGAGGAGCGATGGGGTGGACCAGCTTTTCTCTCTGAACATACGCGTTGAGTTCAGTTTAGCCTTGAATGGCTTGTTCAGTTCAGTTTAGCCTCTGAGTGTCTTGTCACTTTGATTGCTTGCTGGTTATTATTCTAGCAATCTATTGATTTATTTACCTATTGTGATTGATGCGTGAGTCGATGGCTGCACAATAGTGATGAACTGATGACTAATTGATGCGTCAGTCGAATGTGCAAATAATTACTTATAAAGCATAAAATATGTCAGGGGCATAAATATGTCAGGGGCGACCGTGATCCAAATTATGTTCCAGAGATTCCGGAAAGTTACTTCAAATATGTGGCTAGATCAAATGGCTCTACTGATGCATCGAATGCTCCTACTTTAGACAAATTCCGTGATGACTTGGCCACCGCTCTTTCTCTAGCTTGGAACTAGAATTATGTATTAGTCACTATTATCTAGTTATCTATGGACAACTATTTCTATTAGAATGATGGACTTTGTTATCTTATTTATCATTAGTCATGTATGGACAATTATTTGTATCCGAAATATGAACTTTGTCAATTATCCATCAAGCGCTTTGAAATTTACGTGACAAAAGTATGGAATTATTTGACCGAAATATTTGTTTTTTACTTTTCTCCAATAAATTAAACGAGATTATAATATTTACACCATATTTGAATTGGTAAAAAATATTCAATTACACATGCTCTACATACAATGTAACATACACCAAACATCGATCGGGGCATAGTAGACCTTTCCTATACAAACCTCCTGCTTCCAGCTGGAGCTAAATGCAGTGCCAAACAGTCCACTTGCTCCGAAACTCCACGAAGTGGGCTGCTTTCTGTGGTGGAGTTGGTGGAGCAGAGCTGGGAAAGGTGGAGCAGAGTAGTCCCAAACAGGCCCTTAGTATAGTAATTATCGTAACTTAAAGTGGTCACAGAATAACTTATTCCGCGGCCAGCTACAGAACAGTATGTCTATATATATATATTATTGTACACCACAAGCCAAAATTAACATGAAAAATACTGAGTAGTACTGTTCGTCAGTACTATATTCAGTACCTCAAAAATACTGAACGATCCTAAAACACGACTACTGAACAGTACTGAATTCTGTTTAGTATAACAACTTGGTGTAGAATAATACTGAGTATATAGAACTACTACCTGTAGCCGGCTACAAAATAACTTATTTTGTAGCCACTTTGAGTTACGATAATTACTATGTTAATTTACGAGATTATAGTAACTCCTTACTAAGTGGTTTACTATAACGTTATGGTAAATATTCCTATATGTTATAGTAACCCAACTATCGTAAATATGTATTGATATTATCATAAATTAGTATATAAAATTATCGTAAATAGAGGTGGCCACAGAATAATTTATTTTGTAGCTGGCTACTGAATACTCTCTCTATATATATACACACTAGGGATGAAAACGGATCGGATACGAACGGATATCACTCATATTATATTTGTTTTCATATTTCTGTTCGGATTCGGATTCAGACACGGATAGCGTTCGGATACATATACGAATACGGATTGACTCGGTTACGGATACGAATAATGAATATCGAATACGGTATGAATCGGATTCGGAGAAGGTCGAATACAAATATCTATTCGGATATTGAGTAAAAGCAGCATATATATATATATATATCATACGTGTGCAAACCATTACACCACTCTATGAGTCCATAATCCATCTAGATTAAGCCGAAAGACTAAAGAGTAAAGCAACAAATAAGATAAAGATACAGATACATCATACATCAAACATCATACAAGCACCAATCTTCGCGGCATGAGTAGAAATAGCCAAGCTCATGGCTTTATGGGTGTCATGGAGTCATGGTCATGGATTCAAGATCTACAATCCTTATATAGGCCATTTTTTTCATTTGAGAAAGTTTGAACAAAATGTAGTTCAAATTTCACAAGTGTGTGACATAGTTTTAGAAAGTCTGTATGAGATTTAAGAATTTATGACTAGTGTTTGATAAAACTTTCTCAAATGGGAAAATGAGCTATGTAACAATTGTAGATCTTGCTGAGATGATCAAACTTGGTATTCAGAGTTTTTTCATCTGAGGTCATTTAGTGTCTCATTTGAGCAAGTTTGACCATGTCAAATTTGGTCAAATGAAAAAACAACACTTTGACTCTAGTATTATGAACTCTAAATGACTTCAAATTGAAAAGTTTTGAATACCAAGTTTGTTCAACTCATCAAGATCTACAATTCTTGTTTTGGTCAACTTTCCATTTGAGATAGTTTGGATGGTTCAAATTTGTGATTTTTAAATTTTGATGCTTACAAACTAGTTTTCGGAACCCTAAATTGTCTCAAATTGAAAAGTTTTGAATACCAAGTTTGTTCAGCTCATCAAGATCTACAATCCTTATATAGGCTATTTTTTCATTTGAGAAAGTTTGAATAAAATATAGTTCAAATTTCACAAGTGTGTGACATAGTTTGAGAAAGTCTATATGAGATTCAAGAATTTGTGACTAGTGTTTGATAAAACTTTCTCAAATGGGAAAATGAGCTATGTAACAATTGTATATCTTGCTGAGATGATCAAACTTGGTATTCAGAGTTTTTTCATCTGAGGTCATTTAGTGTCTCATTTGAGCAAGTTTGACCAAGTCAAATTTGGTCAAATGAAAAAACAACACTTTGACTCTAGTATTATGAACTCTAAATGACTTCAAATTGAAAAGTTTTGAATACCAAGTTTGTTCAACTCATCAAGATCTACAATTGTTGTTTTGGTCAACTTTCCATTTGAGATAGTTTGGACAGTTCAAATTTGTGATTTTTAAATTTCGACGTTTACAAACTAGTTTTCAGAACCCTAGATTGTCTCAAATTGAAAAGTTTTGAATACCAAATTTGTTCATCTCATCAAGATCTACAATCCTTATATAGGCCATTTTTTCATTTGAGAAAGTTTGAACAAAATATAGTTCAAATTTCACAAGTGTGTGACATAGTTTCAGAAAGTCTGTATGAGATTCAAGAATTTGTGACTAGTGTTTGATAAAACTTTCTCAAATGGGAAAATGAGCTATGTAACAATTGTAGATCTTGCTGAGATGATCAAACTTGGTATTCAGAGTTTTTTCATCTGAGGTCATTTATTGTCTCATTTGAGCAAGTTTGACCAAGTCAAATTTGGTCAAATGAAAAACAACACTTTGACTCTAGTATTATGAACTCTAAATGACTTCAAATTGAAAAGTTTTGAATACCAAGTTTGTTCAACTCATCAAGATATACAATTGTTGTTTTGGTCAACTTTCCATTTGAGATAGTTTGGATGGTTCAAATTTGTGATTTTTAAATTTTGACGCCTATAAACTAGTTTTTCATTTGAGAAAGTTTGGACGGTTTAAATTTTGAAGCACTAAATGATTTCAAACGAAAAAGTTGTAAACAACAAAGTTTCATAACTTTTTGAGATCTACAATTTTTATTTTGATTATTTCTCCATCCAAGGTCGTTTGAATAATATCCGTTTTTAAATATCCGGATATATCCGATACTTAACCGGATTATCCGATATCCGCCGGATATCGATGATATTACATCCGTATTTGATATCCGCCTAAGATATCCGTTTTAGTATCCGTTTCCGAAAATAATTATGGATATCCGAGTAACTATCCAGATAAGTGTTCATATTTGTTCGATCGAACGGACGGTCAAATAAATATCCGTATCGTTTTCATCCATAATACACACGCTATTGGGAGCCTAGGGCTTCCAATAGCTAATGGAGAGCCCCAACCAGCCACCCTAGCCAGCCAAACCATTCAGGTCCGTGGTGCTAACGCGCGCGTAGGTGGGGGACCAATGTAGACCCAAACAGATCAGATGCATAAAATCCCTAGTCAAGCTGCACAGAAACGTTTTTATCGTGACGTTGCATAGAAATTAGTCGTTGGATGAATGAAAATTAATTCGTTACCGCATAGAAATTTCTCCGCGAGCTGGACGTTCCAACTGACACAACTTAACAAAGTTGACGCATGCATGCATGCACGCATCTAATCTATTCTCTTTCGTTTTTTCATTATAATTCCACAACGAAGCATCCGATTCAAAAACGGTTTTCACCATTGAACTCCTAACATTTTTGTGCACGGTTTAAGATCTATTGTGAATATTTTTTTTTTAAAAATTAAAATTCATAAATTTGAAATTTGAATCATGGCACGCGATGGCTGATTAGATGCATAGAAACAATGGTCAAGATGCGCAAAAAAATTTTTTGCGCCAATGTTGTATAGAAATTAGTAGTTGGATGAATAAAAATTAATTTTATTACCGCGTAAAAACCTCTCCACGAGATGGACATTCCTCCTAAAACAACCGTGATTGACTCCACCAACATCATGCTTCGCACTGTGGGAGTGTATAATTAACTTAGGAACAATGCATAAAACATGGGACGATCTCGTCTTCTCTGAAATTTAAAATTTGAATCATGGCACGTGATGGCCGATTGGATGTATAGAATCAATGATCAAGATGTGCAAAAAAGTTTTTAACGCCGACGTTGGATAGAAATTAGTAGTTGGATGAATAAAAATTAATTTTGTTACCGCTTAAAAATTTCTCCATGAGATGGATATTCAACCTAACACAACTATAATTGCCTCCACCAATATCATGCCTCCCCACTATGGAGGTGTATAATTAATATGAGAACAATGCATAGAACATGGAGAACCACAAGCGTAAAACATGTAGACGATTTTGTCTTCTCCAAAATTGGAAATTTGAATCATGGCACTTGATGGCCGATTGGATGCATAGAATCACTAGTCAATATGCGCAGAAAAGTTTTTTATGCCGACGTTGCATAGAAATTAGTGGTTCGATGAATAAAAATTAATTTTGTGACCACGTAAAACCTCTTCACGAAATGAACATTCTACCAAAGACAACCGTAATTGCCTCCACTAACATCATGCTTTCCACTATAAGCGTGTGTAATTAACATGGGGACAATGCATACAACAGCGTAAAACATAGAGACGATCTCATCTTCTCCAAAATTTGAAATTTGAAATATAGCACGTGATGGACGATCATATTCATAGAATTAGTTGTCAAGATGCGTAGAAACGTTTTTGGCGCTGACACTGCGTTGAAATTAATTGTTCGATGAATAAAAATTAATTTTGTTACCGCATAAAAACTTCTCTAACAATGTATAGAAATAATGATGCAACATTGTATAAAATTGTATACCAACAATGTATACCAAGTTACAGTTTAGCCATGTATAGAAACTTATGCACACAAGTATAGGAACACAAAATCAATAAACAAAACAATGAAGATGAATTCAACTACATGTGGAAACCTATGCAACTAAGCATAGAAATCATCCAACATCTTCGAAATCACCGTTTCACCATGCATAAAAACCTATGCTTGCAAGAAAAAAAACCAAAGTTGCCCAGGCCACCAGGTAGCGAGCTGGCGCGATGCAGTCACCGTCGTCGACCGTCCGAGCATGTAGCTAGCCACGGACGCGAGTCATCCCCGAACCCGTGAGCCCGTCGACACCTCCAGACCCGGTGGCCTCGCTGCTCGTCACGTGGAGAGGGGAGTCGGGGCGCTGTCGCTCCCTGTCACCACATCTGGTGGCACCTGGCTGCTCCTCACCCACCTAGATCCTGTCGCGGTACGCGGCCAAGCTCGTAGTCATCCCCGTTGCGCCCCGTCATCGTTAACGCGATCGAGATCACAGCTGCCCCACCGCGCGCCTGCCGACGTCGTCCCCTTCACTAGATCTGCCGCCGCCGCTCCTCGTCAACCGTGTGCTGCCATCGCCGTCCGCCGTATCCATATATATATATATACCCATATGTATACTCTTGTATTAAAGCTACCCAAGAGTAAATACATCCTATATATACATATAAATATGCATATATAGCCGTTTCAAAGTTAACCCACAATTAAATACTTTCCATCTATATATGAGGCATATATATACTTCAGTATCAAAGCTAACTCTCTCCATTAAACCACACGCTCACAACTTACGGTCATGCCACTGCGATGATGTGGCATCTTTCCTTGGGCGTAGAGGCATTTAATCCATACATTATCACTCAAGTGAATGGCATCCATACAATAGCACGCCGTGTGGACGACGAAAGTAAAAAACCCCAAGTTAGTACTTAATTAGCCACCTAAAATCCTTAACTGGGCATAAAGAAAGTGATCACTGGCACACTCTAGATTCAAACTTTATTTTTAAACACCTATATATATATATCTATAAGTTGCTAAAAACTGATTTTGGAAAACAAAAACCTTTGTTTTAAATACACATATGGCAATTAATGTTGAATCTTGCTTCAATACCAGCTGTAGCAGAACCAACCAATTTATAAGAGTACAAGTACAATGGCAGCCCGCAAGCGGTCGCACTATCATACTTGAGCTCATATAAACCTGGTAGTCCGTCGAGTACCGCGAATGGTCTCGATTCAACCAATTATACAACCAAGATCGTACATGATTCAATATACATATCACACGTTACATAAAGTTCACAGATACAGTTCATCCATTAGAGTACGAATTAAAGTTATTACAAACCACGTTTAAGGAAGATAGTAGCGGAAGCAAATTAAAAGTTTGAAATCAACATCTGCAAAATTATTTAAATGTAGTGCCAGCTCACGATCTGTAACACCCTAAAATTTGCCTCTTTTGAAAATAGGTTTAAAATGATTTATTTCTGAATTTTGTGCTAATAAAATATAGAAAAATAAATTTTTTCATTAATTTAAAATTTATCCTAAGGTAGCAACATGTTTGTGCATACATGCCGGTGCAATTGACTTATTGATTGTGTGGTTTGAATTAAGTTTCAAAATAGGTTGAATTGCTTTTGGAAATGGCTTTGAAATAAAAGAAAAGAAAAATAAAAAAAATAAGAGCATTTAAAAAGTTGTAAAATTTATTTTTGGAAAACTTACTAAAATTTCTCATTTTTATTTGAATCGAAAAATATATTTTAAATAATATGTGAATTTGATTTGATTCATAATTGAAATTGGTTTTGAAATAGAAAGTAGAAAATGGATAAAAAAACCTAGTCACTGCTCTCTCCCTCTCCCTCTTTGGCCCAGCAGCCGGCCTGACCCTCTCCAATTTCCCCACGTGGGCCGAACTGGCCCAAGTGTTCTCTCCCGCTCCCGCTTCCGCCACTGGCCCTAAGCGTAGCTCTTCTCCCACGCAGGCCCGCTTCCCTCTCTTGCACACAGGCCCAGCTCGGCCGCTCTCTCTTCCTCGGCCTGCCTCTGTTTCTTCCGCGCATGGCCCACTTCTTCGCACTGGCTCAGCATAGCCACATTGTCGTGGCTCTTTCCCCTTTCCCCCTCTGACGGCCGGCCCGCCTCTTCTCTCGTCGACAAACCGGGCCCCCGTGTCAGCACCACATCGTCTTCCACCTTCGAACATTTCCTTCCCAGACTCTCCCCGCCGTGCCGAGTGTCCGTCGCTGCCCTATCCTCCGCGGTTGCCTTGCGCGCCACGCCTTCGCCCCTCTTAAGTAGCAGCCGCACCAGCGCCGCTTTCCCCTAACCCGAGAGCACTAGCCGCCACCCATACTGAGTCGCAGCGCTGTCGCCTAGATCCCGCCGTGTGGAGCTTGACGCCACTGAGTTGCCCCCGCAGCTTCATCGCCGCCCTAATTCCCTACCAAAGCTTCGCGTGGTGGTAAGAAGTCTTCCAATACTTGTTTTTGCCCATCTCTTGCTCTGAGTCATCTTCACGAACTCGCCGAGGTCGCCGAGCCGCATGGAAGAGTCCTGCGCCACCCCATTGCTGTCTCAGTCATCCCTAACCCCAAGCCGCGTTCGCCCTTCCCCTCTCTACCTTCCCGAGCTCCTCCCATGTGAAACCGTGGCCCGTAGGACATTTTACGTGAACTCCGGCGAGGCCGAGCTCACCCGACCATGGCGCCACCGCCGGGAAACTACACGCCGGCGACCTCTTCTTCCCCTCTCACTCTCGGTCGCCCATCTAGAAATCTATGGCCCTGATTAGAAGATACAGGTTCGCAGACATTTTTGCTAAAGAGCCCCTCGGTTTCTTCAAAATAGAACCCATGGTCCATTGCGTATTCCACAGATTATGCCTTCTTATTTTAAAAGCGTATTTTGTTCGGTTGACTTCAAAAATACGTTTTCAGTTATTTACAGTTTTGCCACTAGATTTATTTAGGCTATAACTTTGTCGTTTTAACTCCGATTTGACCCGTTTAAATTGTGTTAGGTTCGTATTTATGTTGTCTACATGTTCATACTACTGTTAAGGATGTTTTCCACTTTTAAAATTTGAGGTTAGATTTAATCTATTATTTTAACAAAGAAAATCTTTTTTAATTCGTATCTTCTACATTTTAACTCCGTTTTAGCCCATTCAAGTTGTGTTGGATTTGTAATAACATAAACTACGCATTGGTAACAATGTTTACCGTATTACTATTTCTAAAATTTCATGGTTTAAATCATATCTTGATTAATAATGATGCAACTGGACTTTATAAATAAAGATGATTTGTTTTACTTTAGTTTTATAATTCAAATCTAAAATTGACTTAATTCAGTTTATATTATTTATAAAATATCTTATATATGAATTTATATAGTTAAAATAAACAAAGCTTATAGTTTTTTTTCCACGTATAAAGCAAATCTCTCGATAGTTGTATCTTTTCAACCGTAGCTTCGATTAGAGTGCTTCTTGCGACTGTGTGTTCGTAGCGATGCGTAGAATCATGTTTCAAACTCTTTTACTTATTTTTCTATGATGGGTGTACTATTCTAATTTAGTTTTATTGTTTGCTTCATGTATGATTGTATGGATGCTTGTGTGGTGCTGTATGATTACGTCTAGTCGGTAAGATATACGTGGTTATCAAGAAGAAGAAGAAGAACGTTGAAGATTAAAGCTTACCGAAGAATCGGTGTTTTAAGGCAAGTATAGCATGGGATCATCCTTGTTTTCCTATTCACTTTAATAATCTAATCATATGCATGTGTCTACCTTGGCAACCATAGTAATTTTCCTAGCTATTTGATATCCTGGATTCCTTGTTACCTATGGTGTATTGCATTGGGTAGCATGATGTTAGTGTTCAACTACAACCATGATCTTGTAACTTGACTAATGGTATATGAAATAAACATTAAAAAGATGCTTTTTAGCAACATGGAATCAGGGGGCTAGAGCATTAGGCTATTTTATGGTGCTCTAGATTCCTCTCTCTAAGGACTTATCTGTAAGTGATCATCCAGGACTTATAGTACAGCTGTGAGGGCTATATGGCTCTGGCTTTAGCTTAGTATGAGGACCTTTTCTAGCTTGTTAGTGGTTACCTTTATGGCGCAAGAGGGGCTCTGATTTGTATGATCTCAGCCTACTAAGAGGGCGCACTTTGGTTTCTTGGTATTTTGTTAGTCACTCCTTGGAGGGGGGGCTCATGCTTATTGATGGGAAAACCTTAGCGGTCCTAACTTGTTAGAAGAACCTTTGAAAGGCTTCATAGTGAACCCTGTCGACCTTCCTTGGAAGTGGGTCAAGAGATTAGCTACCTCGGGCGAAAGGGTAAATCACGACTCACAGTGAAAGTGTACAACCTCTACAGAGTATAAAATGGGTATATCAGCCGTGCTCACGGTCACGAGCGGCCTTGGAACATTTACGAAATAGATGAATACTGATGATACTGATGATAAAGATGCTCACTAATGATTATTGTTTATGCTATTCATTATTCATGTCTACCTGATCATGTGTTTACATGGGCCTGTGATAAACTTGCTGCTACACCTACACTAAAATTGTGATAATTAAAATCTAAATGTAGTTAAACCAGTGTCAGCCTTTTGAGCTTCATGAACCCCATGTTATATTTGTTTAGTACGACATGTACTTACGCTTGCTTTACTTTTTAAATCTTTGGAAAAATCCTGGATGGGTACCAGTTTGCTAGAGTTTGGAGGAATTAGGCTTGTGAGCAACCAGTCTGTTGTCCCTGTGGATTTGGAGTCTTCGCCTGAAGATCGGAGTTGTTTTTCTACTATCTATACTCTGAGGTTATATTCTTTATACTAATACGTTATGTATTTAAGCATTGTCTATTGATATTACCCTTATTTGTAGCTATATGTGAGATTTGACTTCCTAGGCTCACATATGGTGTGTATCTGGTTTTGTCCTTAAAATCGGGTGCTACAAAGTGGTATCAAAGCAATGCTGACTGTAGGACACAAGCCTAGATAGAACTGGACGTTTTAGCATGCTTTCATCTTCGCTTAATTCTTGCTTTCCCTCTAACCTTGATATTTGCTAAAAGTTATGCTCACTTCGGCCTCTGTTCTGTTATGAAAACCTTGTCTCTATTTTGAATCTTCTCTCTTCATCTACATAGATGGGTCATAATGTGGAGACCACCAGCATCAAAGGTCAGGAGGACCAAGCTATGTTGTCTGTAAGCGCATTCGATAAGGGGAAGCTTGTAGCTATGCAACAACAAGTACTTGAAGGAATGACTCAATATGGGAGTTCTCCATAGTGCTTGCCACAAGGTCAAACCAATGTACCAAAGAGACCAGTGAAGAGACAAGTGGCAAAAGCTTGGAAGAAGATGAAGTCCAATGAAGGTGTTGATAGCAAGACTCTTGGAAGTTAGGATCCATGCCCGTGTTGTAAGCATTATGGTTTTTCCCGTCTTTAGAACAAGTCTAATAAGAGGGAAGTCAAGATGGACCCGAGTTGTGAAGCTAATGTGGATAAGAAGAGGAAGGCAAACTTACTGAAGCCAGTATTGGGAAGCAATCAATATTTAAGTTCTACTATGTTGCCACATCCAGCTCTAATCCCTAGACAAATAAACTCAGACTCTAAAGCGTCAGAAGTTTCTCAAGCTAAGATTATTCCACTCTTTCCACATGAGGTATGCATATATGGGTGGACGATCACCTATAAGGAGTTTCAACCCAAAAGATTAAGCGAGCTAAAAAGTGGTCTAGTCAAACAAAGATGAACCTTCAGAGTCAGCAAGCTAACAACACACTAAGCAACAATTCTGTGGAGTATGACATCACAAAAGGTCTAGCTAAGATCATGTGTTATCGTTGCCAACAAGAAGGACATTATGCTAAATTTTGCCCACGAAAGAATCAACAATTGTACCATGGAAGTAGCCAGAGTCGGATCACTACCAAGTTACCACCATAAAGTGTCAGTGATACCCAACCCGAAAGAAGAATTCGGGGAGAGTGACGAATGGAGAAGTCATGCTAGACTACCCAAGAAGCATTCGGGCAAAAGGGTAAATCACGACTCACAATGAAAGTGTATAAGCTCTGCAGAGTATAAAACTGGTATATCAGCCGTGCTCACGGTCACGAGCGGCCTTGGAACATTTATGGAATAGATGAATACTGATGATACTAATGATAAAGATGCTCACTAATGATTACTGTTTATGCTATTTATTATTCATGTCTACCTGATCATGTGTTTATATGGGCTTGTGATAAACTTGCTGCTACTCCTATGCTAAAATTGTGACAATTAAAAGCTAATTGTAGTTAAACCAGTGTGTCAGCCTTTTGAGCCTCATGAACCCCATGTTATATTTGTTGAGTATGACATGTACTTACGCTTGCTTTACTTTTTAAATCTTTGGAAAAAACCCAGATGGGTACCAGTTTGCTAGAGTTTGGAGGAATTAGGCTTGTGATCAACCAGTCAATTATCCCTGTAGATTTGGAGTCTTCGCCTAAAGATCGTAGTTATCTTTCCACTGTGTATACTCTGAGGTTATATTCTTTATACTAATACGTTATGTATTTAAGCATTGTCTATTGATATTACCCTTTTTTGTAGCTATATGTGAGATCTGACTTCCTAGGCTCACATATGGTGTGTATCTGGTTTTGTCCGTAAAATCGGGTGCTACAAAGTGGTATCAAAGCAATGCTGACTGTAGGACACAAGCCTAGATAGAACTGGACGTTTTAGCATGCTTTCATCTTCGCTTAATTCTTGCTTTCCCTCTAACCTTGATATTTGCTAAAAGTTATGCTCACTTCGGCCTCTGTTCTGTTATGAAAACCTTGTCTCTATTTTGAATCTTCTCTCTTCATCTACATAGATGGGTCATAATGTGGAGACCACCAGCATCAAAGGTCAGGAGGACCAAGCTATGTTGTCTGTAAGCGCATTCGATAAGGGGAAGCTTGTAGCTATGCAACAACAAGTACTTGAAGGAATGACTCAATATGGGAGTTCTCCATAGTGCTTGCCACAAGGTCAAACCAATGTACCAAAGAGACCAGTGAAGAGACAAGTGGCAAAAGCTTGGAAGAAGATGAAGTCCAATGAAGGTGTTGATAGCAAGACTCTTGGAAGTTAGGATCCATGCCCGTGTTGTAAGCATTATGGTTTTTCCCGTCTTTAGAACAAGTCTAATAAGAGGGAAGTCAAGATGGACCTGAGTTGTGAAGCTAATGTGGATAAGAAGAGGAAGGCAAACTTACTGAAGCCAGTATTGGGAAGCAATCAATATTTAAGTTCTACTATGTTGCCACATCCAGCTCTAATCCCTAGACAAATAAACTCAGACTCTAAAGCGTCAGAAGTTTCTCAAGCTAAGATTATTCCACTCTTTCCACATGAGGTATGCATATATGGGTGGACGATCACCTATAAGGAGTTTCAACCCAAAAGATTAAGCGAGCTAAAAAGTGGTCTAGTCAAACAAAGATGAACCTTCAGAGTCAGCAAGCTAACAACACACTAAGCAACAATTCTATGGAGTATGACATCACAAAAGGTCTAGCTAAGATCATGTGTTATCGTTGCCAACAAGAAGGACATTATGCTAAATTTTGCCCACGAAAGAATCAACAATTGTACCATGGAAGTAGCCAGAGTCGGATCACTACCAAGTTACCACCAGAAAGTGTCAGTGATACCCAACCCGAAAGAAGAATTCGGGGAGAGTGACGAATGGAGAAGTCATGCTAGACTACCCAAGAAGCATTCGGGCAAAAGGGTAAATCACGACTCACAATGAAAGTGTATAAGCTCTGCAGAGTATAAAACTGGTATATCAGCCGTGCTCACGGTCACGAGCGGCCTTGGAACATTTATGGAATAGATGAATACTGATGATACTAATGATAAAGATGCTCACTAATGATTACTGTTTATGCTATTTATTATTCATGTCTACCTGATCATGTGTTTATATGGGCTTGTGATAAACTTGCTGCTACTCCTACGCTAAAATTGTGACAATTAAAAGCTAATTGTAGTTAAACCAGTGTGTCAGCCTTTTGAGCCTCATGAACCCCATGTTATATTTGTTGAGTATGACATGTACTTACGCTTGCTTTACTTTTTAAATCTTTGGAAAAAACCCAGATGGGTACCAGTTTGCTAGAGTTTGGAGGAATTAGGCTTGTGATCAACCAGTCAATTGTCCCTGTAGATTTGGAGTCTTCACCTAAAGATCGTAGTTATCTTTCCACTGTGTATACTCTGAGGTTATATTCTTTATACTAATACGTTATGTATTTAAGCATTGTCTATTGATATTACCCTTATTTGTAGCTATATGTGAGATTTGACTTCCTAGGCTCACATATGGTGTGTATCTGGTTTTGTCCTTAAAATCGGGTGCTACAAAGTGGTATCAAAGCAATGCTGACTGTAGGACACAAGCCTAGATAGAACTGGACGTTTTAGCATGCTTTCATCTTCGCTTAATTCTTGCTTTCCCTCTAACCTTGATATTTGCTAAAAGTTATGCTCACTTCGGCCTCTGTTCTGTTATGAAAACCTTGTCTCTATTTTGAATCTTCTCTCTTCATCTACATAGATGGGTCATAATGAGGAGACCACCAGCATCAAAGGTCAGGAGGACCAAGCTATGTTGTCCGTAAGCGCATTCGATAAGGGGAAGCTTGTAGCTATGCAACAACAAGTACTTGAAGGAATGACTCAATATGGGAGTTCTCCATAGTGCTTGCCACAAGGTCAAACCAATGTACCAAAGAGACCAGTGAAGAGACAAGTGGCAAAAGCTTGGAAGAAGATGAAGTCCAATGAAGGTGTTGATAGCAAGACTCTTGGAAGTTAGGATCCATGCCCGTGTTGTAAGCATTATGGTTTTTCCCGTCTTTAGAACAAGTCTAATAAGAGGGAAGTCAAGATGGACCTGAGTTGTGAAGCTAATGTGGATAAGAAGAGGAAGGCAAACTTACTGAAGCCAGTATTGGGAAGCAATCAATATTTAAGTTCTACTATGTTGCCACATCCAGCTCTAATCCCTAGACAAATAAACTCAGACTCTAAAGCGTCAGAAGTTTCTCAAGCTAAGATTATTTCACTCTTTCCACATGAGGTATGCATATATGGGTGGACGATCACCTATAAGGAGTTTCAACCCAAAAGATTAAGCGAGCTAAAAAGTGGTCTAGTCAAACAAAGATGAACCTTCAGAGTCAGCAAGCTAACAACACACTAAGCAACAATTCTATGGAGTATGACATCACAAAAGGTCTAGCTAAGATCATGTGTTATCGTTGCCAACAAGAAGGACATTATGCTAAATTTTGCCCACGAAAGAATCAACAATTGTACCATGGAAGTAGCCAGAGTCGGATCACTACCAAGTTACCACCAGAAAGTGTCAGTGATACCCAACCCGAAAGAAGAATTCGGGGAGAGTGACGAATGGAGAAGTCATGCTAGACTACCCAAGAAGCATTCGGGCAAAAGGGTAAATCACGACTCACAATGAAAGTGTATAAGCTCTGCAGAGTATAAAACTGGTATATCAGCCGTGCTCACGGTCACGAGCGGCCTTGGAACATTTATGGAATAGATGAATACTGATGATACTAATGATAAAGATGCTCACTAATGATTACTGTTTATGCTATTTATTATTCATGTCTACCTGATCATGTGTTTATATGGGCTTGTGATAAACTTGCTGCTACTCCTACGCTAAAATTGTGACAATTAAAAGCTAATTGTAGTTAAACCAGTGTGTCAGCCTTTTGAGCCTCATGAACCCCATGTTATATTTGTTGAGTATGACATGTACTTACGCTTGCTTTACTTTTTAAATCTTTGGAAAAAACCCAGATGGGTACCAGTTTGCTAGAGTTTGGAGGAATTAGGCTTGTGATCAACCAGTCAATTGTCCCTGTAGATTTGGAGTCTTCACCTAAAGATCGTAGTTATCTTTCCACTGTGTATACTCTGAGGTTATATTCTTTATACTAATACGTTATGTATTTAAGCATTGTCTATTGATATTACCCTTTTTTGTAGCTATATGTGAGATCTGACTTCCTAGACTCACATATGTTGTGTATCTGGTTTTGTCCGTAAAATCGGGTGCTACACGATCATACTTCCACAAAAGCATAAGAAAGGGATTAATAAGAGATGCCTGCCCAGGGCTTACTCCTCGTCCATGGCGGGACAAAAGCAGTTCTTGCAATAGCCATGATAAACTGTACCATCTGCAATAATGGAAATAAAACCCTAAGTACGAGAAGGTACTCAGCTAGGCTTATCCATCATAAACCAAAAATAAAGTGACTCCAAGGATTATGCAAGGCTTTATAAGTGGAGCTAGCTTGATAACATTTTGCATAAAAATCTTACCAATTCAAGTATATAGTTATAATTTGATCATCAAGTTAATTATAGCTATTCATCTCTAGATTAGCAACTAACATATGCCAAACATGTGGTATATCATTTAGTAGCATACAATACTAACCATAGCCAGTATAATAATTCTATGTTTATCCGAACCATCATATTCCATAAAATAGTTACTATGATGTTGGGACTAGCTAAGTTTCTCACTGTCCGGGAGAGACAGCGATTCGAATCAATTTCAACCAGCTGGAAATTTATTCCTAATACAAACCCAGGCAAACTAGATCAATGGTCACCTTAGGTCACCTTTGGTACAACTCAGGTGCACTTTTCGTGGGTTCACCTAGCGTCGCACAATTAGGGACAACCAGCTGCTAGGACATTTAGGCCCGGCCTGCCCTTGGGCTCATGTCTGGCTCTCTGCACATCCTTACTACCATCCAGAGTGCACACTCTAACAAAATGGGGCCCATCCTGAGTTGAGCTACTCGGCTTCGTGGTCGAAACGAGTTATCCGGCTAACTAAGAGAGAGACATACGTTCAATCTCGATAGAAGCGCCAACAATGGTACAGTCCTTAATCGACATAGATGGAATCACATGAGTCAACCTACATATAGACTCCGCCCGGCCTCCATTTACATTACCCCATGGTTCTTTTCTACGATAGCAAATATAGACAACCGTGCTCCCGTATCCACATATATCTCGCAGGTGACAGAAAGATCACCCGACCTCTAACGGTCTAAGCATGGCTAAGCATATATTTGATCCTAGACCTACACAGGGTTAAAAGGTATATATATTTAGACAAGGTAGTTCTATGCATCAAGTGTTTCCAATCAACTCTTATAACCTAATGCATCAAACATAAAGGACTCAAGTGATATTTTGTAAAGCATGGGAGGCTTAAAATGCTCTGAGGCTTGCCTTTGAGGAAAGAGGTTGGCCTATGATCCAAGCACTCAGGGAGATCCTCAAGAGTTTGCTCCTCTCCTTATGGAGCTATGGCCCGAGGTGTCTCTTGCTGTTCCTCCTCTTCTTCTTTGTTGAACTCCAAAAGAGTTATCCCCTCGGACGATCCTATATGCATGAGCATAAAATAAGATATCATGGATGCATATATAATAACATGTATAATATGATATGATGTGATGAATGCATTCTCATAAGTGTTCTTAGCAGCATTGCCTTAAGGTGATAACAAGTTACATTTTCTTTATTGAGTAGGTGCATATCTCTTCTCAAGTAACTCAAACAAACACTTATGTAACTTATTTTTTGGACTACAAAACAACAATCACTTGTTTTGATCATAACTAGAGTTATACACATCTAAATAATAAGGTTGTGGACTTTATGGAAATATTATAAAATTGTCTACAACTTTCTTTTAATCATCCTAAGGTGATTCATTAGTTATCTAGGTCAACAATTCAATCTTTGAGATCTGTCCACAGAGCAAGCATTTCTGATACCAGACTTCTAACAGCTATAATTCTTAAACCATAAATCCTATGACTATGAAATTTTAACACAAGGTATATAAGTAAGTTATCTACAACTTTGTTATTAATAAGTTTCACAGAAAAGGTCACTATAATCATGAAATTATCATCACAACAGAAACTATATATGCAGCCATCTAGTTGAATTATAAAGCAATAATTAACTAATTGCATACAACCAATTACTTCTAAGCCTAACCAATAACATCAACAGATCATATGCATAACAAGAACCACAGAAAACATCATGGTTCAACATAACTAATTTATTTATATTCATTTATCAATTTCCTAATATAATAAGGTGATTTAAAGGATAATTATTTCCAGTGATTAATAAATTCTAAGAAAATTACAGTTGCCTACAAATTACCCAAGTAGTCTACTATACAAATTTCATACCATTTGGATAAGGATAGCTACCTCTACAAAAATGACAAGTTACATATGCTTATCTTAGCACAAATAGTTAGCATAGTGAAATGTGTCAAGCAACAGATTTAATATTCTTCTTACTTTCCTCCTAGCATGAGAATACTGTGTAAAAATTCGTATGATCATAGGTTATGTATTTTTATCTCAATTAATTTTACTAGAATCTAGCAATTAATTAAGATTAAATACGAAGACCATATTACAAGTATGTTTACTATAGGTTTAATATTTTTCCTAGTTAGAGTATGTCAACACAAGGTCAGCAAAATTGGAATCACAATTTTATCACCTTCCAAGCTCAAGTTATGCAATTTACAAGATAGAAACTATTTTAAAAGATTATATCTTGCTCAATTTAATTCTCCTAGAAAAATACTCTAAATAGTAGATTTCACATTTTTATTAAATAGTACACTTCAAGATGAATCTAACAAAATTTGGTTCAGCTCATTTGGATACTCCTAGCTCTAGATATGAATTTTTGAAGTTTGTAACTAAATCTGTAAAAAAATTAATAAAGAAAATCAAATTTCAAATCGGGCGCTACAGGTAGGTGCACGTGGTGTATACACCCCGCTGCGACTAACGACTAGGCCCCATGGGTCAACTGACCCCACGCGTCAGCGAGGCCGAGGCAGAGGCGGTGGTTGATCGGTGAAAAGCTCACCGACGGTGAGGTCACCGGTGGTAGCGTCACCATCAACGTGTTCCCCATACTATTCTGCACCTACAGGTACCCTTGGTTTGCTCGGAGGATCACCACAGATAGCTCGCCGATGAGCATGGTGGCTTAGCGGCGGCGCGCTGCGGCGAGCCCATCGTCTTCGGCGACGGTGAGCCTAGGTGAGCACTGCTATGGCATCTACAAACCCTACCAAAGCTCTACGGCGTGGATTAGGTCAGGGTGGAGCGGTAGCAAATCTTGGCCGTGGGCATGGCAGCATGGTGGCGCGAGCGCAACGGCGACACAGCGGCATTCCGCTCCAATGAGGTCGGCATTGGCCTTAGGCTCTTGCCTCGAGCTAGACCTAGCTCTAACCTAACCTTAACGTCTAGAAGCGCGCAAGGAAGAAAACCGGGCATGCACAGCCACGGTGGCATGCATGGTGGTGGTGCTCTCAGTGATGGCGTGACAACGACGATGGCCCATAAGCCTTTACCTTGGCTCGGGTTAAGGCAATTGGTGGTCGGCGAGGTGGAGGAGGTGATGGCCGAGCGGTGCACAAGATGCGATGGACGGTGGTGCGGTGGTGGTAGCGATCGAGCTCGGCGGAGGTGCGGCGGCGATGGCGCGGCACTGCGGTTTGCTTAGGTGGGGCGAGGCAGAGGAGCGCGAATGCGGGCGAGCGAGGGAGGGCAACGACGTCGTGTGGCTTTGTTGCCTACGTTGGCCTGACCGGTGGGGCTAGCGCCAGCGTATGGATACCATGTGGCGTGCGTTGCCTATGTCGGTCGGCCACGACGTGTGCGCGCGGCACCGCTGAACCCGATTGACAGCGCAACTTCGTGACTCTATAACTCCTAATCCGTGGCAAATTCTTGAAAACTTCCTTAATCAAATTTGTAGAGCTAAGTGGGTACTACAAAAATGCTTAAAGGAGTTTGGCCTAATTCCCAATGGTTTTCAAACTACAAAAGCTCCAAAGTAGAGTACTTTGAAACTGTAGTCAGCACATGACTGAGCAAAATTTTCTAAGTTTCAAAACTACATTTTGTTGATTTTTGTGAGCCCTATTTGACTAAGTTAGACACTGAATTAGGTCATGACCCTTAAATAAAGTTTGTTACTCATGGCAAGAACTACTACTTTTATTTAGGTCACATAGCCATGCAAGCTCTCTAAAGTACTGTTCAACTTTAGTCAAACTAGTACCATGAAAATGTCATTTCAAATGAAACCAACACTTAGAAGAAAATTTGGTCTATGTCATGAATATAAACATTGTTCCAATTATCATTCTAGATGTGTCTGGTGTTTTCATGACCTCACAACCATTTCATACATTGGTCACATACGATTACAAACATAAGCATATATATAAAATCAACATTTCATGTGATAAGGTATAAGAATGAGATGAGATTTCTTATGCTCATGTTCATGAATGCTTAGATGATGCTTCTGCTCAAGAAATGTAGATGCCAAATGCAATGCTTAACACTAGGGTGTTACAGCCCCTCCCCCTTATAGGAATCTCATCTCGAGATTTGAAAGACCTACCATTCTTCATAAAAGGCAGGATAAACCTCACGTAAATAATCCTCCCGTTCCCACATGGCGTCTTGTTCACTATGGTTATTCCACACCACCTTGTAGAACTTAATGACCTTGCTTCATGTTACTCTTTCCATCCCTTCTAGCACGGATTGGTTTCTCTTCATATGTCAAATCTGATTGGATCTTAATGTTGGTGGGTGCAATGGCTTCCTCAGGTATGCGGAGGCATCATTTCAACTAAGAAACATGAAAGACATCGAATATAGCACTCATCTCTGGAGGAAGTTGTAACTTATAAGCGACATTTCCTTTCTGTTCAATAATCTGGTACGGCCCTACATATCTAGGCGCAAGCTTCCTTTTTACTCCAAATCTCTGCACTCCCTTCATGGGTGACACTTTTAAGTACACATAGTCTCCCACTTCAAAGTTAGTGGTCTTGTTTTATCAGCATAACTCTTTTGTCTAAACTAAGCTGCTTTCATATGCTGTTGGATAATGCGTACTTGCTCTTTAGATTCTGCGACAAAGTTAATGCCATAATATCTTCTTTCTCTGGGCTCAATCCAATTCAAAGGAGTTCTACATTTCCGACCATACAAGGCTTCAAAAGGTGCCATTTTGATGCTCTCTTGATAATTGTTGTTATAGGAGAACTCGGCTAAATGTAGCCATTTCTCCCCTAAACCCTTGGAGGAGATAACACAAGCTCTCAACATATCCTCCAAGATTTGGTTCACTCACTTAGTCTATCCAGAAGTTTGTGGATGGTATGCTGAACTTCTGAATAGTTTGGTTCCCAAGGCCTGATGCAAGTGTTCCAAAAAACAAGCTATAAACTATGGTCCTCGATCTGAGATTATGGTCCTTGGTACTCCATGTAGTCTCACGATATGAGAAACGTATAGCTTAGCGTACTTCTTAGCAAGATACCTTGTGTTAACCGGTACAAAATGTGCTAACTTGGTGAGGCGATCTACAATGACCCATATGGAATCGTGAACTTCTTGTGTTAGCGGAAGGCCTGTAATAAAGTCCATACTTATTTCCTCCTATGTCTAGCCTGGAATAGGCAACGACTGAAGTAATCCAGCAGATTTCAAATGAATGGCCTTGACTCTACTGCAATTATCACACATAGTGACATAAGCGGCGATCTCTTTCTTCATCTTGGTCCACCAAAAATGGGTTTTCAAATCTTGATACATTTTGCTACTACCCGATGGATAGACAACTTGGATGAATGAGCTTCATCTAAAATTTGGTTTCTAAGTTCATGGTCTTTTGGTACCCCAAGTCGATCCTCAAACCATAGCACACCTGTTTCATGCAACCTAAAAATGATTGGTTTTCTGTTCTTTCATCTTTCTCTTAATGTGAATTATACCTACATCCGTCTTCTGTAGTTCGATGATTTTGCTCTCAAGTGAACAACTAACGGTGATATTGTGTAGCACCACAGGATGTAACAAATTAAACCCATCTTTCAACAAGGCTTCCAAGGTGTTACAATGAGATTTTCAACTAAGTGCATCTGCTACAACATTAGCTTTCCCTAGATAGTAGTGTGCTTCCAAATTATAGTCCTTGATCAGCTCTAACCATCTTCGCTACCTCATGTTCAGCTCAGGTTGAGTGAAGATATATTTGAGACTTTTGTGGTCAGTATACATGTGAGATACGTTTCCCAACAAGTAATGTCTCCATATCTTCAACGCATGAACAACTGCTGCGAGCTCTAAATCAAGGGTGGGATAGTTGACTTCATGCTTTCTCAATTGCCGAGAAGCATAGGCAATAACTTGGCCTTCTTGCATAAGCACACACCCCAAACATGTACCCGATGCATCACATAACACATCAAAAGGCTTTTTAATGTCGGGTTGTGCTAGAACAGGAGTTGTAGTTTGCAATGTCCATATGGTGTGAAAAACGGCTTCACACTCTAGCGTCCAACTGAACTTTTCCTCCTTCTGAAGTAGTCTAGTCATGGACTTAGCTATCTTGGAGAAATCTAGAATGAAACGACGATAGTAACCTGCTAGCCCTAGGAAACTCTGAACTTCATGAACTGAAGTCAGGGCCTTCCAGTCCATGACCTCTTGCACTTTAGATGTGTCTACAGAAATTCCATCTTTAGATAAGATGTGACCCAACAAAGGTACTTTGCTCTATCAGAATTCACACTTGCTGAACTTGGCATATAACTTATGTTTCCTCAATCTGGACAAAACAACTCTCAGATGCTCTGCATGGTCTGCCTCACTCTTAGAGTAAATCAAGATATCATCGATAAACACAACCACAAACTTGTCTAGCTCGAGCATGAATACCAAATTCATCAAATACATGAAGTAGGCAGGAGCATTTGTTAGTCCAAAGGACATAACCAGATACTCATACAAGCCGTACCTAGTGGAGAAAGTTGTTTTAGGTACATCCTCTAGCTTGATTTTAATCTGATGATAGCCGAACCTCAAGTCAATCTCAGAGAATACCTTTGCTTTTGCCAGTTGATCGAACAAGATATCAATACGAGGCAAAGGATACTTGTTCTTAATGGTCATAGCATTAAGCGGCCTATAATCCACACACATTCTCAAGGACTTGTCCTTCTTCTTTACAAATAAAGAAGGACATCCCCATGGAGATGAACTAGGTCGAATGAGACCTTTGTCCAATAGTCCTTGTAACTAAATTTTAAGTTTAGCTAACTCATTTGGTGGCATCCTATAGGGTCTTCTCGAGATAAGTGTTGTACCTGGCACTAACTCAATCTTAAATTTCACATCCCTATCCGGTGGTAAATCTGTCAATTCATCTAGAAATACATCAGGAAATTCACAAACCATTGGAATATCATAGAGGGTAGTGGATTGGATAGCATAAGACAAGTTTTGGAGATCAAAATTTCTAGGAAGTGGCACTAGAAAAGCACTACCTCCCTTTGGTTCTCTCAACATAATTGTTTGAGTGGATGTGTCAATAAGAACTCCATGGTCACTCATCCAACTCATGCCTAAGATCACATCTATGGCTAATCCAGGCAATACTATCAGATCGATTGTGTACTCCCTCTCTTGTATGGAGATGAGCACATCTCTAAATATCTGATTTGTAGAGATAGTAGCCTCAGCTGAACTTATACTATAACCACCCTTATTTACCTCAATTATTTTCTGATCATACTTAGATGCAAATGCTAGGCTCATAAATGAATGAGAAGCTCTAGAATCAAATAAAACAATGGCGGGATGTTTGTTAACAAGAAACATACCATGACAACTTCTCCCATAGGGATTTCTTCCACAACTGTGTAATGCACGTATCTAGGACGTGCTTTAGGATTTGCCTATTTCTGATTACCCTAGTTTTGATTGCCATTCTTCTTGGGATGGGGGCACTCCTTGGCCCAACGACCCAACTGGTTACAGTTGAAGCATGGTTGATTGCTCCTTGGTCCTGCTGGGCTTCCTTGCCCTCCGTTTCCCTTGGGTAGGGAAATGGTGAACACTCAGCTGAATGTCTTCTAGGGGCAATTGGCCTAAGCTTTTGGTGGAGGAGGCTTAAACTTAGGTGCTGGTGAACGAAATTGTGGCCTAGCCGCCACTAGGGCTCTAGACTAGGAAGATCCCGAGGCACCTGCCTCAGCTGCTCTTTTGTGGCCCTTTGCTGCTGCGTGCAAGTTGTTCTGGTTCTCCTGGGTTAAGGCATCACTTACAAACTCATTATATGTAGTACACCTTGAGTTGGCCATAGTCTTCATTAGCTTAGTGTCAAGGCCTCTCTTGAAGCTTTCTATCTTCTTTACCTTCGTATTGACGAACCCTGGGGCATATCAGGACAAATTACTGAACACATGCATGTACTCGGTAAGGGTCTTGGTCCCTTGAGTAAGCCGCATGAACTCAGTGGGTCTCATGCGCATTAGCCTCGGGGGAATGTGATGTCCCCTAAAGGCTAACTTGAACTGCTCCCATGTGACCTGTGAGTTGGCAGGTAGGGAGGACAGGAAATGGGTCCACCATATCCCTGCTGGTCCCTGCAGTTGATGGGACACATATTCAGCCTTCAGATGCTCAGTAACCCTCAATAGACGGAACTTCTGCTCTATCATGTTAAGCCATTCATCTGCCTAGAGTGGTTCTTCGGCCTCTTTGAAGATAGGAGGCTTGGTGTCCTAGAAATCCTTGAAGGAGCTGTATTGATTTGGCTCAGGCCCTTGATCTTGCTAACGGGCGTGAGCGGTGTTCTACTTAATGAGGCGTAGTGTATCCTCCATGGCTCTCTAATTACCCAGGAACTGTGCGAATAATTCATTCGTAGATGGTGATGGCGGTGGTGGTAAGTTACCATCGGTGCCACCTTGGCTGGTGCCTGCCCCAGTGCGAGTGTGAGTCATCTGCAAGGTTGCAACAATAAGTGATTATTGGTTGATGTCAAGAGATTGCAGATAAATTGTATAATCATGCCAAACTAAAATTACTAGAGAGAATCTTAAATTTATACGATAAAATAGAGGCATAATAATTCATTCTCGCAACATGATATCACCAATTTGACCACTTATCGTGCTCGCAGCGCGTTAATATGCATGTCATATTTCACTAGTAAAACAAAACTATAATTTCATTAAAGTTCAACCCATAGTGAAACGGCATGCAAAGTGCCAACATTACACCGAAGTCACATCACGAATACCGAACTTCAACTTACAAGTCCATTACATGAATAACATGGATACATCTAGCATTTTAACTAGTCATTAGGTGATTCTAATCTTCAGCGTGCTCGCTGTTGAGGTCAGAGATAGCATTGTCCTCATCCTCTAGCTCCACTTCTTCGTCCTCCCAACCGTCATCTTCGACCATCATTTCTGGATCCTCTTCTTCCTCATCTAGGATCGGGTGCATTCGGTTGTTTAGAAAATGCACCTCATTTTGAAGGTCAACCACCATGTTTTGGGTATGTGCAAGCTGCTGGTGCAAGTCCCTTTCGACACGGTCCTGCTACATGGTTAGGGCTTCGGCTCTATTTTGTGCTACTTCTGCCAGGGCTGCACGGTTGTTTGCTTCGATCCCTTGGCGCGTAGCTGTGAGCGCCTTAGCACGAGTGGCCTCCAGCAGCTCCTAGAGTCCTGCTAGCACTGCCTGATCATCAGTTCTTGCCTCTTGGGCAATAGCTCTCTGTTGATCAACTTGCTCCATCTGAGTGTGGAGATTTCCTAATGCTACATATGCCTAATCAATTTCCCATCGAGCCTCATTTGCTGCCTTTTGTGCTTGCGCACACGCTTCCTCAGCTTACGATGTGCAGCTTTGGTCCTCATGAGCCTCTCCTTACAAGTGGCATAGGACTCCTGCCAGAAGTCCCTGGTGTCCTGATGAGTATAGAACATCTTCATCACTGCAAACATTGCACTCATAGCGGGACTAGAACTATCTGCCCATTCATCCCAGTCTCAGATTAATGCATTGTGGTTGCGTTGTGCCTAAACTACTATGGATGGATCCACCCGAGGAAAAGTACCAGCAGCACTACCGGTAAGCTCATCCCCATGCTGCTAACATATCTGACTCAGTACCTCAAAAGCCACTACTTGGGTAGCTTCCCAAGGAGTTCTTCCTTTAGATTCTGCCCTCCATTCCTGCCAGAAGAGTGTATGGTTATGAGCTGGTATGGTCAGCTATACTTCATACCATGGTTGTCCCTCCTGGTATACTTCATTCTAGTAATAGAGGGACAGTTCATAATACCCCGCATAATGCAAGACTCTCCAAAGTAGGGCAGGGGTACCAAACATCAATAGGAAAGTCTCACTTCTAGCTGGTGCTGCCATATGTACCAACAACATGGTGCAACTCTCGTGAGACAACGTCATAATGGATAAGAGTTACATAACCGAGTAAGAAATCCATAAGGGGAGGAACAATCCAAGTGTAATAATAATGATTTATCATGATGCATGCACGTTCCGTACGTCCTCACAAACTTAGGAAAATTTAAAAATTCTAACGGCATACATGGTGGCATACAAGCGTTATCTCATATATAGCGTAACCAGTCGGGCTACATGTTTCGCTATTAGTATACCTAAACAAGAATTTCATTTCAGACTAACCCCACAATTATATATGCAGAATGTAAATCTGGGCTCTAGGTTGCAAGCGAAATACTTCCATATATATATACCCATATATATATACTACTGTATCAAAGCTACCCGAGAGTAAATACGTCCTATATATACATATAAATATGCATATATAGCCGTATTAAAGCTAACCCACAATTAAATACTTATGTATATATATGAGGCATATATACACTTCAGTATCAAAGCTAACTCTCCCCATTAGACCACACGCCCACAACTTGTGGTCATACCACTATGATGATGAGTGGCATCTTACCTTGGGCGTAGAGGCATTTGATCCATACATTACCACTCAAGTGAATGGCATCCATACAATAGCATGTCGTATGGACGACGAAAGTAAAAAAACCCCAAGTTAGTACTTAATTAGCCACCTGAAATTCTTAACTGGGCATAAAGGAAGTGATCATTGGCACACTCTAGATTCAAACTTTATTTTTAAACACCTATATAGATAGCTATAAGTTGCTAAATACACATATGGCAATTAATGTTGAATCTTGCTCTGATACCAGCTGTAGCAGAACCGACCAATTTATAAGAGCACAAGTACAATGGTAGCCCGCAAGCGGTCGCACTGTCATACTTGAGCCCATATAAACTCGGTAGTCCATCGAGTATCGTGAAGGGTCTCGATTCAACCAATCATACAACCAACATCGTACATGATTCAACATACATGTCACACGTTACATAAAGTTCATAAATACAGTTCATCCATCAGAGTACGAATTAAAGTTATTACAAACCACATCTAGGTAAGATAGTAGCGGAAGCAAATTAAAAGTTTGAAATCAACATCTGCAACATTGTTTAAATATAGTGCCAGCTCATGATCACACTTCCACAAAAGCATAAGAGAGGGATTAATAAGAGATGCCTGCCCAGGGGTTACTCCTCATCTATGACAGGACAGAAGCAGTTCTTGCAATAGCCATGATAAACTATACCATCTGCAACAATGGGAATAAAACCCTGAGTACAAGAAGGTACTCAGCTAGACTTACCCGTCAAAAACCAAAAATAAAGTGACTCCAAGGATCATGCAAGGCTTTATAAGTGGAGTTAGCTTGACAACATTTTGCATAAAAAGCTTACCAATTCAAGTATACAGTTATAATTCAGTCATCAAGTTAATTATAGCTATTCATCTCTAGATTAGCAACTAAGCTATGCCAAACATGTGGTATATCATTTAGTAGCATACAATAGTAACCATAGCCGGTATAATAATTCTATGTTCATCCAAACCATCATATTCCATAACATAGTTACTAAGATGTTGGGACTAGCCCAGTTTGTCACTGTCCGGGAGAGACGGTGATTCGAATCAATTTCAACCAGCTGGGAATTTATTCCTAACACAAACCTAGGCAGACCAGATCAACGGTCATCTTAGATCACCTTTGGTACAACTTAGGTCCACATTTCGTGGGTTCGCCCAGTGCCGCACAATCAGGGACAACTAGCTGCTAGGACGTTTAGGCCCGGCCTTCCCTTGGGCTCACATTTGGCTCCCCACACATCCTTACTACCATCTAGAGTGCGCACTCTAACAGAATGGGGCCTGGCCTGAGTTGAGCTACTCGGCTTCACAATCGAATGAGTTATTCGGCCAGCTAAGTGAGAGGCTGCGTTCAATCTCAACGAAAGCGTCAACAACCGTACGGTCTTTAATCAGCACAGACGGAATCACATGAGCCAACCTACATATTGACTCCACCCAGCCTCTATTTACATTACCCCATGGTTCTTTTCCATGATAGCAAATATAGCCAACCATGCTCCGGTATCCACCTATATCTCACAGGTGATAGGAAATCACCCGACTTCTACCGGTCTAAGCATGGCTAAGCATATATTCGATCCTGGACCTACACAGGGTTAAAGGTATATGTATTTGGACAAGGTAGTTCTATGCATCAAGTGTTTCCAATCAACTCTTATAACCTAATGCATCAAACATAAAAGGACTCAAGTGATATTTTATAAAGCATGGGAGGCTTAAAATGTTTCAGGACTTCCCTTTGAGGAAAGAGGTTCACCTGCGATCCGAGCACTTAGGGAGGTCCTCAAGAGTTTATTCCTCTCCTTCTAGAGCTATGGCTCGAGGTGTCTCCTGCTGTTCCTCCTCTTCTTCTTCGTTGAACTCCAAAAGAGTTATCCCCTCGGACGATCCTATATGCATGAGCATGAAATAAGATATCATGGATGCATATATAATGACATGTATAATATGATATGATGTGATGAATACATCCTCATAAGTGTTATTGGCAGCATTACCTTAAGGTGATAACAAGTTATATTTTTTTTACTGAGTAGGTGCATATCTCTTCTCTAGTAACTCAGACAAACACTTATGTAACTTTTTTTATGGACTACAAGACAGCAACCATTTGTTTTAATCATAACTGGAATTATACACATTTAAATAATATGGTTGTAGACTTTATGGAAATATTATGAAATTTCCTACTACTTTCTTTTAATCATCTTAAGGTGATTCAGTAGTTATCTAGGTCAAACAATTTAATCTTTGAGATCTATCTAGAGAGCAAGTATTTCTAACAACAAAATTCTAACATTTATAATTCTTCAACCATAAGGCTTATAACTATAAAAATTAAACACAAGGTAGATAAGTAAGTTATCTATAACTTTGTTATTAACAAGTTTCACAGAAAATGTCATTATAATCATGAAATTATCATCACAACAGAAACTATACATGCAGCCATCTAGTTGAATTATAAAGTAATAATTAACTAGTTGCATACAACCAATTACTTCTAAGCCTAACTAATAACATCAACAGATCATATGTATCACAAGCACCACAGAAAACATCATGGTTAAACATAACTAATTTATTTATATCCATTTATCAATTTCCTTATATAATAAGGTGATTTAAAGGATAAATATTTCTAGAGCTTAATAAATTCTGAGAAAATGACAGTAGCATACAAATGACCCTAATAGTCTACTGTTCAAATTTCATACCATTTGGATAGGCATAACTATCTCTATAAAAATGACAAGTTACATATATTTATTTTATCACAAATAGTTTAGCATGGTGAAAAGTGTCAAGAAATAGATTTAATATTTTTCTTACTTTCCTCCTAACATGAGAATACTGTGTAAAAATTTGTATGATCATATGTTATGTATTTTTATCCCAATTAATTTCACTAGAATCTAGCAATTAATTAAGATTAAATAGGAAGACCATATTACAAGTATGTTTAATGTAGATTTAATATTTTTCCTAGTTAGAGCATGTCAACACAAGGTCAGCAAAATTGGAATCATAATTTTATCAACTTCCTAGCTCAAGTTATGTAATTTACAAGATAGAAACTTTTTTAAAAGCATATATCTTGCTCAATTTAATTCTCCTAGAAAAACACTCTAAATAGTAGATTTCACATTTTTATCAAATAGTACACTTCAAAATGAATCTAACAAAATTTATTTCACCTCATTTGGATACTCTAGCTGTAGATATGCATTTTTGAAGTTTGTAACTAAATCTGTAATAAAATAATAAAAAAATCAAATTTCAAATCGGGCGCTACAGCTAGGTGCACCCGGTGTATACACCCCGCTGCGACTGACAACTGGGTCCCATGGGTCAACTGACCCCACGCGTCAACTAACCCCACGCGTCAGCGAGGCCGAGGCAAAGGCGGCGGTTGACCGGCGGAAAGCTCGCCGACGGCCCTAAGCTGATTTGGTGGAACCAGACCAGCCAGTTAGGTCAGGCTTCCTTAACTATTGGAAGCCCTAAGCTCTCAATAGTTTCCAGTCTGAATCAATGAAATGCACTGCCAAACAGAGATACTTGACCAAGGCCTCAGATCCATGAGTCCACAAACATGCTGATAACGAAACCCGATGGGATGAAAGAGCAATTTTCTTCTTACGGTCAGCCTTTCTCTCCTGGAACAAAATAGTTGAAAACTCTTCAATATCAATGCTTGAAGCCATGTTAAACGCTAGATTTAGGCCCTTTGCAAAACACCTCATTTCGTCATGTTTGACAATGGAGAGGGGATAGCCATGCAAACTAATCATTCTAGTTAGCTCTTGATATGATGATTTTTGGTCAAACTTCCTGCTAACATTTGGACAAGTCTGAGCTGATGAGATATTTTGTTCAATAGGGTCCATTTTATCCCTTGGTGGCGAAGCTACAGTGTGTTGGTCCACAGGTGTTCTATCACCAGAGCTTCCCTTGTGGAACTTGCTAGCATATTCTTAAATGAGAACAATACCATTTGTCAAGGCAGGTGAAAGTTCATGTTGAAAGCAGTTGGATTGGAACAACTAGGGATGAAAACGGATCTGATATGATCAGATATATACAGATACATATAGTTATTTTAAGTTTGACTAAATATATAAAAAAATAGTAATTTACTAATTTTTATAATGTCTAATAAGCATAATTAGATTGATTGTGGAATATACTTTTTGGAGATACAAGTGTCGATATTAATTTCTATATACCTAGTTAAATTTTAAAAAATTGGTTCCTCAAGAAGCGATATGTACAATTGTTTTGGGATGGACGGAGTACACGGACTACCACGAGAATTTGTCCAAATCCACCATGTACACAGAGCAACCAAGTATCAAAAACACAATTCTTATAATGTGTAGCACTTGTATTGAATAATATATATATACTGCCATGAGGGCAATATATGGAAATGAAAAGGACTCTAAGATGAATAAGAAAAAGATGCCTTCCAATTTTTTCACAGCACTGAAGTATGGATAGAGAGTTCAAACATTGTATAAGAACTAAATTATTAATTCCTTGAATCATTGTGAAACGACCCTTCCCTTGGAAAATGAACTGATATTGCTAAAACTAATTAAAATCTCCTACAACTAAAAAGAACAAAGTGTGGACATTTTTTGGTGCGACATTTGTTTTGGTTCGTCCGTCTGCCCACGCCTGCGATCCCACGACATCTTAATTACTGATTGATAGTGCCATTCTCCTTGATTGAATATTGCCTGTCATGTGATAGAGGAATCACGGTAAAATAGAAAGTAGAAAATTATTATACTATCCATATACACATTGCATGTTTGCATGCACCAGCATACATGGCAACGAGCAAAAGGAAAGAGAATTAACACAGAAGGAAAGAGAATTAAGACAAAAGGAACTTCTTTGTATTTCTGACAACCTTGCCAAATCTGCCTACATTTAATTACTTCCCCTCTTTGCATTTGCAAAATAGACAGCTTTTTCCTTCTTTTATTTGGTTTCACGCTCACGTGTTCCATCTCCCTCGCTTGCTGTTTCTTGCGTGAACCATAGTTGATGTCATCTGTCTTCCATGGCTCAGCCTCCCAATCCCAAGAGAAGGTCCCTACCTCTCCCTGACTGGAGATCCGGCCTGCCAGAGGATCTCCTTGAGTCCATCGGGCAGCGTCTCGCGTCAGACCATGACGCGGCGTCCGTCCGATCCGCTTGCTCCCCATGGCGCGCCACCGTCCTGTTCGCCACCTCCGGGCCACTCCTGCTGCTCCCGTTCGACCCTGACTTGGACCGCGTCGGCTTCTACTGCGTCCCGGAGAAGACGGTCTTGTCCAAGACGCTGCCCGACGTGCGCGGCAAGGTGGCATGCGGCTCCTCATGTGGGTGGCTGGTGCCCATGGATGAGGCGGCGTCCGTGATGCTGCTGAATCCATTCGCTGGTGCCTGTGCCCCCCGCGTTGAGCTCCCGCCAGCAGGCGAACATGTCGCGGCGGCGTCCTCATCGGAATGCGTGTCTAGGGTCCACGGCCGGTGGGTCCTCCATCCCACCAACGACTATGAGGACGTGGATGCCGTAGGCAGAGCCATCAAGCTAGCAGACATGAGGGACGTGTTCTTCCGTGAGATCGTGCTCTCGGCGCCGCCTGTCGCCGCCGGCCGCGAGTGCGTGGCCATGGCCATGCTTGGGTGCTCCACGGAGGTCGCGTTCTGCTAGGTTGGAGTCGACAGCGCATGGATACTGCTCGACACTAAACTGGAGTTCTCCGTGGGGTCCATCGTCCACTGCCAAGATAAGTTCTTGGCGATCGACTGCACTGGAGAAATCTCCATCTGCAGCAACAACGCCGCCGGCGCTACCCCAACCTCGACGCTACTGCCATCGCTGTCGCCACCTGCGGGGCTCTGCCACCGCAGCTATCTGGAATCAAACGGTGAGCTACACATTGTGGATGCCATGGTGAGCATGTTCCACGAGACATAGAGCTTCACCTACAGCAGCGCGATCTACAAGTGCAACCTCCACGACTGTACGCCGGAGTGGTCCAGGGTGAGGGACATCGGTGATCAGACACTGTTCGTGTCTAAATATTTCAATGAAAGCTTCAGTGGAACAAGTGTATCCAAGTACAAGGAGAACAAAATCTACATGTCTGAGCCATTGTATGGGGATCCATACGACTTAGTCCATCGACTGGAGATCGTTGATATTGCTACCGGCGCATTCGAAGTGAAGCCCATCCAGGAAAAGATACAGGGTTCCGAGGCTCTAGGTTGGATTCGACCCAATCTCTGCAAGCTCTAGAGTTTGTGAGCCTGCGATGCCGCGCACTCTGTGACTGTGTTAAATTCATAAACTTTGCTTTTTGGATTAAATGTCACTTTAACGTTGGTATTTAATTTAACAGGATTGTTATCTTATCGTGCGATCCGTATGTTTTTAGTATAAATTGTTAGTTATCCCGTAGCAACGCACGGGCACGCTACCTAGTAACAGTAAAAAGTCTAGAAGTTCTAACCAAAAAAAATTCCACATAATATCCTCAATCTGTTGAACATTGAGAAAATAAGAAGAAAAAATATATAAAAAACATTATGCAAGTTCTACACTCTACAATTCTAGCTACTTAGATCAAATTTGGACTCTTGCTTAAGAGCTTAGTAACTAGAGCATACCATGTTGAAGGCCCGCCGCATCCTGTTGCTCCTGGCTTGGCTCAGACCCAGACCATCCTTGGCTCGACATTTTCTGTAGTGCCGCCACAATTGACCACCAGCTTTACAACTATAGCGAGCACCGCAGTAGCGGCATTCCGCCATATTAGTCCGGCCATTTATGGTGACAGGCTTATAAATGTCCCAAATTTTAGATTTCTTATATTTGAATGTGTCAACAACAGACGGTACCCCTGCTTGCATATCATCACTGTCATTGTCGTCCAAGTAGTGATCCATAACTGCATATAACAATATGTGTCATTGGTAACTATTTTGAATTCTTGATTCAGTGTTAAACTCGATTAAGTACCTAAAACTGCTCCACACACGATGCAAAATTGTCAATAATCTCTTCAGAAATCTGGATATATCAAACAACCAAGCTCACCTACAGATAGATAGAACACCCAACCCAACTAGAAGCGGCACTTTGCATAACAGATGAGCAAAAAGTGCAGACTTGCACTACAACATCGATCCCCATGAATAGGATAAAGGATACCTAGATCCAACCTTACCTTTGTTTTCTGTTTTGTCGCACACCTGGCCGGTGGTTTGTTAAAGATTCATAATACATTTTGTACACACCTCCTATACTGCAGCTACAGGCCCCTGAAACCGTGTCTCTCGGATCAACACAAGTTTTTCACAATAGTAATGCGCCATGCTCCGATTTATTGTGCAACGTACTTTAGGTATGCAGTCACGCAGACAACCAATGGAAGCTAACATCTCGCATTTTCAATGAATTGCGCCAGCAACAAATAACGCTCACTCAGCAATGGATTCCCTCTCTGACTGAGGAAACAAAAATCAAGCAAGTAGGATCGCATCACTTACTAGCTAATGCTCGCCAGAAACTCGCCTCGTATTCGTAGGAGGAAACAGATGGGCAAACCAGCCGGCGGCGAGTCTATATACTCCTAAAAAGTCAGGGAAGTACTCGACCGGACTTTGGGAAGTAACCGGAAAAAAGAACTACAATGGGACTTTGGGACAAAATCTCTGGTAAAATAAAACTATCGGATTCATCTAATTCCAGGCGCAAGAAACAAGCAGGCCGATGGGCCTTCTCTGCCTGGCCGTGTCCAGCAGGGACACGAGTTCGGTTTGTTAAGATTTGATATTCTGGACTATTAAAAATAATAGAGATAAATTAGGAGAGAGAGCATCTAAAGAGGTGCTCCACAAACTCCAGTTTTTTATTAAGCTGCTCCGCGGTGAAATTTGTGGAGCAGTCCCAAACACCCCCTTAATCTCCGGATAGAATTCTGTATTCGGCTTATATATGCCTTACATATGCTGTGTCAATTAAGAAGTGAATTATCAATCCAATTTCCATTACCTCCTCTACTCGCCTGCCTCGCCAATGCGTCTACACTGGACATGGCGTCGAAGCGCTTCTGATACAAATTGGAGGCAACTCTGTAAATCTTTTTTGTAGCGATGGTTATCAGTGATGGAAGCCTGCGGCGTGCACATGCCATACGTCAACATCACTGCCAAGATGAAAGAGGTGGCTAAGGCAAATGTATAATTACCGGTACAAAAATTCATGACCCCGGTGCAACGCACGGGCATTTATCTAGTAAGTCATGATTTTTGCTATCGTTTGATTTGCTACTAATACTTACTAACATCTTATATTTGGCTTGCCAAATTTGTGATAAATATTTTTGGTAGACTTTTGACAACTTTCCCTTACCACATTTTTGGCATTGCAAATTTTGGTCGTAAACCAAACATATCCTAGGTTACCAATCAGCAATCCAATGTATCCGTCTGCGACTAGGAGAAAACGAGTAGAGTCCGACCGAGTCAGAGAGATATATGGACCCGATAAGACCTAATAAGTTGTATATATACATCTGCTAGTCCCTATTTAGAACTCAATAATTTTATACATTAATCATGTAGAAATTTCATAATCATCGGTTTATTTCCACATGAAAAAATACTAGAAACATTAAAAAATCCTACAATCCAACACACCCTGAGGAAAAAATTAGGTATGATTGGTTCCATAGAGAGAAATAAAAAGAGGACCAAGGGGAGGACTATTCAAAATTTGTAATGCCAAAGATCTTTGGCAAGCAAAAGTTGCAAAAAGTCAGGCAAAATTATTTACTACAGATTTGGCAAGGCAAATGTGAAAGGTTGGTAAGTTTGATAGCAAACCAAATAATAGCCAAAATTATGGCTTGTCAAAATTTTGGCCATCAACAAGTCAAGCCCTAGATTTTTCTATGTTTCAAGATTCACACTATGTCTAGCAATATTAGCATTCCAATCTCTGAAGCGCTTCGTTTTTTAAAACAGGTTGTAATCTTCCCATAGCTTGTCTCTGAATCTGGATTCATCATGTACAAATGAACTCCTGCTAGCATGATTTTAAAAGATATTTGTATACCAAAGTTCGGATGCTTTCATGAAGAATTAAGAGGAATACTCTCTAAAATGGATAAAAAACAAACATGAGAATCAAAAGACAACGTAACCAACAAAACAAGGTATAAATTCAAAAGATTGCTAGTTACCCACCTTAAACTAAGGAAATCACATCAATCCTTCAAAAACTTAGCCCCTCCATGAGCAATTTGGTGAAAAATAATTGCAACAATGAACAAAGAGGTGGGGAAAGATACCTTCTTAGATGGTTGTTGAAAGGTCCTTGTTTGGTTTTGGTAATTGAGTAACAACCTAGGTAGACTAATTATGTTTAATATGATATACACAAGTTATTAGTCCACAGGTACATGTATGTGAGCAACATATGCCATAGAGGTGAAATGGCTTGGAGATGTTGCAAAGCTCACACATGTAATGAAGGAGCTTATTGCATATGAGACATGACATGGAGTCATGTGATCAAGGTGGAGAAGATCAAGACAAGACTTGGCTAGATGGACCGATTGCAAGTGTGAAGGGAAAGTTGAGTGATGACTTGGCGTCGATGGACTGAGGCAACGGTGAAGAGCAAGTGAAGTCAAGATCGATGAACCAATATGGTCACGTGATGATATAAAGTGGATCATATCATTTGGTGATTGGTTGGTGCATGTGTTGCATCAACATTGGAGAAGATGGAATGTAATGTGCAAGGCAAAGGTATAACCTAGGATATTTTATTTCATCGGTCATAGGTGTGTAGAGAAGTGTGTGATCGGGTTTAGAATAGATGGCCGTACTATTAAGAGGGGCAAACTTGTTTGTATATCGGTCATCTAGTGCGACTTGAGCGATCTAACTTTGCATACGTGTTAGGATTGAGTGGCATGGTGTAAAGAGTGATTAATCCTTTGGGAAATATTTGTGAAAAGCTAACACACATGCACAAGGTGGTGATCACTTGGTGGTGTTAGCATATTTGCAATGGTGAAGAAGTTGGTGAAGACGAGGAGGTGAAACCGGGCTCAGGGTGCTGCCTGGGTGGCACTATCACCCCCTAACCGGTGCACCGCCACCCCTGTGGCGGTGATTGGCTAGGAGGCCGAGGGCAACGTGTTGCCCTGAGGGCACCGTCACTGGTTGTCTGGTGGCACCACCACCCCTAGGGTGGTGCCCACCTGGACTTGGCCGAGCGCATCAAGAGCCGGGGTGGTCACCGGAAGTGACGGTGTACACCGCCATAGGCGCGGTAGTGCACCACCTGGTCATCGCCATGGGTTGTCTAGTGCCACCACCATTTTCTTCCAGAGATAGGTGTAAGCGAGGAAGGTCACCGCCATGGTCACCGCCAGGGTGATGGCGGTGCACCGCCCCTTTTATCTAGAGACTTGGTTTTCTGGGGCACGGCTGGGTGGTCACCACCCCCCTAGGGCGGTGCCACTGCCAGCCTATCTGGTGCCCCAATGGCTAGTTTGTGATAGTTAAAATTTGACCGTTGGGTAGGTCACCGCCATGTCCGGTGCCAGGCACTGCCCTGTCTGGTGACCTCACAGAAACAGCTCTAAGGGGTATAACGGCTCTATTTGGCTTGTGGGCTATAAATAGAGGTGGAGCTCGGGCTTGGGCTAGTTGTTGAGCACCCTTAAGCCTTGGTGGCTTGTGTAGGTGTGCTTGGGAGCCCTCTAACTCACTTGTGCTTGATAGTGATCATCCGATCGAGTGAGTGAGCGATTCTAGTGCGATTGCATAGTGAGGTTGCATCAAGTGGCACTAGGTGATTGTGTTGTAAGCCAGTGGTGCTAGTTACTCTTAGAGGTTTTCACCTCCTAGAAGACTTGGTGGCTTGCGACTCCACTGAAGCACGCGAGAAGATTGTATGGTGCTCCGGAGGAGGATTTGTGAGGGGGATTGTGCTCATCCTGTGGGGATCGTGAAGAGCAACTCTAATTGAGCGTGTCATTGAGCTACCCTCACTTTTAGGATAGGTTCTTGCGGTGCCCGACGTACGGGCTTGGTGGGTGATGCCAATGAGCCACCGAACCACCAAGTGAGCGGACGACACAACAGGGGCGTAGCTTGGTGGCAACCAAATGAACCTCAGGAGAAAATCACCATGTCAACATTGCCTTCATCATCTTCTTGGTGGTTTGCATTCCACGTAACGCAAGCTTGTATTACTTTCATTTACATTGTGCTTGTGTAGTTGCTCTTATGACTAGTTTAGCTTTAGTAGCTTGCTAGTTACATTCTTGCTTGTGTAGCATAGAAGTAGCACCCTTGCGTGGCCAATTTGGTTTGAGTAACCTTGTTAGTCTCATTGCTTAGTTTGTGTAGCTAAGTGATTTGCGCTCTCTAATTTGGCTTGTGTAGCCTTGTTATTGAGCATTGCTAGTGAGCTTAGGAGTTTTGTGCTTTTGCATCACTAGCATGTGTAGGAGCTCCCCGGTTGCCAAAGTACTAGTGCATAGGTTTGTATGACCTTGCTCTAGAATTAATTAGGTGAGCTCTAGCTAGCCTGACACCTTTGTTGCCTAATTAGGATCTTTATAAGGTGCTTGTGAACTTAGATAGAGGGGTATAGTCTTGGCTAGACTGATAGTTTTAATTCCACATTTGTTTTGGATAGCCAGCGCATTTAATTTTAGAAAGGACTATTCATGCCCCCTCTAGTCCACCATCTCGACCCTACATGTGGTATCAGAGCTAGGTCTCTCATTTGTGGTCTTCACTGACCCGAGAGGATGGTGCCTAGTGGGCTAGATAATTGTGACACACACAATTTTTATGACACACACTTTGCACGGTGGAAACACCATATGCTTGATCATATTCAGGGTTAGAAACAGCAGTCAACAATCACCGCCAAGTCCCCAGTGCGTTGAGGAGCCATGTCGTGTTGAGGAGGCAGTCCCCAAGCCACAAGTGGGAATCTTGGAGAAAACAAATCGCGGAGAAAAAAAATAGAGTAACGGTTGTATAGTAGTAATTACTGAGCCGTAACAGATGGCGGAGATGTCGACGAATATTCAGTGAGCAGTAACAACTTGTGGCGATAAATGGGCGATATGGGCTGCAGTTGCGTGAAAGCCCAGGTAACGGCCCACCATGCCATTTTGGAAAATTCGGAGAGGCGCAAATAGCGGAGCGGTTTCCCAAAAACCCTCGAATGCAAAGAGGTGGGGGAGTGCTTTATAACTGCGCCGCCAAACCCCGTGCTCCCACCTTTGCCACTTTGCCATTTCATCTTCCTCCTCAGCCCTCGCGCTTTCTAATTTACATCCACACGTGCATCCACCGCCAATCCCAAACCAGATCTGAGAGATGGCATCGAAGAAGGGAGCTGGTAACCCAAAGAAGGTGAGAGCCGTAGTCAGCCGTGATGATGAGTGGGTCTCGTCGTGCACGGGGGAGGCGGAGCTCAACGGGTTGGTGGAGGCGGGCGTTCTCCCAGACCGTGTCACCACCGGATGGTGGCCAGCCAATGGTGAGCCCTTCCCAATGCCCCATACCGACGAAGCCATAGTTTTTTAGTACTATTTCTGGCGCGGGTTAGGTTTCCCCATTCATCCTTTCTTGAGGGACCTATTGGAGATCTGGAGAGTCAGTTTGTGCAATCTCCACCCAAACACCATATTGCACATATTTATCTTTATCCATTTCTATGAGGCGTATCTCGGAGTCCTTCCCCACTTCAACCTCTTCTATCATCTGTTCTGGCTGAAGAAGAAGGGTGGCGGCGGTTCCAAGGTGGTCGGCGGCATTTATCTACAACTCCGTGATGGGATGGTAGGTGAGTACCTCACTGTACCGCTGAACACATCGCTGAAGGGGTGGAATGCTAGGTGGTTCTACATGAAGCAAAGCCATCATGCCATCTGTTGCGACGTCGACCACGTCCCGGAGAGCCAGAGGAGCTTGTCAGAGAAGCCGAGTAGTGCTGACATGGAGCAAATGAAGGAGCTCCTCGGCCTGATAAAAGGCATGAAGACCAATGGTGGACAGGTTGCGGTGAGCTTCATAGTGTGCCGCATCTAGCCCTGCAAGGTGAGGGCCCACATGGGCTGTGACTTCAAGGGAGACACTGATGGCACCCGGGAGAGGGCGGAGATGTTGTTGAGGGACGATGTGCTAGAGCGAGCCACAGAGCTGTTTGCTCCATTTGCCTCATTCAGCGTGTCAGGGCAGACTAGGCCCTTCAACTGTACCAACCCGCCTCCTCAGGTAAGCTTCCCAATTGTTTTGTTCCTGATGCTTTTTATCATTTACCGTTGCCGAGCAGTGAATTGATTCACTTATGGAAAGATCCATTCTCAGGAACGAGCGGTGTACTTCTCGGGCATGCCAAGGGGGGACTGGCCACAGGTGGTAGACGCCCGGCCACCAGCTCAGCCTAAGGAGGGTGCCATCAGTGCATCGTCGGAATCCGGAGGCGCCGACGCTTGTCGGATGGAGAGTATCCCCCCGGTGTCAGAGAAAGTCTAGGGGAAGAGGGTAGCGACAGATGAGCCAGCCCAGAAGAAGAGGAAGATGGCAGGTGTTGTTCCTCGCAAGCCAGGCAGCATCTCGCTTGGCGGTGACAGGACCACTCGGACGCAAAGTGCGGCGATGTCCGAGTGGTCGGATGACGACAGGGCTCCTGTAGCTCCTCCTCCGAGCACTAAAGCACCTCCACGTAGCTCACGCACGGAGGAGCAACCGAAAGGAGGGGAGGGAGTCCACGAGCAGCAAGCAAAAGGAGTCTCTGAGCAGCGGGCGATGGGAGTCCCTGAGCAGCAGGCGATGGGAGTCTCGGAGCGACAGGATGAGGCGAAGCCGACGGTGGAGGCCACGAGACATCCACCCTAGGGCACGGGAGTCAATCCCAAGGCCGCGCCTGGGGGCTCAGGTAGACAGCATCGGTTCAGGAAAGTGTACCGACAGGCCGACACATAAGTATCCTTGCCTCGGAGTTATTTTGCTGTCATATCCTTATCTATTTTGGCGATTGACGAGCTAATCTGATGCAAAGCGAGGTGTACGGGGGATCTTACCCCACCCGCCCAGACTGACGAGCAACCGAGGGCTGGTCCCAGGGTGGAAGCAATGCCGACAGACCCCGTCCTAGAGTCCCCGGGTGCTCGGTGGCCTATGAAGGAGCCGACTGCCACTGCTGATGTACTTGGCGGTAGCGAAAGGTTGGCGTCGACAGTGGATGAGTCGGCGGAAGTGCCTGGTGCAATGGTGGAAGCCATTGGGTCCTCGGCAGCGGAGGCTGGAGTATCCCATGCCGCGCCGGAGTCCAGAGCAGACAAGCCTGCGGTGCCAGGGGAGCAGACGTTGCTCCCTAAAGTGTCGGAGGGCGTGGTCGGACACGCTGTCTGGCCACCGAGCCCCTAGGTGGTGCCTCCAGCTATGGAGGAGGACGAAGTGGAAGAGATTGAGCGTGAGGAATCACGACCTCAAGCTGTCCGAATCCTCCACAAATGGGGCGATGAAGTGGTGGTTGTTGAAGAGGAGGACACCACCAGGGAGCTCAGGAGATTGGAGTCTGCTCTTGCCACAGTGATGAAGCAGATCAAGGTTAGTATTGCATTTGCAATGCTCGTCTTTGATGTTGGAGATCAGAGTTCTTCATAGTCATGGTGTGTTTGCAGGGGATAGCTCGGACTGCCGAGCAATGGCACCAGCTAATCTAGAGGATGGAGCCCCTCGCCGAAGAAAATGAAAAGCTGAAGGAGGCGATGAAACTCATGGAGAAAAACATCTAGAGGGCCCAATGCAAGCGGGATCTTACTGAATCCAACACGTGGGATCTAGAATACTAGAAGGGTGTCCTATCCGAGCAGCTGGCAACCGCATCCAAGCAGCTGTGGGGCAAGTCCGAGCAGCTAGAACACAGCTTCGAGCAGGTGATGAGTCTTTCCTCACAGCTAGAGCGGAAGTCCGAGCAGGTCAGGATTGTCTCCGAGCAGAGAAAAGGTATAGTGTATCGACGATTTTGCTTTGCATTGTTGAACAATCATATTATTGTTGATGATGGTTATGCTTGTAGAGCAAGGTGCAGAGCTCGGCCAACTGCGCCAAACCATCAGGCAACTCCAGGAGGAGGAGGAGAAGATGGCTTTGCGGGCAGAGAAGCTGGCTGAGGAGTTGAAAGGTGAGTTCTTCGTGGTCGGAGTTACTATTGGAGTAATTTCTTGGCTTGATGGACCCTTGCAAAGCCTGCAGACTATCGTCTGAGGGTTAAGGCACAGTTCGATGTGCTGGAGCAGGAGACCAGAACCCAGCGGAGCAAGCTCGACACCGTAATTGCCGGAGTCAAGCCGGTGCTCGACTGCGTCGACTTGGAGGTGGCTCCTCAGCCCGATGGCAGGCCACCGCGTCCAAACACCATCATCGATAGGTGCAAGGCGGCGTGGGAGAACTTCAAAAGCTTCAACCGCGACGCCATCATTACTGCCATTACTCACGCCCTTGCAGTGGTCCGGTCCCACTACCCAGCCATTGACCTTCAAGCGATAGAGGCTGGATTCACTAGAGGGATAGGCGCGACAGAGCACCAGCAGCTGGAAGATGAGGTGGAAGACGCAGCGAAGAAGCTAGCCGGCGACGTCGACCTATTCGGTGAGATGGACGGCGATGGCGAAGCCCGGTGATCTGCTCGGAGAGTATTCTGTATTAACTAGAGAGAGTTGTTAGAACGCGCAAGGGCATAGATAAACATTTATGGATATGTATAAATGTTGTAAAGTGACAAGTGCATGTTTATGCAGTTTGCTAGTATTGCGGTGAAAAAATCATTGTAGTGTTAACCCTAACGCGATTATACATAGTATAAGTAGCGTCCGAGCAGTTAGTTCGTTACTGAATTCTCTGGCCTTGGCTAGCCCATAGTCTATAACATCGAGCACGGAGCCTGTGCATGTGTAGGATGAACAGGCATGACTAAGGAACCGCAGCCGACCACCCATAACGCAGAGCATGGAGCCCGTAGCACATGTAGGGAGAGATCGGAGACTGGGTCTTCTCCATAGAGAACAAAGCGGGACGTGTGCTGCTAGGTGGTTGGCGAAATAACTTGAGATATACATAGTATTAGTAGCGTTCAAGCAGTTAGTTCTTTACTAGGGCTCTTGGCCTTGGCTAGTCCATAGTCCATAACATCGAGCGCGGAGCCCATGCACATGTAGGAGGAACAGGCATGACCAAGGAACCGTAGTCGACCACCCATAACGCAGAGCGTGGAGCCCGTAGCATGTGTAGGGAGAGATCAGAGACTGGGTCTTCTCCATAGAGCATAGAACAAAACGTGTGATGCTCAGCGATTAGTGAAACATTTTAGAGATATGGAGAAACGCGGCGGAGCGTTTATGGCAATCACATACTGGAGATATGGAGCAACATGGTGAAGCGTTTATGGCGATCACATATTGGAGATATGGAGAAATGTGGCGGAGCATTTATGGCAATCACATATTGGAGATATGGAGAAACGTGGTGGAGCGTTTATGGCGATCTCGTATTGGAGTTCGTTAAGGAGTAGCGTAGAGCTGGCGACCACAAGTGGAGATTAAATCGTAATGGAGAAATAATGAAGACAAATAATGGCAACCAAAACTTTATTCATCATGGAGTGGAGAATACATATCTGGAACGTTTCAAGGATAGAAACGTATAAGGTGCTCGATGTGCCATGAATTGGGGATATCGATTCCGTCCAAGTCACATAGCCGATAGGACCCTGGTCGGGTAACCTCTTTGACCACGTAAGGCCCTTCCCAGCGGGAGGAGAGCTTGTGCATCCCTTCGATTTTCTATTTTCTACGGAGAACGAGGTCACCGACAGCAAATGAACGACCTTTGATGTTGCGGTTGTAGTATCTTCGCAAGCCTTCTAGGTATTTGGTTGTGCGGATACAAGTGATCAGGCGTTCTTCCTCGGCCCTGTCGATGTCCTCTGTTTGAATAGCTATGGCTTGCTCTTCATAATAATTTTCCACCCTAGGTGCTCGGAAGGCAATGTCCGCTGGTAGTATGGCTTCTGAGCCGGACACCAAGAAATATGGAGACACACCGGTGCTACGACTAGCTTGAGTGTGCAGTCCCTAGACCATAGCTGGTAGCTCTTTGAGCCATCTGCCCGGATGCTTTTCTTCTTTCTGATATAGCCACTTTTTGAGGGCATCAAGGATCATGCCATTCACCCGTTCGACCTGGTCGTTGGCTCTGGGATGGGCAACAGATATGTATTTGACGGAGTTGCATCGATCTTCGTAGAAGTCCCAAAAATGATGACCAGTAAATGTAGTTCCGAGGTCGGTGATAATGCTGTTTGAGAGACCGAATCTACGGATGATATCTTCAAAGAGCCCGACTACTTTCTTTGGAGTGGCCGAAACAAGCGGTTTGTATTTGATCCACTTGGAGAACTTGTCGATGGCGATGTACACGTACCAGAAACCACCTGGCGCTGGATTGAATGGCCCGATCATATCCAATCCCCAGCATGCAAAAGGCCAGGAAGTAGGGATGGCCTGCAGTTCTTGTGCCAGCACGTTTATTTGCTTGGCAAAAAATTGGCATCATTCACAACATCGAATGAGGTCTTCTGCATCGGAGATGGCCGTGGGCCAGTAAAAACCAGCTCGAAAAGCTTTACTGACCAGGTTTCTCGAGGCCGCATGGTTGCCGCAGGAACTAGAGTGAATTTTGAGAAGTAGTTTCACTCCCTCTTCTTGGGTGATGCATTTCTGTAGTATCCCTTCCTTGGCACTTTTCCTCATCAAGTTCCCATCCACCAGCATGTAATGCTTGCTTTGATAGATTAGGCATTCGGTTTCAGTCTTATCGGCGGGTACGTCGGCGCTGGTGAGGTACTTGATGAACTGTTCCCTCCAATCGACGGTCGGCGAAGGTACTGTAAGTACCAGCTACTCGGCGGGGAGAATTTCTTGAACTTCCTTCTCTTCCTTCATGGGTGGCGTAAAGAGATCTTGAACGAAGACCCTAGGCGGAATCGCGGCGTGAGAAGAGCCATCTTGGATAGGTGGTCGGTGAGCTGATTTTGATCTTGTACCACATGGTGGTACTCGATACCGTAGAACTTGCCTTCAAGCTTCCTGATTTCGACACAGTATGCGTCCATCTTTACACTGGAACAGGACCAGTCTTTGTTGAGTTGGTTGATGACCAGCATGGAGTTTTCGTATACCATGAGGCATTTGACGCCGAGCTCAATGACTATACGGAGTCTGTGGAGACACGCTTCATATTCAGCGGCGTTGTTGGAGGATGGAAAATGTATTCAGAGAACATATCAGAGCTTATCCTTGGTTGATGTAATGAATAGAATGCCAGCACCAGCACCGTTGATGTTGAGGGCGCCATCGAAGTACATCACCTAGTGCTCGGGGCAAGTAGCGGGGATGGGTTCTTAGATCTTGGTCCACTCAGCGATGAAGTCAGCAAGCGCCTATGACTTGATGGTAGGCCTGCTTTTGAATTCAATGGAGTAAGTGCCGAGCTCGATAGCCCACTTGATGATACGGCCGTTGGCCTCTTTGTTGCGGAGGATGTCCCCTAGAGGGAACTCAGTGACCACGACGATCTTGTAGTACTCAAAATAATGGCGGAGCTTATGCGACGTGATCAGAATGGTGTATAGCAGCTTTTGAACCTGAGGATAACGAGTTTTGGGCTCATTAAGGACCTCGCTGATGAAGTAGACCAGACGTTGCACCTTATAGGCGTGCCTGGCCTCCTTGCGTTTGACGACGATAGCTGTGCTAATGATGCAAGAAGTGGTGGCGATGTAGATCAGTAGAGTTTCATCTGCCCGAGGCGCCGTCATGATTGGAGGCTTTGTTAGAAACAACTTGAGCTGCTCAAAAGCTATGTCTGCCTCTTCCAACCAGGAGAAACGCTCGAAGGCCTTGAGGAGTTTGAAGAAAGGTAGTCCCTTTTCACCGAGGCACGATATGAAGCGATTGAAAGCAGCCATGCAACCTATAAGCTTCTGTATATCCATTACGGGCGTTGGCCATTTCATGTTGGTGATGGCGGAGACCTTGTCGGGTTGGGTTTGATGCCACGGACGCTGACGATGTAGCCCAGGAGTATGCCGGATGGAACTCCAAAGATGCACTTTGAAGGGTTCAACTTCCATCTGTACCTTTTTAGGTTGGCGAACATTTCTTCAAGGTCAGCGATGAGATTATCGGTGGTCTTGGACTTAACAACCACATCATCGATGTAAGCTTCGACGCTGCGGCCTATCTATTGATCGAGGCACATCTAGATGGCCCTTTGGTATGTCGCCCCGACGTTCTTGAGTCCGAAGGACATGGTGGTATAGCAGTATGCACCAAAAGGCGTGATGAATGATGTCTTGATCTGGTCATCTTCCTTGAGGGATATGTGGTGATAGCCAGAGTAACAGTCGAGGAAGGAGAGCAGTTCGCAGCCGACGGTGGAGTCTACAACCTCGTCTATCCGAGGTAGACCGAAGGGGTCTTTAGGGAAGTGTTTGTTAAGATCAGTATAATCAACACACATTCTCCATTCTTTATTCTTTTTCTGAATGAGAACAGGGTTTGCTAACCACTCAGGATGATACACTTCTTTTATGAATCCGGTAGCTAGGAGCCATTTTATTTCTACCCTAATAGCCTCCTTGTCTGGCGCGAATCGTCAAAGTTTTTGCTTGATCAGTTTGGCGGTCGGCGAGACATTCAAGGAGTGCTCGTTCTTCTCCCGTGGTATCCCCGGCATGTCTACAGGTTTCCAAGCAAACACATCAGCGTTGGCACGTAGGAAGAAGACAAGCGTGCTTTCCTATTTGGGGTCTAGGTGAGCCCCAATCTTCATGATCTTGGAGGGGTCGTTGAGGCCAAGGCCGACCTCCTTGGTTTCTTTGGACTTGGCGGAGGCTTCAGCGCTAGGATCTCTAGGTCATCGGTGGGCACCATCTTGGCGTCGGTGACCACATTGGCCATCTAGATGGAGAGGTCAGTGGCTTCAGCGAGAGCGAGACTCTCTATCTCGTAGGCATAGGTGATGGAGAGGTTGGCCCACAGGGCCAAGACTCTTACAGGTGAAGGCATGTTCAGCACCAAATAGGCGTAGTGCGGTACAGTCATGAACTTGGCCAGAGCTGGCCGACCAAGTATGGCGTGGTAGGCGGTGTTGAAGTCGGCAACGTAGAAGTTGATGTGCTCGACGCGGTAGTTGCTTGTCATGCTAAACTATACTGGTAGAGTGATCTCTCCAAGCAGTTCAGATGCCTTGCCAGGTACCACACCCCGGAAGAAGGAGTCGGAGGGTGTGAGATCTCCTATCCCGAGCCCCAGCTCCTTTTGGGCTTCGGCGAAGATGAGGTTCAGAGCACTCTCGCCGTCGACAAGCACTTTTTCTGAAAAACACTTTCTGGACGATTGCGTCAAGGACGAGGGGGAAGCACCATGTGTAAGGAATATCCACCCACTGATCGGCCCTACTGAAGGTAATGGGGACCTCAGACCAGGGGCGATAGCTGGGGTTGGCGATGGTGACTTCCGCATTGATGGCGAGCACCCGGCGGGAGGCAAGCTTCCATTCTCTTCTACTCTCGATGGAGGTGAGGCCCCCAAAGATGGTGGCGACCACCTTGTCGTGATCCTGGAAGGCAATGTTATTGCCCCTAGGTGGTCGGCGGCCTCCGGCGCCGTCATTGTTGTCGTCGTCTGGCTTTTTGGCCTAGAATTCCTTAGCCAAGCCAAGGCAGTCCTTCATCTTATGCTTGGCATTTTTGTGGAGGGGGCACGAGCCCTCAAGGATCTTCTTATACTGCTCATCATAGTTACGCTTGGCTTGAGGTTCTTTGACGGCGGCGACGATGTGGTCTAGTCAGTGACCGCGATATTGACCAGACTTGGATCCTTCGGCGATCACGACCACTGTCCCGATGGTGACTGCGGTCGTCGTAGCGGCGGTAGCTGTGGCGCCGATCATCGGGGCGATCGTCACTACGCGAGTTGGGCGATGAGTGCCCACATCCTCGTTGAAGCGCACTTCGTCTTCTTCAACATCAGCGTACTGGTTGGCGGTCGTAATCATCTCGCCAATCCCCGTTGGCTTTTTGCGGTTGAATTTGGAGCAAAGATCGCGGTGATGGAGTCCTCGAATGAAGGCGGTGATAACCTCAGCTTCCGTGATGTTAGGAATAGAATTCCTCATCTTGGAAAAGCGTCTGATGTAGCTACGGAGGAGCTTAGACGACTTCTGATAGATGCGGTTCAGATCATGCTTGGTGCCCGGCCGAGTACACATAGCCATGTAGTTGTCGGTGAAGACCTTTTTCAGCTCTTCCTAGGATCTGATGGAGTCCGGTGCAAGGCTTGTGAACCAGTTCATCGCAATTGGCGTGAGCATGATGGGAAGATAGTTCGTCATGACACTAGTATCTCCTCTGGTGGCGTGAACAGCAGTGGTGTAAGCCTGTAGCCACTGTGTGGGGTTCATCCGTCCCTCGTAGGGCTTAACCCCAGTGATTTTGAAACCATGGGGCCACTGGAGTGTTTGGAGTGCCCTCATGAATGCTGGGGGCCCTTCGGGATTGTCGGCGCTGTGATCTGCAGCGTTGCTGGTGTTGAGCGGCTCGAGAGCTGAGTCCGGGTTACCGAACTCTTGCTCGTACTCTTGACGGCGGCGTACTTCTTCTTCATGGCGATCGAAGCGGCGCTCATCAATACGTCATTGCACGTCTCAGAGATTATTGAGGTGCACTCGGATGTCCTGGTCGACCTCTTGGTCGTGTTGGCGAAGGTGTTCGATGCGGTTGCCCCTAGCTCCCCCCTGGAGGGGTTGTCTGCCATCGCGATGCTGGTCAGTGAAATGACTTGGGCGGCGATCAGATCTTGGCGCGGCTGATCGGTGAATTGAGCTTGTGGAGTATGAAGGCCTCTGATCCTAGCGGATCTAATTGACTTGGTAGTGTGCCGCTTTAAGCATGACGGTGACCTTGGCGACCTCCGGTGTCTGCGGGAGCCTGGCGAGCTCGTTGGTGGCCACGGCCAGGTTGGCGCTTGGGGTCTTGTAGAAGTCGTGGCCATCAACACGGATAAATTCGTCGTCGAGGTTGCGGTGGAGTTGGCGTGGCCTTCCTTGTGAGTCAAGCTGAGCCTCAGCCATTGCAAGGGCAGCCTCGTTTGCTCGGCGCTGCGCATGGTTGATGTTCCTATTGACGCGGGCGGCGTGGTCCTCCTCGGTTTCCCCTTCTCACAGGGGGCTATCGACGCTGACATTAAAGATTGCTCCTCCACGGAAGGGAGGGAGAGGAGGTTGTTCGGCGGAGGTTTCGGCGACAGTCTCCGTAGAGCCCTGGGACTCGAAGTCTGGATTCTCCTCCAGGATGGTTTGGAGGGATGCTCCGGGGCATCGACCGACGTGTAGCATGTTGACAGTCGGCGGAGGCTGGTCGGTGATCTGGTCGACGGGAGGTTGGACATCTCTGACCTGGTCGGTGAACTTGCCCCTTAGGGCATCTTGGTAGATGGCGGCGATGTTGGTGAACCCGAAGGGTAGGGCCGTAACCCTTGGAGTTTCCCGAGCAGCCTCCGATAGATCTAGATCAGAGGGTGGTCGACGCTGAACCAGAGTGGTTAGAGCTGATTCTGTGATGGAGAGGCAATCGGCGAGCTTCTGGCCAACCTAATCGATGGATGCAATCATATCATCATTGTTGATTCGCCTCCTCTGGTAGCGGGGGAGCGAGCGGTGAATTGTCGGCGAAGACGACCTCGAAGGTGGTTCCGAGATCAGATCTGCAGTCACAGGTGTTGGGGTGATCGGCATAGTATTGATCTGCATCGGCTCGATGAGCTCTCTGACTCCGTCAGCGCTGATGATCCACGAGATCGATCCAACCGTGAAGATCTGGCTGGGCTATGGGAGGGACGAAGAGCCTGCAGAACATACCATCTTGTTCGATATAGAAATAGCACGCACACCCCTACCTAGCGTGCTAACTATCGATAGAATATCATCGGCAGTCCTCTGAGGGGTATCTCACGAAGGTAGATTGATCGGCGGAGATGCGTGTAATCGAGAACAAGAAGGCAACAGAGACACACGAGTTAGACAGGTTCAGGCCGTTAATATGACATAATACCCTACTCCTGTGGTCAGTTGGATTGTATTGGCTATCGTATGATATTGCATGAGTTTGGAGGGGGTCCCTGTCCACCTTATATAGTCCAAGGGGCAGGGTTACAAGTCGGTTAGATCTAGGAGAAAACCAGAAAGTAATAACAGATTACAGGAATCATGGGATCATACGTATCCTAACAGATCTCGTAGTATCTTTAGGATATCTTCCCGGTGTCTTGCGGGAGATGCCGAGCAGCGTCGTGCCCCGCAAGGCTTCGTCTTGTGGGCTGGGCCACCCCTAGGGGCGCAGCCTATGTGGTCTACCGTGGGTATCCGAGGTTATGCCCCCCACAGTGCTGGCTAGGTGGCACCGCCACCCCCTAACCGGTGCACCGCCACCCCTGTGGCGGTGACCGGCTAGGAGGCCGAGAGCAGCGTGTTGCCCTGAGGGCGCCATCACTGGCTGTCTGGTGGCACCGCCACCCTAGGGCGGTGCCCACCTGGACTTGGCCGAGCGCAGCAGGAGTCGGGGTGGTCACCGGAAGTGACGGTGTACAACGCCATGGGCGCGGCGGGTCACCGCCATGGGCTGTCCGGTGCCACCGCCATTTTCCTCTAGAGACAGGCATGAGCAAGGAAGGTCACCACCAGGGTGATGGTGGTGCACCACCCTTTTATCCAGAGACCCGGTTTTCTAGGGCACGGCTGGGTGGTCACCGCCACCCCTAGGGCGGTGCCACCGCCACCCTGTCCGGTGCCCCAACGGCTAGTTTGTGACTGTTAAAATTCAATCGTTGGGCAGGTCACCGCCATGTCCGGTGCCAAGCACCGCCCTGTCCGGTGACCTCGCAGAAACAGCTTCAAGGGGTATAATGGCTCTATTTGGCTTGGGGACTATAAATAGAGGTGGAGCTTAGGCTTGAACTGGTTGCTGAGCACCCTTATGCCTTGATGGCTTGTGTAGGTGTGCTTGGGAGCCCACTCACTTGTGCTTGATAGTGATCATCTGATCGAGTGAGTGAGCGATTCTAGTGCGATTGTATCGTGAGGTTGCATCGAGTGGCACTAGGTGACCATGTTGCAAGCCGGTGGTGCTTGTTACTCTTAGAGGTTGCCACCTCCTAGACAGCTTGGTGGCTTGCGACTCCATTGAAGCACGCGAGAAGATTGTGTGGTGCTCTGGAGCAGGATTTATGAGGGGGATTGTGCTCACCCCGTAGGGATCGTGAAGAGCAACTCTAGTTGAGCGTGTCATTGAGTTACCCTCACTTTCGGTGTAGGTTCTTGCGGTGCCCGACGTGCGGGCTTGGCGGGGGATGCCAATTAGCCGCCGAACCATCAAGTGACAGTCGACACAATGAGGACGTAGCTTGGTGGCAACCAAGTGAACTTCGGGATAAAATCACCGTGTCAACATTGTCTTCATCATCTTCTCGTGGTTTGCATTCCGCGCAACACAAGCTTGTTTTAATTTCATTTACATTGTGCTTGTGTAGTTGCTCTTGTGACTAGTTTAGCTTTAGTAGCTTGCTAGTTACCTTCTTGCTTGTGTAGCATAGAAGTAGCTCCCTTGCGTGGCTAATTTGGTTTGAGTAACTTTGTTAGTCATATTGTTTAGTTTGTGTACCTAAGTGATTTGCGCTCTCTAATTTAACTTGTATAGCCTTGTTATTAAGCATTGCTAGTGAGCTTATGAGCTTTGTGCTTTTGCATCACTAGCATGTGTAGGAGCTTCCCGGTTGCCAAAGTACTAGTGCATAGGTTCGTGTGACCTTGCTCTAGAATTAATTAGGTGAACTCTAGCTAGCCTGGCAACTTTGTTGCCTAATTAGAATCTTTATAAGATGCTTGTGAACTTAGATAGAGGGATATAGTCTTGGCTAGACCAATAGATTTAATTCCGCATTTGTTTCGGTTAGCCAGCGCGTTTAATTTTAGAAATGACTATTCACCCTCCTCTAGTCCGCTATCTCGACCCTAGAGTGTGCTCGGGTAGATGGGAAGAGGAAGGAGTGGTTTTGGGGTTTTTTTTAGCGTAGCTAGAACACCGTTGGGTCATACCAAAAATGGCAGTGATATGCCGGGTCAAGCCACGACCCGGCATTGGAATATCTTTGTTGGTTCTCGTCTCTAACAGGTAGTGTTATGTTATTGTTAGTTTGTGGTTCGAGTCAGACAGTGATGCTAGTTCATACCAGTGTGTTACAAGCTATGTACTGTAGCATGTAGAGACGAATCCGAATGTTTAAATATCCAAAAAAAAGATATGATATTCATATCTATTTTAGCATCATCATAAATATTCCTATTCGTATCCGATTTATTAAATGGATGTATTCAAATCCATTTTTTATCCTTCTCTAACTTATTCTAGATCCATATTCGATAAAAATGTGAAATATCCAATACTATCCATGTCTGTGAAGAACAAAGTACCATCTAAATACTATCCATGCGTTCGTTTACAGAGTATATGCTATTCAAGATTAACGCAATGTTCAAAAAAGATCCACATTGAGTACGATTTGAAGCCAGCAATCATTTACATGGTGATGTAACCTTACGAGCCTCAAGAGCCGTAGATCAAATAAACCTGAGCACTGGTGATTGCCCCCAAATTCAGATTTTGAAGGGGCACAGCACAGCACAACCAACACGCTAAGATAACATGAACAGAACATCAGTCATCAAATGGCTTTCTATTGCCGTCATACAAGAATTCTCAATCAGGCAGCAGCACGTCAATGGCTCTGTACAAATAATCTGCCCCAGATACCTAATAACATGATAAAATCACTAGACAACAATGTGCACAATATAATACATGTGAACACTCAGAAGCCCGCATTTGGTAGCTTCCATTACCAGTGGCTGCGAGATGTCTGATATACAGCACAATAAAATGGGCGGTGTACTCGCGATATCATCCTGTATTCCCAGGTTAGAAGCACTATGGTTATGAACTGCTTGTGATCTTCTGATCTGATGATGAAAGGGAGAAAAAAAAAAGAATGATCAGCATTGATAGTTCGCTGCAGCATGATATATAGCTTGTAAACCGTACCACTCACCGCTAGAAAGAGTCCGTGAACACAAATATCTCTATTCAGCGCAGTACAAGCAATTTAAATTTCTCCATCTATTGCTTGTATTTGATTTGTTCCCATGATGAGAACATTTCGCAATTCTCAATAAAGATAAAGATTACAGATTCATTCATATACAACTGAAATTTATCACGAGTAATTTGCATCACAAGTACCATCAAACCCCCTTTCGGTGGAAACGTCAAAATCCCCTAGATAAAGAAACTTAGAAGTTTTCAAACAATTTGAAACGATACACAAAAGTTGAGCTGCAAACTCAATCTAGAAAAATTCATACAAAAATGATAAATTTCAGGTGCATATGCACTACAAGACAAAATTCTTGGGAATTTGTCTTCCAGTGCAGGTGCACCTGAAATTTGTTATTTTTGTATAAACTTCTACAAAACAAGTTTACATCTCACCTTTTGTGTCGAAGTACGTCTATAGATTCGCTATGGATATGCATCATTTCAATTTTTTTGAGAACTCCTAAGTATGTTTTTTCTAGGATGGTTTCACGTTTCCATCAAAGAGGGGGCACTGAATATTTTCCTGACTTGCAAACCTAATTCTATAACAAACCCTGACATCCTTGAGCTGCAGCAACCTCCTCAAAACTAACTGTAACTGTGATGCATATTTACTCATTTATATAATCAAGTACACAACATTTTCCTGCCATGACGGAAAAACAGTTTCAATATATTTTTTTTCTCGAACTGGCTGGAGAGCTGACCATCATTATATTAAGGAGTGAAACAGATACAAGGTTAAAAAAAACATGTACGCACACAAGTGGGAGGAACCAGAAGTTAACACAGTTTCAATATTGTGTTAGTTGAGAACAAACCCCTTTATTTCTATAAGATACTGCAGATCCTATCCTATTGATGATTATTTTTCAGTAACTATCCAGTATCCAGTAAGAAAAAATGGAAACTGTGATTGTCTAGCTAATAAGATATATTAGTGCAGGTGCAAGTGGAAATGTTTCAACTGTGCACTATCAAATTTTATCGAGAATTAACAATTAAGATGCTAAATAAGACAAACCAATAAAGCAACGCTTCCTTACAGAACTGAAACAAGGAAATCAACAGAACAACCAAAGTGAAGAGCTTACCATCTATTTAACCCAATCTCGGGTACATACAAGAGCCTCGATTGTTTTGATACTTAATGTGCTCCATTGCTTATGTATTACATTTACCTCACCGCTTAACGCGGGCTCAAAATTAACAGCAGAAGCTGGAACTGCCAGGACATCACGTGCCATAACTGAAAGGGTTGGATACTTTGTAGAATTACTCATCCACCAGTTCAGAATATCAAAATCATCCTTCCTTGGGACAAGACAATCTTCAAGGTAGTTGTCAAGTTCTGTCAATTGTTGGTTCCTTGTCTGTGCATTAAGATGCTCATCCCAATCTTCCAATGAATCACTGTCAAATCCATCCAACTCAACATCACGAGCTGATGTATCGGCACCCAAGTTATCTGAAAGACCACAATATTCATGGAACAGCTCCCTTGTTGTATCACGAATGGCAGATACATACTTTTCTGCATCGGTACCAAAAGCTCGCTTTAACCGGAACTCAATAAAAGTAATTTTGAATCTGGGGTCAAGAACAACAGGTATCGACAGCCACACATATGAATTTTGCCAATGCTCATTGAATGCTTCCTGCATCTCCCAAACCATGTTAGCAAGTTCAGTGTGATCAGTTGATGCTTCTTCTTGCAAAGCTGTTCTAACTTTCCACAGTTCATTGAAGTACATATTTGCTGTGGGGCAAACAGGACCACAAATCACTTCAACAGCACGATAAAAAGCCCTGAGTATCCTGCAAACAGACTCAACAGTTTTGTTATCTTCTGCAGATAACAATTCTTCAGAGGGAAATGCCTTCTTGAAATGCAGAAGAATTTCAAGCCTAAAGTAAATTCTGTGCCACCATTTAGCATCTTCCTGTGGGCACTTCAATCCCATATGTGAAACAACTTCTAGAAGTTGCTGTCGAGTCAGAGATGAGGACATATGTGCCTGAATAAATTTCTCTAGTAGGTTACCAACATGATAAAGCACTGGTTGCCCTTTTGAGACAATGCTGTTAAGCACATCATTCACACAAGCGATATTGTATAGCTCACCTCTAATAGGAAGGCATTTCCTTTGGATGAGCAAGTCCATCAGCTTTGAGGTTCCCTCGTCATTTCTAATTTCACTGCCAGATGTCAAGCTGAAATGCTTCTGATCAAGATTCCAATCTCTTATAGCTTCCTGTATGACATTAAATGGTCCAATATCAGAATCTAGCACACAGGCCTCCTTAAACTGTATCATCCTTTCCAAACTAGTAGGTGAGGACCAAAACACACCAAATTTGATGGTTTTCCTTTGAAGTTTCCAGTCAGAATCAATAAAATGCACTGCCAAACAGAGATACTTCACTAAGGCCTCAGCTCCATGAGGAGCCCAAACACTTGCTGACAAGGAAACCCGATGGGACAAGAGTGCAATTCTTTCCTTAAGGTCAGCCTTTTCTTTCTGAAACAAAAGAGTTGAATACTCTTCTATATCAATGCTTGAAGCCATGTTAAATGCAGGGTTTAGGCTCTTTGCAAACCTTCTCATTTCTTCATGCTCGACAATCGACAAGGGATAGCCATGTGAAATAATCATTCTAGTTAACTCTTGATAAGATGCTTCTTGGTCAGGTTTCCTGGTTATATCAGTAGCAGTCTGAGCTGATGAGGTATTTTGCTCTGAGGGATTCATATCATCCATTGCTGGTAAAGCTAGAACATGACGTTCGCCTGAGCTGCCTTTGAGGAACTTACTAGCATATTCTGCAATCTGAACTTTGCCATTTGTCAATGCAGGTGAAAGCTCATCTTGAAGGCTAGATTTAGAACTCGGTATACTGGACTGGAACAACACACCTTTCTGATGATTTATGTTATTTCCACTCCGTGCTGGACAAGTCTGAGTATGCCGATTCAAATGGCTTCTACCTTTATCTGCACTGAGTCGCTTGTGGCAATGGACACAGTCAGCACCCTGGACTCTCCCTTGAACATAGAATGGTATAAAATCCTTCCAGACCTTTGACCTGAATTTGCTATTCTCACTATGAGTCAACAACTTTATCTCATCAAGTGAATCTGGAAGAATTTGGTCCACCGGCTCTACTTCATTCACCACTATATGTATAATGTATAAAGTTTGAATAGTTCAGTCATAATATGCACAAAAAATGAAAGACAAAATTTTCCATGAAGAAAGCAGGATTTTAGCTTCATACAACATACAGACTAACAAACCACGAAATTTATGAAATAAAGAAAAATGAGAGGCCAATGCACTGTACATAGTCTATTGTATGCTCCTCTGTTTAACAATGCATCTGTTATGACCGGCATGCAGTATAGCCGGCGAAAGGGTATTAGTGGCTAAGTCTAGATAATTTCTATAGAATCAGGGGGTTATTTTCATATTTCAATAGACGAGATAAATACTTGTGATTAGGGACTAATTTGGTAAGCAGAAACATATTATTGTTTCCGGCTTCTGAAGGGAGCCGGGAGAAACCCTAGCCGCCGAGTTCTCTTTCTCTCCCGTGAACAGTACCGCGATACTGTAGCGCCTTCGTCGTGTTCCTCGCTCTTCGTTGCGATCAGCTGCAAGGACGGCGCCCCAGAGCCGTCGCCGAGCTCGTCCCCCGATCTCTCACCCTTACAACCTCCGACCATTCGCCGATAGGATCCGAAATCCTATCAATCTGGTATCAGAGATGTCAGGTCCCCAGCCCTCGGCCTCGCTTTACCCACTCGCGTCCTCCCCTCCGCTGTCCGCGCCGCCACGCCCATCATCGCCGCCGCCCTCCACCTCGCTCGCTGCCCCCATGACCTCTGGGGCGATCGTCGCCCACTCAGCGGGCGCGAGCGCTCCCGTCATTCTCCTGTCCCAGGAACAGACCTCGGTGGCCATTGCCGGGCTCAGCCAGAACATGGCGGCCATGCAGGCCTCCATGGAGGAGGTGCGGGGCGTCCTCCAGGAACTGCTCCACGCCCAGCGATCACCACCACAGCCGCCGCTTCCGCACCTTTTCCCTATGCCGCCGCCACCCCCGTCCCTGGCCGCGCCAACGCCCACCCTCGCAATCACGTACCCGTATGGCATGCCGCCGCCGTCGTCCAACCACCCCCCACCCCGCACGTCATCTGTTCCCATCCACCAAATCCAATTCCCTCCCTCGCCGTCCCCGATCCCGACGTGGGCGATGGCCACGTCGGCCCCGATCTATACGTCCACGACGCCGCAGCCGTCCTTTCCATACTCGGCCAGCACAGCTGCGCCGGCGTTCCACGCCGCCCCGTCGGTCTCCGGCGTCCTCTACGGCGGCATGGACGGTACTCTCATCCCGGCGGCGTCCTGGCAACAGACGCGGCGAGTGTCGGCCTCGGCCGACGCGGCGGTGCAGCATTCGGCCGGCTGCCGTCTTGGCGCCGTTCGGCCGGCTACTGCCAAGTTCTACTGGTGGAGTTCGCCACATATGGCGGCTCACGAGGACCCGTTGAACCGGCTCAATCGGTGTGAGAGCTTTTTCACGGCAACAGCACCTTGGCGTCCGGCCGGGGCGTGGCTCGCGTCCTACCATCTTAAGGGCGCGCAACCACGCGTGTATATTACGCCTCGAACAAGATGAGGGCATGCCGCCGTGGGATCGCTTCAGTCCTTGTGCAACCTCCGATTCGGGCGGCGGTGCGGAATACTTGTATCTCCGAGCTGGCGCGGCTGCCCTTCCTGTCGACGGTTCAGGAGTACTCGCAGCGCTTCAACGCGGTACTCTGCCACTCTCGGAACATCTCCGGACCTCAGAAGGCGGAGTTGTTCGTGGGTGGTCTTCCCGAGCACATCAAGGTGGATGTCGAGCTCGCGATCCGCAGAATCTCCAGACGGCTATGTACCTCGCCCGGGCATTTGAACGTCGCGCCGTGGCGGTCGCTCCTCCGGTCCCTTCCCGGGGACCACGGCCGCAGCAGCGGCAAGTTCTTCTTTGCCCACCGCCGCGCCCTGGAGGAGGCCACAGGCGGCCGGTTGCCGCCAGCAGCCGCCGCCTAACACCAATGACGCCCACGGCGCTTCGCTTTCTTTCGTCGTCTCCCCGGCGGAGATGGCTGAACGTCGCCGGCAGGGCCTTTGCTTCAACTGTGACGAACCCTACGTCCGTGGCCATGTGTGCCCGCAGCTCTTCTACTTGGAGGCTGATGATTACATTGACGAGGACCTCTCGGCAGCGGCCGACGCGGCGGTGATGATGAGCCCTCAACAACGTGAAGGAGGAACAGTCAGCCGAACCTCTGAAGAGCCAACGCTTTGGTGGTGTCCTCCATGCGGTGGCCGGCATCCGCATGACGAAAACACTATCTTCTTGCCGGTCTCCATCAAGGCGTGCGCTTGCTAGCGCTTCTTGACACCGGCTCCACCCACAACTACCTTGAGTGCCACCATGCGCCGCTTTGGGTCTTTGTGCCTCGGGGTGCTTTCATTCCAGAACTTAAGTCGCCAACGGAGATCGACTTCCATGTGTGGGCATCGCGCGCAACGTACCCCTCGTCGTCGGGTCCGAGTCCTTCGCCATCACGTGCGTCGGCCTCGACTTGGGGTGCTTCGACTTCATCCTCGGCGTCGACTTCCTAAAGACCTTGGGTCCTCTCCTGTGGGACTTCGAGGCGATGACGCTATCGTTCTGGCGCCAGGGCAGGCGCATCTTCTGGCGCGGTGAGGGTGGCGCCACCGACGCAGCGGCGTCGCGGCGCCATCGCGGCGGCGGCGCGGCGGTCGTCTCCGAGCAACCCTATTTGGACCGCCTCCTTCCTGCAAACCACGCCGCCATCTTCGCCGAGCCTCAGGGCCTTCCGCCTCCCCGCTCATACGACCAACGCATCCATCTCCTTCCGGGGCGCCGCCTGTGGCAGTGCACCCGTACCGGTACCCCAGCTCCAGAAGGATGAGCTGGAGCGCCAGTGTCGCGATATGCTAGCTCAAGGGATTATTCGCCCAAAGACGCGTCGCCGTTTTCGGCCGGTCTTTCTTTGGTCCGCATAAAGCGGACAATTCGTGGCGTTTACGCGCCGACTATCGCGCCCTCAACGCTAAGACGTCCAAGGACAAGTTCCCGATCCGGTGGTGGACGAAGGCGCTGACGAGCTCCATGGGGCTCAATTCTTCACTAAGCTCGATCTGCGCTCGGGCTACCACCAGTCATGCATGCACCGGACATCGCCAAGACGGCGTTCGCGCACCCACCACGGGCACTACGAGTTCCTAGTGATGCCCTTTGGCCTCTCCAATGCTCGGCGACATTCCAGGCCCTGATGAATGACGTTCTCCGACCGCTCCTGCGAAGGTTTGTGCTCGTCTTCTTTGACGACATTCTGATCTACAGCTCATCGTGGGCGGAGCATCTGCAGCACATCGCCATCGTCCTCAACAGCTGCGCGTGCTCACCGCCTGCACCTCAAGCGCTTCGAAGTGCTCCTTCGGCGCGACGTCGGTAACCTACCTTGGCCACGTCATCTCTCTTCTGCGGCGTCGCTATGGGCGCCGCAAACAAAGTGGCTGCCGTCGCGGGCGTGGCCCCCCCCGCGTGGCGCCCGGGCCCTCCGGTGGTTCCTGGGCCTCGCCGGCTACTACCGGAAATTCATCCGGGACTTCGGACTCATCGCTGCCCCGCTTACGCGTCTCTTGCGGCAAAAGACGCGTTGTGTGGGAACGGCCGAGGCGGCGGCGGGCGTTCGAGCGCTCAAGCGCGCCCTCTACTGGACCGGTCCTCCAAATGCCGGATTTCGACCCGATTGTTCATGGTGGATCGCGGCGCTTGGCGTGGGGTTTGGTGTCGTCTGCATCGGTATGCCGCCCCTCGCTTTCTTGACCCGTCCCCAGCGGCTCGTCACTTAAAGGCGGCGTATGGCCTTGGCGATTGGTTTGGTGCAAGCGGTGCGCCATTGGCGGCCGTACCTCTGGGTCGTCATTTTCTCATCCGCATCGACCATTACGGTTTGAAGTTTTTGTTGGACCAGGCGTCATCGACGGTACCCCATCACCAATGGATCGACAAAGGCTGTTTGGGTTCGACTTCACCGTCGAATCACCGCCTGGCCATTGAACACGGGTGGTGACGCCTGTCCGCTTGCGACACCGAGTCGATGGCCGACTTCGGCGAGGAAGAAGCGCCCGATCGTCGCCATCTCGGGCCCCTCGCCTTCATCGATGGCATCCGCCCTTGTTGTGTTGGCGGTGATCTTGCGCATTCTTCTTGCCGCAATGATTAGGCGGCCGGCGAACTGGCGCCACAGCGCTTCGGACGCCGGGCGCTTTCTCCACAGGCGCCGCATCTTCGTGCCCGACCACGGTGATCTGCGCCACCAGTGCTCTCGGCCGCCCACTCCCGCCGCCACGGCGTCGAAAGACTCTCCACCGCCTTCGCTCCGACTTCTTCGTTCCGGCGATCGCACTGGGTGCAAGATCGGGTCTTGATCTGTGAGTGTGCCGGCGCAACAAGGCGGAGTCTCTCTGGCTCTTAAAAAGCTGCTGCTGACCCTTTCAGAGGTGCCGTCCCAAGTGTGGGCGGGACGTCTCCATGGATTTCATCGAGGGCCTTCCCAAGGTGGGCGGCAAGTCGGTCATCTTGACGGTGGTGGATCGCTTCTCGAAGTATGCGCATTTCATTGCGCTGGGCCACCCATATACGGCCACCACCGTCGCTCGGGCATTCTTCGACGGCATCGTCCGGTTGCACGGGTTTCCCACATCCATCGTCAGTGATCGGGATCCGGTGTTTACCGGGCATATCTGGCGTGATCTCTTCCGGATGGCGGGCGTCAAGTTGTGCCTCAGCACGGCGTTCCACCCGCAGACCGACGGCCAGTCCGAGGTGGTCAACAAGGTGATTGCTATGTACTTGCGCTGTGTTACAGGTGATCGTCCTCGCGCATGGGTGGACTGGCTCTCGTGGGCGAGTATTGTTATAATACTTCCTTCCACACCGCCCTTCGCGCGTCGCCGTTCGAGGTCGTCTACGGCCGTCCGCCACCGCCCATGGTGCCGTACCAGCCGGGGACGGCGCGCACGGAGGTTGCTGACGCCCTCCTCCGTGGCCGCGACGAGATTCTCGCGGAGGTTCGTCAACGTCTACTACAGCCAATGACTTTCGCCAAGCGGTACTACGGCGCAGCCCACCGCGATATCGAGTTCGCCGTCGACGATTGGAGTGCATTGCGCGCCTACTTCACCGCGACTACGCAGCATTGGACCCCGCGCCAAGCACAAGCTCGGGCAGCGTTCGCTGGGCCGTTCCGGTCTGGAAACAGCGTGGCGCGCTGCTATGCGTCTCGCTTGGAGCTTCCCGAGGGTGCCCGGCTCCACAATGTCTTTCATGTGAGCCTCCTAAAAAGCGCCATCGGGGAGCCGCCAAGATTTGCCGGTAAGCGCCATGCCGCCGTCCGTCGATGGTGGCATTGTCTCTCCGAGCCGGCTCGGGCGTTCTGGTAGCAGCAGCCGTGGAGTCTGGCATGTGTTGATCAAGTGGCGTGGCCTTCCGAACGCAGCACGCTACTTGGGAGCCCTTGGAGGATTTCCGTGTTCACTTCCCGACTTTCATTTCGAGGACGAGTTGTTTCTTGCAGGCGGGAGATGTTATAACCGGCATGCGATATAGCCACGAAAAAGGGTATTAGTGGCTAAGTCTAGATAATTTCTATAGAATCAGGGGGTTATTTTCATATTTCAATAGACGAGATAAATACTTGTGATCAGGGACTAATTTGGTAAGCAGAAACATATTATTGTTTCCGGCTTCCTGAAGGGAGCCGGGAGAAACCCTAGCCGCCGAGTTCTCTTTCTCTCCCGTGAACAGTACCGCGATACTGTAGCGCCTTCGTCGCGTTCCTCGCTCTTCGTTGCGATCAGCTGCAAGGACGGCGCCCCAGAGCCGTCGCCGAGCTCGTCCCCCGATCTCTCACCCTTACAACCTCCGACCATTCGCCGATAGGATCCGAAATCCTATCAGCATCTTTTTAAGTGTTCTAAAAATGCTTCTTTTTAAGTCAGCCACTGAGAGAGATTAAACACGCACTAACCACTTAATATCCTTCACAACATTAAAGTAGGAGCGAGAACTAAAAGTAAAAAAATGTAAGAAAATATTTTATCTTTAAAATGGTAATCATCATGAAATGAAAGTCCCATTGTAAAGGCCTAAAAGCTTCCATACTAATTAAGGAACTAGAAACAACAACAACAACAAAGCCTTTTAGTCCCAAGCAAGTTGGGGTAGGCTAGAGTTGAAACCCAGCATGAGCCCCTAGTCACGGTTCAGGCACGTCAATAGCTGTTTACCAAGCATTCCCATCAAAACCCATCTTTTGCTCCTAGTCAGTAGTTAAAGCATACCATATGGCAAGTCTGTGTCCTGTTGAAGTGGGCTTGGACAAAACCCATCTTTTGCTCGGCAAATTTTCTGGTGTCGCCACAAATGACTTGTCCCATTGGATTGACCATCAGCACCTCTGCAACTCATGTGAATATGGCAGTAGCGACATTCCGCGCTCTGAATTGCTCCATCTACTATGATGGGCTTGTATTCGTCCCAAACCTTGGACCTCTTCTTTCTGAGTCTGGAGGGGCCATCAGAAGCTGCCCCTACTTTCATGTCATCACTGTCATGCTCGTCCAAGTGATCCATATCTGCAGATAATCCAATATTATTAACTTTCTCAAACAACATTTAATCTAAATTAAACAGAATGACAAACACCATAATAAAAATGCTTAATCGCCATGAGGAAATGTCAAGAGGTTCTACTGAAAGCTGAACTCCACAGAAAACCTCTGAGCATAAAATGCCAGAAGCATTCTGCACAAACAAACAATAAGTGCAGAAGCTAACTACTACATGGACAATAAGGTGCCAAACGCAAAGCAGATAGCCATTAACTCTCACCCATCCTTACAACAACAACATAGCCTTTCACCCATCCTTACTGTTTATTAACAAGGACATACTTGCAATCACCACCACTTCATGCACACAGACAGCTACAACTATAAAGCTAACACATAGTATTCTCTAAGCAACTTCAAGTCTCCAAGCGCCCAATTAATGGCAGAGGACAGAATAAATTCAAGGTAGGGCAAAGTCAATAGCATAGACCACAAAGTAAGATTTAAAATCGAAGTATAGAACACATATAGGGCCTGTTTGGATTGTCGGAATTCATCCGAATTAGAGTCAGTTTCCACACCAGTCTGTTTGGATCCACACAGGAATTATAAAGTAAGATTCCAGAGCTTTCCATCCTAGAAGATGAAGGCCCACAACCAATTCACGGGCTTATATATGGAAATCGATTCTCCATCCCTTCCCCACACCCTCATCCTGATTCCCGAGCTCTGCTCTCAGGGCCATGGCGGGGAGGGTTTCCTAGTGCTGGCCCTTCAATAGGCCCCTTCCTCCATCCATCACCAGATCTGAGTGAGATGTCGGCGTCCTCCTCCCACCATCCTAGAAGCGAGTCCTGCACACGGGCCACCTGCATGACATGCACCACCACCTCCATCTCCCTGGTGCAATCCCTCACCCTGCCACCGATGTGGCAGTCCTAGAACCACTTGTGCTCCATGTCGACCAGGAGCTGCCCGCACTGAGGGAGGACGCTGCCATGCAGGGGCAGGCCAGCGGTGCCCCGTGGCAGTTGCAGCGGCAGTGGCGGCAGCAGCCCATGCCCAGCTGGCGACACGGAAGCTGCCCATGGAGAGGTCGGTGGAGTCCCCAAGATTTGCTGGCCCAACCAGAATAACCCTCACCTCGCCGCCCCCCTCCCTCCTCTTCGTCCAATGGTTTGGGTCGATCTAATACACCAGCATCTGTTCTCCAGTTACTCAACCAGCATCGGAGAAATGCAAAAGGCCTTGCAATGTTATTCATTCTAGAGACTGCAGCTCATAGAGCCTCCCCTCTTTCAGTTATCGCTCCCCCAAGACTTACCATTTTACTTCCCCTGAGGTATGCAAAGTTTCATTCGTTCTTGAAAATACTTCTCCTGTTTCGGTTAATTCCATGTCTGCACTCTTTCACCTGACAGCTGAGTATTGCTTCACCAGTAATTGGTTAAATCATTCTAGAGAATCCATCACTTGGTTACCGCCAATTAACAAAATTCTAAGAATCAGCCAAACAAAAATTGGAATTTAATTCTAAGAAAAAGTTTCCATGTCCAACCAAACAAAAAAATTGAATTGAATCAAATTCTAGGTAACCCATTTCTGGTGGAATCTAATTGCTATAATCATCTTTGTTAAAAGAATTTCTATAACCATTCATGGAATGAGATTCAATTACAGGGACCAAACAGCCCCATATAGAAATGATCTCTCGGTCAAGCATCATACATCTTGTTGTGCAATTCAGTATTGATAATATTTATTTCCGAAAAGGCCCATTCAACTGTTATGTAGCACCAATACAGATATGCATATCTGTACCTGCCATTTGAAAAAAAAATGTGGACACAATTTAATTTTGTTTAAAAACATAACACGGCATGCCATCTAGGTTTCGTAGCAATCAGCGACACCACTAACAGAGCAGGAGCACACAGTTCACAGGATGAGAAGAAAAGGAAGCAAAGGGGAAGAACAGGATGAACTCACCTCGGCTCCCAACGAATTGCTGCCTTCTCAGTCAGTGATCCCACTGCCGTCAGATCTGCAAAGCAGCAGCACCAATCCACCACTGAGCACCAAGGGATCTGTAAAGAAAGGAATGCAAGCGTGCCACCACACCAGTCAAGGGAAGTCGCAGAACCTGGTGTTGAATCAAGGCAGATTTGAGGATCGAAGCACACAATCCAACAGTGCTGCTCGCAGCAAAGGTGGGATCTAGGTAGGGTTAGGTTGGAGCTGGATGGATCTGTGGGTTGGTGGGTGTTGGGGGTGAGCTTGCTCCCACCCAGTTCATCATCTGGGCTCAAGTGAGCTCTGGAGGGGCTTTTGGCCTCAGGACATGAGAGCATCGTCCATGCAACCACACAATATGGCCCAAATTGTTTAGCCATTTGGCCGTTTGGGAGAATTGAAATTTGCAGCGCTTATTTTCTGGAAAATGGTGGCAGCGGCACTTTCAAAGTTTTCTTTTTGGCAAAAAAGGAGACATGTTCTTGCAAAAAGATAAACAAACTACACTGACACTCTATGTTTTAAAAAGGGGCTAAACTCATGAGAAATCAGAACGATATACGTATTTTCAAATATAATAAAACACCCAGTCAGCAATTTGCTGATATTCAACTCCATGCAACTCACACCCACACTGTTCATAGCAATGCAGCGGAACCAGATCAAGAAAAAACAGAAATGCAGATGCCACACTACCAGCGCTGAAACTGAAAGAAAACTACAGTTTAACTTCCTGGAGTTTGTGCTTCAGAGTTCAGAGTGAACTATCTTTCACTAAACTTGGCTAATTTATCCAAAACAAAATATCAGAGATAGAGATAGAGAGAATCCTGTGAACTTGTAACTTACTGCTTATGCTGAAACTTATGTAAAAAAAAAAGGACTCTAGACCGGTAGACACCCATAGCCGATATGTACATGCAAAATTGTAAAAGACTAAGCGAGACTACCAGCACTGGGGCCAATCTTCATAATAATGGAGGAAGAATAGGGCTACAATTGTAAAACAGATCGAGAAAAATGAAAAATCGATGCCCCCAAAATCCTCACTTAGTTACGGAATAAAATACAAGGGACGCGGCGCCAAGAAGGTGGTGGGGTGGCACCCGCGCAACCCCAGCACGGGTCCCCGCCGGTAGCAACTCCCGGCGGCCAGGGTGGCGGCGCGGCGAAATACGAGCTGGGCGCGTACTTCGGCAGGGAAGGGGATGATGCGGGGGATAAGATGGGGGGGAGGGAGGCGCACCTGGATCAACGACGTCGTTGGAGGAGGTCCCGCGGGAACGGCGGCGGCGGCGGCGGGCCGGCGGCGTTGCCTCTCCCTTTCTGCGGGAGCCGGGAGCGGACAGCAGCGACCCGACGTGCCCAGGGTAACCCAGTCCGACCCGCCCCAACCCGCATTTGCAGTGAACCCAACCCGCCCCGGCCCGCTAGCTATTGAAACCCATTTCCACCCAGTGACCCACCCAGCCCATACAACTCGTTTCGGCCCAACCCATGCATTGTGACGCTGTTCAGTGTTCACTGCTTCGCAGCAGCAGCACCTGACGGACGAACGAACCCAACCCAAGCATTGTGATAGCACAAGACGGGAAAAGGCGTATCCAAGCTGCGTGGCTAATCTGCGCTTTTATACTTCTCATTCAAACTTACCAACTAAAACATCCTACGAAATCAACCGAGTGAAAATCAACTGACAGGTACGAAATGAAATTACCCCTTTTCGTCAAAAAAAAATGAAATTACCCCTGCGGAGAACAAACCAAGAGCTGAAGTTTTGGTTGTGAATTTTCATATGACAACTGATCATTCAGGCTTCAGGCGATAGCTAATGTACTACTAGAACAAACATGATTCAAATCTGAGATGTTCTGATCCTGGAAGGTACATCGACAGTAGCATCTTACGGGATGCACAAGAAATGCAACGAAGCAAAAATAGGTTCCAAGGATCGGAGTAACTATTATTCATTTTTCGGGATATCTGAAAAATGGAGATGTAGCAAAGAACTATCTCATGTACCCGTGCAATGGTTATATATTATGTACTACAAATGTGCATGTCCCTGCTGCGAAGCCGATCGAAGAACTCAACAGCTGACCTCAATTGATGTGGATAACGGCACCTGATCAAGAATAAACAAACAAGCATCAGCCAGGTAGGGATTGACTACTGCGTGCAACACAAACATCAAACGAGAGTCTGGCTATCAGTGTTCTAAGGAACTGTAACAATGCATGCCATTATAACATTTAATTATTCAGTTCTGATAAAAATTGGCAGGAAGGAAGAACAAGGTAGATATTTTTGAGAAAAAAAAACTAGGAACATCTCGCAAACCCATTTGTTAGAAAATTAAATTTGGACAACAGAACATGCATACCAAAAAAAAATCCCAACAACATTGGCGTAATGACACCTTCAAGCAAAAAAATAATAATGACACTTCCAAGCAATTTAAGGACCTTGATTTATATTTTTTAGGGAATAGATCCTTAATATATGTTATGTGCCTACAGTGTTATGCTGGAATTGTTGAAAGCGCAATTGCTACATCCAGTAAATGACATGATTCTGATTTATGAAATTAAACCATAGGAGTTCAGACTTAGAATAATGCCAAAAAAAGCTAAAGTCTAGAATATTCTAGCTCTTGACATGGACAAGTTCCTCTCGCCTCTCTTTTGATCAAATTTCGAATGATGAAGTCAGAAACTCTTACAGTATTTGACAAACTGGCTAGTGGTTGTTCCGAAACCAAAATTCCTAACAGTGTTTTCAAAAACAATTCTAGACGGCGAAGCAAATACATATCCAAGTTTCTTTTCCGAACACACAAACTCAGAGCGCATGGTATTGTCAACCAGCAGTATAACCAGCTACACCAGTTTGGTAACCCATATTATTGGTTCGTCAATCAAGCATACAAACAACACTAATATAGCACCAGGACATCACACAACACTATCCTCCACCACCCCAGCATGATGATCTAGCTCCACGCAGGGCCAGAGCACTAGAGCAGTACCCATCATCCATCACATGTACCGATGTACGTGCTACTCCTTTCGACACTCAACAATCACTAGAGATATCAGATATACGGCAGTGAACAACATGTGGATAAATGATTTTACCTACTCAGTTCGTATGAACACAGCCCGAATCATCCGCTAAGCTAAGCTGATGGTGTAGCGGAGATGTTGTAGCGATTGCGCAAGCCCTCAATACTCCTCTCCACGGACTTTTCGCCATCTCAGGGACGGTCACCTTGCACACTGGTCGCCACCACCAAAGTTAGAACAAAACATGTTTGTTGGAGAGAAACACATGGAACTGAACTGAAATTCAGATAATATGTTGTTTCCGTCTGCAAAGTACCACGAGATGTGGATGCCTGCACCTCAGCCACGAACTTCTTGTACGAGGTCTGCGATTCACGGAAAGCACCAGAAAATTCAGATCAACAAGCGACCAATCAATAACAGAGTCAGTTACGTCTATGACGAACAGCAATAGGAAACGCACGCAAGGAACGAGATCGGGGGTACCTTCACCAACTCGGCATGCTCGGCGATCTTGTCGGCCATCTTCTTCTGCTCCTTCTCCACTTCCTCCGCCAGCTGCAGGCAGCCATGGGACTGCATCTGAGCGCAGGGCACGCGGGGAGAAGATAACATCAGTCATCACATCAGTACATCACACCTGATGAACTCGACGAAGCAACCAAATGAGAGAGCGAGGTATGCAGATGCAGGGAACGGAGACCAGCCACCTTGACGCGCTTGGAAATGCGGGAGTGGGAGGCCTCGAGGTCGCGGACGCAGTCGCCGTGGAGCGCGTCGAGGCGGCGCTTCAGGGAGTCGAGGTGGGACGCGGCGAGGCTCCTCAGGTCTCCGATGGTGGACGTGGCAGCGGGGGAGACGAGGGGCGTAGAATTCCTGGTCCCGGGTTTCGCCGGCGGAGACGAGGGCGAGAGGCGGAAGCTGAGGTCGGCGGCGGCGGCAGGGGACGGCGTGCGGCACGCGGAAGGCGAGGAGACGCCGGAGGAAAGCAGGGAGACGGGGCTGGGCGTCGCCACCTTAAGCTTGGCCCTGGACCTGGGCAGCTGGGCTTGGCCTTCGGCTTCGGCTTGGAGGAGGCTGCGTTGGTGGTAGCTCTCGGCCTCGCCATGGCCGACTCGGGCTCTACTGTGATCCTGTCTCTTCGTGGGCGGAAACGTGAAGAAGAAATTTGAACGGTGAACGGTGAGGGAAACGAGCACGCTTGTGGGCGTGTGTTAGCGCTGGCCCGCTTTCTTCGTAGATTTCTTGTCATCATCATTAAAGGCATCACTATCCGAAGATCTATCACTATTCTAAGTAATTATATAGCCTTCACTCTTTTTTTTTTGGAAGGTTATCTTTTTCTCCTTCTTCTCCTTCTTTTCCTTCTTGTCCTTCTTCTCATCCTCATAATTGTCATTATTGTAGGGACAATCCACTACAACGTAATCGAGACTCTTGCAATTGTAGCATCTCCTCACATATTCCTTGCTTTTGTTGTTGTCTTTTCTCTTTCTCGCACCATAACCCTTCTTCTTCATGAATCTTCCAAACTTGCGTACAACGAGAACCATGGCTTCATCATCAATGTCACTAGCATCTTTATCATCACTTGATTTTTCTTTCTTAGACTTGCCCTTGTTCTTGGATGATGAGCTAGCCTTGAATACTACACTCTTCTTCTTCTTGTCTTCATCTTCCTTCTTATCATCCTTGTCAACCCCCTCCATTTTCATACGGTATGTCTCTTGTGTCATGACATCACCTAATACTTGGTTAGTGGTGAGTTCCTTCAATCCTCCTCTAATAATGATCAATCTCAATGTCTCAAATCTAGGAGGTAAGCACATCAAAAACCGATGAGAGACATCATCATCATTGATCTTCACTCCCAAAGCCTTCAAGTCATTGACAATTACTTGCAACCTATGGAACATCTTTGGAATGCTCTCGTCATCCTTCATCTTGAAGCTTGTCAACTTATCCTTGAGCATGTATAGCTTGGCACTCTTCACCGCTGGTGTGCCCTCATAGGTCTCATCTAATCTCTTCTACACTTTACTAGCTTTCTCACAATCATTGATTTGTTCAAACACCTTGGAATCAATGACATTATAGATGGTGTTGAAAGCCATTGTATTGCATTGCTTGTTGGCCTTATCGGTGTTGGTGTGATTGTCTGGATCAAGAATCACATAGTCACTCTCGGTTACATCCCACACTTAGTCATTGATTAAACCAAGATATATTTTCATCTTTCTCTTCCAATAATCATAGCATGTGCCATCAAAGAACTGTGGTTTGCCCTCCACATGATTGAATACAACTTGAGCCATAATTTGACACCGAGGTTGTTAAGCCTTCAATCAAATGGTGACCACGGCTCTGATACCGCTTGAAATGTCCTAATATGGCTAGAGGGGGGTGAATAGCCTATTTAAAATCTACAAGATCACTAGAGCAATTTGGTTAGTATGACAAATAGCGAAATGCAAACTTGCTCTAGCACTACAAGGGTTGCAAGCCACCTATCCAACAATTCTAGTTGCTATAATCACTAGGCACATAAGAGGCTATGTTGCTACTCTCTAAGAGCTCTCAAAATTGCTACACTAAAGAGCTCCACAAGATGAACTTAAGCTACAATGCAAGCTCTCAATTCTAGCTACACTAAAGAGCTTGCTTCAACTAGTTTGCGGGAAAGTAAATGAGTGAGCGAGGTGATTATACCGCTACGTAGAGGAGTGAACCAATCACAAGATGAATACCAATTTAATCACGGGAGAATACAAAGGGCAAGAGATAACCGATTTTTCTCCTGAGGTTCACGTGCTTGCCGGCACGCTAGTCCCTGTTGTGTCGGCCAACACTTGGTGGTTTGGCGGCTAATAGGTATCACACACCTAGCCCACCATAAGAGGCGCCGCAAGAACCTACCCACAAGTGAGGTAACTCAATGACACGAGCAATTTACTAGAGCTATCTTGAGGCCCTTCGCTGGGGAAGGTGCAGGACCCCTCACAATCATCGGAGTCGGCCACGAACAATCACCAACTCGTGCCGAAGTTCCTCCACTGCTCCAAGCTGTCTAGGTGGCGGCAACCACCAAGAGAAACAAGAAATTCACAGCCACAACGATTCTCATGTGCCACTAAATGCAATCACTCAAGCAAATGCACTAGGAATCACTCCTAATCTCACTATGATGATGAATCAAGGATGGAGATGAGTAGGAGGTGTTTACCTAGGCTTACAAGGATGTCAAGTATGTCAAAGTGCCGAGAGAGTGAGCCCCAAGCTAGTCAAACACTATATATAGGCACCCCTAATGAAATAGAGTCGTTGTGCTCAAAGGGGTGCCTCTGCGTACTGACCGGACATGTCGGTCGTGATGACTGAACGCATCGCGCCAGCGTCCGATCGCTCGGATGCAGCCACGTGTCCCCCGTGTTTAAACCTCAGCTGACTGATCTCAACGGTCAACACTTAGCCGCTCGTGTGTTAAGTGACAACTGGACTCAATGTTAGAAATGACTAGACGCTCTTCTTCCAAGGTTCGATCAACTCTAGTAAGGTTCCAGAGAGGTATTTTGTTGACCCAACGCGTCCGGTCAGTACTCAGTTCTTCTGCTGCGAACTCATGACCCTTACGCCAGCATACGTCACGGTGACCGGGCGCGCCCCCTGTGCATCCGGTCACGCTGCCTCTGTAGCATCCGGTCATGAGGTCAAATGCCTCCTCTTCTGTGCTGCCTGACCGGACGCGCCCGGGGTGAGTCCGGTCACCCCGGCGCCTGAGTCCGGTCACTACTGTCTTCTCTATTTTCTTTTTCTATCTCCACAACCACTTCACCTTTGCTTCCAACTTGCTAACCATAAAGTGTAGAACTTATGTGCATGTGTGTTATCATTTTTCAAAGCATTTTACAAGGGTCACATGTTAGCGCACTGGGTTCCTAAATGTTTATGCAAGAATTATGTCACCTAGTGGCACTCGATAAACTGTTTAGCCAAAGATCTCCCCTCTTTATAGTACGGCTATCGATCCTAGATCACTCACACCCTCTATGGTGTCTTGAGTGTGAAACAAAAATGGCTCCTATCAATATATATTTGCGTTGAGCCCATTTTTATTTTTCTCTTTCTTCTTTTCCAAATGTGAAGCACTTGATCATCTCTTTTGTGGCCATTACCTTCACCATGACCATCATCTAGCTTCACCACTTGGATTGGACCACCTTATCTAATTCACACACTTAGATCAAAGGTTAGTCCTAGGTTTCATCAATTATCCAAAACCAAACAAGGGCTTTCAAGTTGGCTGATTCACACCCATCCTTTTGGGTTAGTGTAGTTAGAGGGTGGTGACTATAGGTAACATGAAGCAAGATGGACCTTAATTTGATCCTACATGTGTGAGGTTGTCTTTGCTATCTGTAATGCACAATCGGTGGCCTCTGTTAGGCTGCTCAATTTGGTACTACTCATGGTTTCTTTTATTTACATTGCATTACATTCTTTTGGCTCTATTTACTACATTATCTATCATTGTTACCTTGTCTTTGGCCATGAAACTTAGCCATACAAATTGGTAGCGACATATATGATTGATGATGCTGTTGTTGCATGCCTATGTCACATGGGCAAAGCTTATGTTTACCTCCTATTTCATGGAACTGTTGGCTCTATTTCTGTCATGTTGGTTTTGTTTCTTTTCATTGGTGGTAACTGTGGGAAATTTATAAGGCCTATGATGCAAACAACAAATTCATGAGGTGGTTGCCTTGTTTAATTGGTTCTTCTAGTTTTTTATCACTGCCATGGAACCCTATGTGTGCCCATCCATTCACTTATGCTATTGCTAGTGAATGGATGTGCACAATAGGGTTCGATGGCAGTCATGACCCTGAATTTGCACTTGATTATTCTGATTTCTCATGTTTGTCATCAAATCCATGAGACTCATCCATACCCTAGCAATAGCCCCTTCTTTCTAGTGTTGATGGCAGTGTATGGATGTGCACATGGATTCCATGGCAGCCATGAACTTGGATTTGCTTCACTGCTAGTTTTTATTTTCTATGGCAGCCACCAATGATTTCAACATGATGAACACCACCTGATCCTAAAGAGGAGGCCAATCTGTTGTTACATTGCCTGTGATGTCACAACTGTTGATTTGAACTTGATGATGCTGGTCATCGGTGAGGAACATAAGATCAATGATTTGTTTCACCACAAACCCTTGATCTTTAAGTTTCACAATCATGGCTAGTTTCATGCTTTCTATTTGACTGAGGCTAAAGCACTGTTTCATTTGATAGAAATGGGACCATACTATGTTGTTTTTAATGGGAAGTCTCCTGTGATTTACCTGAGTTGGCAGGAATGCAGTAGGCATGTTCTTGGTGTGAGAAATGCTATATACAAGAAGTATAGCAACTATGAACAGGTTGTTAGAGATTATCAGGCAGCCATGAGAGATGTTCATCCATCTCATGTACCAGCACCTCCCCTCCCCTATGATCCTATCCCTCATGATGCTTTTCCTCCAATCATTCCTCCTTCTGATGGTAATGGTAAGGGTGGTTGGTGGAAGAAGGTGTTAATCACCTCACTTGTTATCTTGGTGGTTGGACTATGGATGAAGGGGGAAAAACTGCCCACTATGACCGCCCAACTTAGGCCTATGATGACTACACCTACCTGATGGATGAGCTGCTGTTGTGTCTTACTCATTTCTGTCTTCCATGTCTGTTACCTATCTCCTTTATGTTGTTCAAGGACTGATGATTATTGATTAGGCTGCTGTTGTTATTTTGCCTTGCTTCATTGGTACTTTTGTAAACTTAGAGCAGCTATGACTCCATGCTTATTTACCTAATTAGTCTAAGGCATGTTGGTTATGTGAACTTGCATTACTCTTATCTATCTGGGTGGCCTACTTCTGCTTCTGTTCTTATTTTCTTCAAACTGGGTTACCTCTGATTACTACCTGCTATGATTATATGGTGTTTGAGGCCTGTTAGTTAAAACTGCAAAATTTGTATGCTGTCAGCTCTATTTTTATTGTAATGGAACTCCTTTGAACTCTATTCTATACCTCTGTGTTCCTTCATTGCAATCTCTGTTTATTCATGTGTTCTTCTCTAGTGCCGGTTTGGGGCCTGGCCGCGTGCCAAACAACATCTCCAAGTGGCAGTTGGAGTTAGTTGGCCCTCAGCCGGGCTGCTCTGTGTGTTGTTAAACATAATGTCATATGGGATTGGTCCATTTGTTACAGGCAGCCAAACAAGGCCACTTGCACCGGTTTGGACCGGCTGTGGCTGGCATTGGCCTGGCCGCAGGGCCGGGCGGGCTTGAGGTCGCGTACCAAACACGCCCTTTATGAACGCAACCAACTGGCTACGAGGCCAGATGAAGCAACCCCGATTTCCGCGAAGGGAAATCCACAGTGTCGAAGTGTAATAAGACCGTTGTAGATCATATTACCCAAATTCTAGTCGAATATCACATCCATACAACGATAATATCAGAGTACAAATAGTGCGGAATTACATAAATTACTACATCGCCATTGGCGAAATCAAAAGTAGCATTCATTGAGCGACTTGAAGATAAGATTGCCAAACTCGAGCATAGGAATGAACCCCTCAACAAGTCAAACTCCTCGGAGCTATACTCCTCAATGAGAACAACTGTATTGCCAAAATTTATCGATCACGACTTGTCTTGGCCACTCCCAACCCTATGAGCATTGCTTTGTGGACATTGGATGCAAGTTGGATATAATCAAAAGGAACCTATAAAGGCTGGGGTTTCCTATGTATTAGCCTTCAGGTATATATTACTAGTTGATCAAGTTTTAACACCATTCCCACACCCATTCCACCCCATTCCCATTCCAGAGCGGGTTTGATCACAGGATCGATATACCACCATCTTCACACCATCACCAAACCATACCCATACCATCACTCGATTCGACGGGCCAACTCCCTCGAGGGAGCTCATTCAACAAGCCATGCGGTAGTATCTCAAGTTGGAAATCATCAATCTCTTCCTTGAGCTCGTGATGAAGATTCATGGTGATCAAAATGTGACATATGTAACTCTTCAACCATACGAGGGCATCTGCGACTACATTAGCTTTTCTCGGATGATGATAGTGAATTTCGGTCGTGATCCTTGATCAACTCTAGCCATAGGCGATAGCATATTCTACCATCTTCTTGAGTGAAAAAAGTACTTCAAGGGTCTTGTGATTGGCAAGACTTGCCCAGGCTCGTCGTATACTCTAACTTGGTCGACACAACCCTCACCCTCCACGCACCCAAGTCACACACGTAGCACTCTCCCCATAGTCCAGATAACACCGTTTTTTCCACCACACACCAATGCGATTACAAGCGTAGTAGAAGTAATAAGCAATGAAATATAGTAGCAAGCGTGTGACTAGCCTAGCAATTTGGGTGGCGGGGGCAAGAGTTGCGTCAAGGTAAAACCATCAAGAAAGCATAGTACCATGCAAGTCCTCTCATGGTGTGATCATAACAATAAGGTAAAGCACTAGCATTTCTATTTTAGCCATCGTAATAGGTGCTCACAGATTGGGTGGGATGTGGCACCTTCATTGTAGTCGTCTTAAGTTACTCCTCACGGTACTCTCGATCCTCATCCATCCGGTTCTCCTCCGAGTGCATAAGCGATCGCATTATAGTAGCGTTAGCGGCGTCTATAAAATAGCACAAAAAGCAATGAAAATTCAAAAGAGCCAAATGCACTCAAACATGGGTTCATTGCATAGAAGCTTGATTTTAGATGAATTTTGGTCCTGGTTTCATATTTTTACGAGGTCGTATGAATTAGTTATGAATTTCCGAAGTTTAAATCATTTACGAAAATGAAAAAGAATGAATTAATCACAGGTGACACGTGTCACGTTGTGGTAGGTCCACGTGGCTTGCTGCGTCATTACCTCGGTTCGAAGCGGCGGTGGGGTCGGTGATGTCGACATAGCGTCATCAACGTCATCGATCAAGCAGTGGGTCGAGGCTTTTGGGTCAGCAGCCAGTGGGTCCGGTCAACGTCGATCAAAAAGCGAGTCAGCGGTCAACGATCTACGGTCAGCGGTCGAAGTCAGCGGCGTGTGGGGCGAGAGGACTAGCGACGCCGATGGCGACATCACCGTGATGTCGACGCCAGCGTCACCGGTTGTGTTGCTCTTTGACATGTGGATCCCAGCGTGGCGTCGGCATGGCGTCGGCATCGGCGTGTGGGTCTAGTGTGTCTGCATGCCCAGCGATATGTGAGGGCGGGTCAGCAGTCAATGTTGCCGGTCAGCGATCAACATGGTAGGGTCTCAAAGCGGGCCTGGTGGGCTCGATGCAGGCGAGGCTAGGCGGACCGTGGCAGCCAATCTTTGCCACGTCGTGGCCGTCAGAGCCTCTCTTTGGGCTATGGTCTTGAGTGCGGGCGTGGCGTGGCTCATGGTGGACCAAGAGGCGGTTGGTCCATGGACCCATGAATAGGTCTATGGTGGGTGAGTCACCCTTCTTCTCTCGGCGCGGTCCATGTGCCGGGTGTATCGCGCGGTTGCCGGCCGAGGGGTGTTCCCCTGTTTCTCCGCGACCATGCTCTTACCGGCGGCGACCTCGCTGGTGAGCCTCCGTGACAGTGCTAGTGCACAATTGACGTGGGTGGAAGCTCCGCCGAGCCTCGACGTCTTCATTGGTGGGGTCACCACGGCGTGCGGGGTCCCGTGGTGTGCCGCAGAACAGCAGCGGCGATCCTCACAACCGCGGCGGACATCGGTGAGGTGGCTACGGCCATGGTGAAAGCGTCTGAGGCGTGTAGCTTCTACGGATCCATGGGGGCCTTGGCGAGGCGTCCAAAGGCTCAAGCGAGCTTGAGCTTCGGTGGCTTGTAGGGGGCTCCCGGTGTACGCGTGACATGGTGGCGGCGGCGGCGCGTGGATGAACTCACGGGGCTCTAGTGGGGTGGTCACGGCGTGCGGCGTGAGTTACTCGTGGCTCGGCGAACAAGACGGGCGAGACAAGGAGATGCTAGGCACTCCTAGCGGACACAGCCATGGTGGAGTCGTTCGGTGGCGGCGGTGCTCTGGCCGTGGCGCAGTGTAGCCTCCGGGGTCCTCGATGACCTCGTCTACCCTAATCGTGGCGTGGCGTCTTCGCGACGAAGGAGTCGGTCAAAGCGGTGGCGTCGCTTCTCTGCGGTGATGATCGGCCACGGTGGCTTTGCCATGGTGCGTCTGCGTGTGTCTATGGTGTGCGCCCGTGCGTGTTACGTGTCCATGGGGCTTAGGAGGAGTCTCGGCGACGTCGGCTCACCGTCGGTGTTGAGCGAGAGGATAGCAGTGCGGTGAAGAGTCATGGTCGTGAAGCTCCGGAAGCGGTGCCATGCGGTGTCGTCACGCTCGGCTCAGGTGATCTCGGTCCTCCTCCAGGCGGCCGACTCCGCCCTCTTTGTTCTTCTCTCCCCTCGGCCCTCGTGTTGGGTGTGAGTGCGGTGGATGTACAAGTGGCGGCGGGGTGATGGAAGGCGCTAGAACAGCGAGGGCCGTGGCTTTATTGCCGAGCTCAGACTCCAATGGCGGACGGTGGGGATTCTTGTGGCGCCTTCCAGCCGCATTCTTGCCAGTGGGTGGTTGGCGCGGAGATGCGTGGGGCGGCGCCAAGGGACAAGGCCGTGCCCGGCGTGACCCCCTGCCCTCCCTGCTGACGGTACATCGGTTTTTCTTCTTCCTTGATTTGAATTCAAATTTGGTTTGGATATTTGAATTCAAAATGGGTCACCTCAAATTCATTGGAGTTTTAGATATGAGGCCCACCACATTCTTTTATATATATTAGGAACTTATTTAGCTATTTTGTATATCAACATAGGTGTAGTTTGTTATATATAAAAATAGAATTAGTTTTCTCTTTTTACACATTTATCCTTTGGTTTGAATAGTAATTACTTTATGGTGTGTTTCTTTAAAAAGAGTTGTTAAGCATAACATAAAACAAATGGAAATCAAATCACAATTTGAGTTAACAATGTATGCATCACTTTATTTGTTAGAAATTAAATAATCATAATCAACAAATGACATGCCATGCTTATGTGTTGACTTGGGTTGAGGTTAGACCCTAATGCATCTCTTAGGTTGGGTTTCTATACATGACACTCATCATCACATGGGAGTTTTGAGAAAAAAAATTTTGTAGTTGGTATTTTTTTGGTGTATGGATTTTTTTTAGGTTATTCTGGTCCTACCCCTTATGAATCTTGTCCCCGAGATTAAAGCATAACGTACTCTTGAAGAGGTAAGGATATAAATGGCCAGAAGGTCAGGACTCTTTCTCCCATGTTGCTTCTCCTCAGTGTGACTACTCCATTGGATCTTGCACATAGGAATAGTCTTGCTTGGGTCTCTTTGGTGTCTCTGCCTTGAGAATTACGATATGATATTCTTTATACTCAAGTGTATCTTGAATGTCAAGTGTCTCGATTGGAACTACTTCATTGGGCACTCTCAAACACTTGCGTGGCTGAGAGACATGGAATCTGAGATGTACTCCCACCAATTCCTCGGGTGGCTCAAGTTTGTGGCGAGCCTTCCAATCCTCTTACAAATCTTATATGGGCCAACAAATCTAGGGGCAAGCTTCCTTTCACATGGAATCAGCAGTCCCACGTGGCAGGGGATACCTTGAGATAGATGAAGTCTCCCACATTAAACTCAAGTTCTCTTCTCCTTTTATCGGCATAGCTCTTGTATCGACTTTGAGCAATTCTCAAATTCTCCTTTACTTGAAGCAACTCCTACGCATCTTGTATTTTAAGCGGAATCAAAGAGCGATCTTTCACGGTTGAGACCACATCAAAGGTGTCTTACAAGGTGCGCCATCTGAGCTTCAAGCGGCGACATCTTGATACTAAGCTTGGTAGGCTGTTGTTGTAAAGAACTACTGCATAAGGTAAATTTCTCCCAATCGAGCCATAATTGATTACACTAACTTGTGACATGTCTTCTAAGATCGATTTACTCGTTACGTACATGGGTGGTAGCGATGCGAAATCAAGTTTGGTTCAATGGACTTTTCGAGCTTCCTAGAATCGGGACACAAATTGAGGACCACGATCGGATACAATACTAGAGGGAGCTCCATGCGATCGAGAATATGCTCAATATATAGATCTGCTAATTTTTTTTGCATTGGTCTTGGTCTTCTTTGGTACAAAGTGAGCAATCTTGGTCAAGCGATCAACAATCACCGGATGGAATCATTGCCTTTACGTGAGCAGGGCAATCCAACTATGAAATCCATGGATATGCTCTCCCATTTCCACTCGGGGGAGCGTCAAGAGGCTTTAGCAATCCTGCGGGGCCTTTGATGTTCGTACCTTGACTCTATTACGGGTGTCACATTGTGCCACATGTCCCATAATATCTGTCTTCATGCCTTTCCACCAAAAGTGTTTCTTCAAGTCTTGATACATCTTTGAACCTCCGAGGTGAATCTGATGCCAGAATCATGAGCTTCTAACGAGAATTTCCTCTCGTGAGGGTTGGATTAGAAGGTACAGTTACGTCCTTGAACCAGATGGTCCCTTGTTCATCTTCATGGTGGTTGGTCTTGTAGCCTAGTTTCATCGGACCACGGAGATATTGATCTCTTCAAAAAAATTGAGCTTGTGAGATGCGATCTGTGAGATCATCTTTGTATCTGAAGCTCATTGACCAAGCCATCTTTGTAGTATCTCAAGTTAGAAATCATTAATCTCTTCCTTGAGCTCAGGTGGTACGGATTCAGTGATCAAAATATGATAGTAATTCTTATGGTTGAGAGCATCTGCGACTACATTAGCTTTGCCCGGATGATAGTGAATTTCTAGGTCATAATCCTTGATCAACTCTAGCCATCGGCGTTGCCTCATATTCAGATCTTCTTGAGTGAAAAAGTACTTCAAGCTCTTGTGATCGGTGTAGATATCACACTTGTTGCCTATCAAGTAGTGCCTCTAGATCTTTAAAGCGTGCACAACTGCTGCTAACTCAAGATCATGAGTAGGGTAACGGTTCTCGTGTTCTTTCAACTATCGAGTAGCATAAGCTATCACTCTTCCATCTTGCATCTTGCATCAATACACAACCAAGTTCTTGACGGGATGCATCACAATAGACCACGAAATCTTTGCTGATATCAGGCAATGCTAACACAGGAGTTGTGGTAAGCTTCTGTTTCAATTCCTAGAAGCTTTGCTACTTTTCGGCGTCCATTCAAACTCCTTAGTCTTCTTCAGAAGGTTGGTCATCGGACGGGCTATCTTGGAAAAGTTCTCAATGAATCGGCGATAATATCCGGTAATCCCAAGAAACTTGACTTACGTCACATTACGGGGTTGTTCCCATTCCTTCATGACTTCAATCTTATTTGGGTCAGCTTCTACACACCTTCAATTGATAGTACATGGCCTAGGAAGGCAACTTCACTGTAACCAAAACTCACATTTGCTGAACTTTGCGTAGAGCTGATGTTGGGCTAGTTTCTCAAGTATAGTTCTCAAATGATGTTCATGTTCTTCAGCGGTGGATGAATAGACAAGGATGTCATCAATGAATACTACCATGAACTTATCCAGATCATCCATGAAAACCTTATTCATCATATTCATGAAGTATGCGGGAGCATTTGTTAGTCAAAGGATACCATAGTGAACTCAAGCGCCCATACCTAGTCACGAAAGTTGTCTTGGGATGTCACTCTCTTAAATCTTCATCGATGATAGCGGATCTGAGATCAATCTTGGAGAAATACTTGGCACCTCAAAGGCTAGTCAAGCAAATCATCAATCCTTGGCAAGGGTACTTGTTCTTGATGGTGGCTGCGTTCAAGTTTCCGGTAATCAATGCACATTCTCATTGAGCCATCCTTCTTCTTAACAAATAGAGCGGGAGATCCCTAGGGTGAAGCCTTTGGAGTGCGATATATCCCTTGAGATGAGCTCATCAAGGCTGTTTCTTGAGCTCGGCCAATTCATCAAGCCCGACATGCGATAGGGTCTCTTGGCAATGGGTCCTCTTCCGGCAAAAGATCAATGATGAACTCTACATCACGAGTGCAGTGGCATACCGGTAATTCTTGAGGAATACATCGGGATAGTCTCGACCACAGGCACATCATGAATTGTCTTCTCCTCTTTTGTGATTTTGAACTTGCTTTAAGGGCACATAGGATGAGGTGGACTTTCGGATTTGGGGGTTCATCTAATGACTTGGCTTTGATGGGTGGGTCACTTGGACATATCTAGGTGAACATGATATGATACCTCGGTGAATGGTTAACAATCCATGCCTAAGATGACATCTAGGTTAGTAGAAGGTAACAAGGTTAGGTGGCTTTAAAGATAAGACCCTCAATGGTAAGACTCACTCCCTTACAGATGTGGGTGCATTTTAGGTCTCCTAAGGGTGAAATGGTTTGGTGATGATAGGCTTTTCATGTGGGGTTCTGAGAGCGGGTCATGCTCTCGTGCAAACTTGGATGATATGTAAGAACAAGTTGCTCTAGAGTCAAATAGAACGATCGATGTGTGCCATTAACTAAAACATACCGTACACAACGTCGGGGTAGCTTTGTGCTTCCTCGGCGTCCGGATGGTTGAGGCGTCCATGGGTAGCAGATCCCTTGAACTGAGACTTACGGCGGCTAAGTTACGAGGGCATTCGGTGGCTTTGTGACCCGGTTGGCCTGGCGAAGCGGTGAAAAGCGCCTGCTTTGTAGGGGTTGGTCTTGGTGCCTTCCGATTTCTAGTGCACAGTGCGGGCCAGTTACTGTCTTTGGCGTTCATTCCTGAGGCGGGAAGGGTGAAGCGATCTGAGTGTTACGGTCCTGAGCATAACGGTCCCAGGTATAACGATCTGGCGGGCGGGAGTATTTGGCGGTGTAGCCTCCACTTCCCCTACTCGATCCGAGGTTGTCATCCTGTTGTGTGGCGAGCGTTCCCTAGATGGTGCATCTCTGCGGAACCTCTTGCGATCACGACCACGGAAAGACTCCTCGGAGTTCGCTTCCTCTCCTATACTCTTCTCTAAACCCACCTTTGTCTTTCTCGTCTGGATGCGCGATCCACGATTCTGCGCAATGTGTTACTCTCAATACCGCCAAACTTTAGCTTGATATGTGGGTTAAGTCCCTTGCGGTAATAATCTGACTTCTCCTTCTCGAGTTCACAACATAGGAAGGGCATAGCGAAGGTTGGTGAAACGAGTTGTGTACTCGATCACCTTGTCCTTTCCCATCTTGATGTTCTTGGAACTCCTCGGCTTTGGCCTCCATGATACCCTTAGGAATGTGATACTCGGTGAATGCTTTGGCAAACTCATCCCATGAGATGTTGGCGAGGGTCCTCATGGAATCCTGAAACTGTCCCACCGGTAGCGTCTTTGCACACAGTGAAATTTGGTGTGTGGCGGCTCAACACACTCATCGTCGGTGAAAGTGGTGAGGTCAAGCTTCTTCTCCATCTCCTTGAGCAGATCCTTGGCCTGGCAAGCGGGTCGAGTCGGTGCCATCATAGGTGGGTGGCCTCGGCTTGAAAATCCTTCTAGCTTCATTTGGAAATCATTCTACGGCCTCCTGGCGACGGTTTGCTCCTTCTACAAAAGCTGCAAGAAAATTTGGAGTGCATTGTGCCATCAATTACGCGAGTTTCGGTGGTGGTGGTGGCGGAATGTTCTCCTCGGCGATGGTGGGGTATTCTCGAGTTAAAGGTATCCTCCACGTCCACGCTTGACCATAGCCACAGTTGTTGCCACCACGGCCCCGTTGGGTTGGTTGGTTGGGGATGGGTGCGTCCACAGTTCATTAAGCGAAGCGGATCGGCGGTTCGGCATACCAACACGGATCATAGGAATTTTAGTGCTTATGCCACAAGTGCTTATAATTTAGTATGATTATATGATTTTAACGATTTAAAGAAAACATTTATTCTATCGAACACTCATTACAAAAGAAGCAATAAGATCCATAAGATACAATAACATCCAAAATATTCATTACATGGGTTTTATTACATAGCATCATCTCCGATGTAGCTACACTTGAAGGCGTCGAGAATGCATACTCGCATAGTGTCTCATAATACATCTCATAAAGGGTACATCATGGGATACAACTTATGGAAGCCATGACATGACTCATGACCACGTAGGGCCATCTCATCTAACTCATACACATGCATGACTGGGATCTGTTGTTCTCGATCTCGATCTCCTCGTTAGACTTGTGAAGTCGGGACCACGTGCTTCAAGGCCTCGTGAGCTCCTCGGTGAAGCTTGGCTCCGGGTAGGGTAGGGCGGGTGTCTAGGTTGAGGCGAGTTGGGGCTAACTCAAACTCCTCTATCCTCGGCCGTCTTGCTACAAATCTCCTTGGGTGGCTGATCCCCATACCCTTCATCTCCACAGAGGCGCTTCTTGTGGGACTTACGCCCAAGCCTACCAAGTCCTCTCACACTTGTCCTATAGGTACTCATTACACTTTGAGTGCCTCGATCAGTGACCACAGTTTGCAAGCGGCCTTCTTCTGAACTCCTCTAACTCTGGGTCATGGTCTTGTTCGGGATTGGATTTTTAGCATATCAATCCCCTTGGACCTCTCTCTGTCTCCTCTGTGGTGGAACTCGGCCTTCTTGTCATCCAACTCTCTCTACAACTCCAAGACCTTCTTTGTCGAGGTAGCAGTTCTGTTGCCTAGGTGGTGCTTTGTCTGTAAGTCGTGACCTCGGCTCTGTGGACTTCTTCACGACCAGTTGAGCTCGTCCTGTATAGCTTGGCTACTATCTCGGCAGACTAGCTCACTCTGTGCTCCTGCGAGTCTCACTCCTGTACTCCCACCAGAAGAGCCCAGTCTGATGTCTCTTACTTGCTCAAGGCTGAGTCACGTGCAGTCCTGCTCTAGTAGGTGGATAGTTTGAGACACGAAGGCATCTGTCCTCCTCTACAAAGATACTCTGTTGGCTGCTGAAACTACTGCTCACTAGGGGTAGGCCGAGGTCGAGGGCCTAGGGAAGTAAACGGAACTTCTGTCGTCTTGGTGCTTGCTCGTAGTGGTCCCTCATCACTCTGCGAAAGTGCCTTGTGTGAGGCAGCTCACGATCCCTCCTCAAGCTGTGTCCTCTATAGTCAACTCGGTGAAAGCTAGGGACGGAGAAAGGTAAGGTAGTGCTAGCTAGGAACTCGGTGAGGTGACAAGCTGGTCCTTGATTCCTCCTCCACGAGTTGACTTCCAGTGCAGGTGACCTTGACAAGCTCGTCGGGGACTCCTAACATGGCGAGAACTTCGGCGGAGAGTGCATGCAAAACCCCGAGCTCACATAGGTTGAAGGTAAGCTTGGTGTGGTCGGGTAGCGGTCCTAGAGGCGGACTTTCGGCGTTCGTTGCCATCTGCATGTTTTAAGGAGCAGGTGTTAGCGGTCAATAATAGATAAGCCTTGCATAGAAGTAAATCACGAGAATTCGATATATAACCAAGAAAGAAGATTTGTTCATGTCCTATTCTATCGTCCATTTCTAAGGGTTTTAGTCCTATGGTCAAGTATGGCTCGATACCAACTAAAGCGACCCGATTTCCATGAAGGAAATCCACGATGTCGAAGTGTAATAAGACCATTGTAGATCATATTACCCAAATTCCAGTCGAATATCACATCCATACAACGATAATATCAGAGTACAAATAGTGTGGAATTACATAAATTTATTACATCGCCGTATTGGCGGAATCAAAAGTAGCATTCATTCAGAATAGCTTAAAGATAAGATCGCCAAACTTCGGCGTAAGAGCGAACCCCTTAAGCTGTCAAACTCCTCGAGCTATACTCCTCGGCCGAGAACACATGTGCCAAAATTTATCGATCTGATTTGTCTTGGCCACTCCCCACCCTATGAGCATTGCTTTGTGGAAATTGGATGCAAGTTGGATATAATCAAAAGGAACCTATAAGGCTGGGGTTTCCTATGTATTAGCATTTCAAGTATATATTAACAGTTGGTCAAGTTTTAACACAATTCCCACACCCATTCCACCCCATTCCCATTTCAGAGCTAGGTTTCGATCCTAGGATCGATATACCACCATCTCCACACCATCACCATACCACACCCATATCATCGCTCAGTCGACAGGCCAACTCCCTCTCGGCACCATCTCAAGGCCCGTAGCTCCTGGCTACGTCCGAACACTCACTCCCAGGGGTAGAACAGAAGGACTCATCTCTCTATCTAGTTTAAGCGAAACCCAGAAAAGGTTTATAGCCCGACAAGTGGTAAGCATATGTATCGATCGATCAACCATACACTCTGCGAGATTTTTACATAACCACAAGATCCGCCTTCCTCGTGACCGTAAATCAAGCTTTGGGCTGATTCCGGCCGTTTGCTAGCCTAGGATAATGCCACTCTACCATTCAGCCCTGGTACACCCCAAGTCTAGTCTAGGGTGGCTAAAATTGTGAGTCATGAGCCAGGTCCACAAGGTCTCCATGAAGTCTCGGAAGGGTGTGGGAAATCCTCAGCGCCCGTACCTCCCTCACATTGTCCGCTATCAACCTAGCGATGAGTGGCAATATCCTACCAAGTGGTCCGTGAGTCGTCTTTCCATATAGGGGCGAGTGGTACGTAAGGCTTCTCGGTGAATCGAGTACTAGTAAGTTCTTAGGGATGACCAAGCGAATATCTTCATCAGGGGTTTCCATTTATCGTGCCACCACACACCTCCTCCTAGGCTCCTCCCATCACGAGTTCACACCGGGGGCCACCTCATATACCATTTACCCACCACGGTATCCATTCGGGGGTGCCAGGTAGCACCCACGACAAGACTTGCCCGGGCTCGTCGTATACTCCAACAGTTGACACAACCCTCATCCTCCACGCACCCAAGTCACACGCAACACTCTCCCCATGGTCCGAGATAACACCGATTTCCACCACATCAATGTAGTGCAAGCGTAGTAGAAGTAATAAGCAAATAAATATAATAGCGTGTGTGACTAGCCTAACGGCCGAGGGGTGGCGGGGGTAAGGTTGCGTCAAGATAAAACCATCAAGAAAGCATACTACCATGCAAGTCCTACCATAGTGTGATCATGACAATAAAGTAAGCACTAGCATTTCTATTTTAGCCATGCATAATAGGTGCTATGAAGATTGGGTGGGATGTGGCACCTTGATTATAGTCGTCTCTCGTACTCCTCATGGTACTCACGATCCTCGTCAAAATCAGGTTCTCCTCTAAAAGTACTCTTTTCCTCATGAAAAGCGATAAGCGATCGCATTATAGTCGGCGTTAGCATTTATCTATAGAATAACACAAAGAAGCAATGAAAATTTAAAAGATCCAAATGCACTCAAACATGGGTTCATTAATGAGCTTGAGTTTAGATGAATTTTGGTCTGGTTTCATATTTTTACGAGGTCATATGAATTAGTTATGAATTTCCAAAGTTTAAATCATTTACGAAAATGAAAAAGTTGAATTAATCACAGGTGACACGTGTCACGCAGCCTGGTAGTCCCGTGGCATGATAGCGTCGACATGGCGTCATCGTTTGATTCCGTCTTGTGAGTTGGGTCGGTGGCGTCGGCAACGTCATTAGTTACAGCGGTGGGTCTAGGGGCTCTGGGGTCACTAACATGTGGGTCGGTCAAAGTCAACGTCGATCAATGGTGAGTCAACAGGTCCAGCGGTCTCGGTCAATGGTAAGGAGTCAGCGGCGTGTGGGGCGGAGCTGCGGCGTCGGCGGTGATGTCATCATGGCGTCGGCGTGGCGCGTCGTCTACAGGCGTGTTGGCGTCTGTCGTGTGGGTCAGCGTGGCGTCATCATCGACGAGGTTAGCATGGCGTCACCCTTGACAAGTGGGTCGATGACTTCGGTGTCGTTGACATGTGGGGCTAGGTCAGCGATCGGCGTTGGCCGGTCAGCAGTCAACATGGGCGAGTCTCAAGCGGGCTCTGGTGGGCTCGGTTTGGGCGATGCAGGCGGACCGTGTAAGCAGGCGTGCGCCGCGTCGTAGCCGTCAGGCCTCTCTTGAACTTAAATCCACGGTGGCTCCGCTCCGGTGCGTGGTTCATGGTGGACCTTGAGTTCATGGTCCATGGACCCTGTCTGAGGTCCATGGTGGGCCAGTCCTCCTTCATCTCCTCCATTGCGGTCTTCGTGAGCGGGTGCCGCAGCGGTGTGTGTGGCGGCGAGATGAATCCTCTGCTTCCTCCCGGCGTGCTTCCGTCGGCGTGGCGCCCGGTGAGCCCTCCATGGCGGCGGCCATGGTGTCCAATTGGGGAGGAAAAAGATTTCCCGACCATAGCGGCGAACATGATAGTGGAATCTAGGTGGCGGCCGAGGCTTTCTAGCGCGTTGGCCACGGTGAATGGCGAATCGGCATGGCGGTGCTCATCGGCGTGCGGTGGTCAGTTCTTTAGGGCTTAGCAAAGGCGGTCGGGCAGCCGTGGGCGTGCGCGTGGAGTTACCCGTGGCTCCGGCCGAAACAGGGCCAGGCGAACAAGAGGCGCCGAGCGCTCAGCGGACACAGCCCGCAGTGGAAATCGGCGGTGGCGGTGGTGCTCGGCCGTGGCGCGTGTAGCCTCCGGGGTCCTCCGATGACCTATGTCTACCACGATCGCGGCGTGGCGTCTTCCGGCGGCGAGATGGAGCCGACCAAAGCGGTGGCGTCGCTTCTACTGCGGTGATCTGGCCGCGGTGGCTTTACCCGCAGCCCGTCTTGTGTCTCACGGTGTCTTGCGTGCGTGCTTGTGTCCATGGGGCTTAGGAGGAGGTCTCGGCGGTGAGCAGCTCACCGTCGGTGTTGAGCGAAGGATGGCGGTGCGATGTGGTCATGGCGTGTAGCTCGGAAGCGATCTGCCGTCTGGTGTCGTCACTTTCGGCTTGATCCAGCGGTGGTGCTCACGAACCCAGCGTGCTCCGGTCTTCCTCCTGCGGCGGCTCCACCTTCTCTCCGAACTCCTCCTCGGCCTTCTACTCTGGGTGTGAAGTGGTTGGCCACCAAGTGGCGGCGGCGAGGCGATGGGGCAAGGCGCTAGAACAGCAGGGGCCGTGGCTTTATAGCCCGAAGCTTGAGCTCCCATGGCGGAGACGGCATTGTCTCGGTGGGCGTGTGCACTTGTCGAGCGAGTGTGGGGGTTGCGTGGCCCTTGGCGTAAGGGGCAGGGTCATGCCGGTGTGACCCCACACCCGCCCGCCATCATTGTCCGGGTCGAGTCGGCCCGGTTGGGCGTGGTGAGGAAGATGACAACATCTTTGCGATGTGTGCGGTGGCCTCGTGGGGCCGATGGCGGTACGCAAGTGAAAGCAGGGAAAGCAGCAGGTTGGTTGAGCGTCTTTGGGCCAGCTAAATGGGCAGCGTCTGCCTTGTGTGATTTGAGTGCAAAATGGCCTTAGTTGATGCAGCAGCCATGGCCGGCCGATAAATAGCCAAGCATTTGCGAGGCCTCTTCCTCATTCCTTTTTTGTTTTCTTTTCTTCTTCCTTGATTTGAATTCAAATTTGGTTTGGGTATTTGAATTCAAAATGGGTGCCTCAAATTCATTTGGAGTTTTAGATATGAGGCCCATCACATTCTTTTATATATATTAGGAACTTATTTAGCTATTTTGTATATCAACATAGGTGTAGTTTGTTATATATAAAAATAGAATTAGTTTTCTCTTTTTACACATTTATCCTTTGGTTTGAATAGTAATTACTTTATGGTGTGTTTCTTTAAAAGAGTTGTTAAGCATAACATAAAACAAATGGAAATCCAAATCACAATTTGAGTTAACAATGTATGCATCACTTTATTTGTTAGAAATTAAATAATCATAATCAACAAATGGCATGCCATGCTTATGTGTTGACTTGATTTGAGGGTTAGACCTAATGCATCTCTTAGGTTGGGTTTCTATACATGACACTCATCATCACATGGGAGTTTTGAGAATTTTTTTTGTAGTTGGTATTTTTGGTGTATGGATTTTTTTCTCCCCATGTTACCATCGATCACCGTTTTTTGTTAGTACAGAATTTTCAGTTAAAGATTCTTCAGCCACTAAATATTTTTCAAAATCCAAAAGTAATTCATAGTCCAAAAGTAGCATTTTACTGAAATAATTTTATCAACACTTATGTCTTAAGTAATAAGAAAATCGTTTTCCTGCATTCCATTTTACTTAAAAGTCGTTTTAACGGTGGAACAATTTTAAAAATCTTTCTGCCAGGTAGCGACTTTGTCTTACTAGTAAATATATAAATACGTTGCAATGGACACACAATTTGTTTGGTGCCGTGCCCATTCTTTGTAACCAACCATCAAAAGTAATCAGCTTTAAATTAGTTTTGTTCCAATTTTTTAGATACTGCACAAAATATTTAGTGATGTAAAAAAACTTGGGCAAAGTTAAAGGAGGAAGCGGAGGCAAACTTGGGCAATGCCATGAGCGGCGGCCAACACTGACACCGGCTTCTCCGATGAAGG